>VXAD01003770.1:1210183-1233809 GCA_013399195.1 Dicrurus megarhynchus | reverse complement strand
TTTTTCCTTCTTTTTTTTTGCCAGTGGGAAAAAAAAAAAAAAAAAGAGGAACGGTAATTGTTTTCGTCAAAGGCTGCAGGGAGTTATCAGGGTAATAAAGTTAATTAGCAGAACAAACATCCTTTCACTGCCTTACCAGATTGAGGAAAAGAGGGTAATTCAAACTGCAGAAAGATATGACTAGATGAGATGATAAGGAGAAAAATTTTACACAGGAGGCTAACAGAGAAGAATCAATTTTTTTCTTCATTTCTTTTGGCTTAGTCCAAGGAAAGGAATTATACATTCTCTTCTTTCAGCTCATAAAGTTGCTTATGTAGAAAACTTTATTGTTATGATTTCTGCAATGGATGGGAAATGAAGTTAAGAAATATCATATTACATTGTTCCATTTCTTCAGGGCCTTCCAAATAGCCATTGTTTTGTTACATTATGTGCAATTTCCTTTTTATTAAAGTGACTTTTCCTAATATCCACGGCACTATATTGATCCCGTAATGTTCTCCAAAAAGAAACCTGTTTTTACTTCGTCTCCAGGTCTTCAATGGACCCATTGAGTGTGGCCATTGTACGAGGTTCTGAAGTAGCTAGCTTAGAGTTTGAATTAGTTGATGGATTTCTTTGAGAAGCATTTCTTTTACTATCCTCTAGTGTAAGTATGAAAAGAAAGTCCTTGTTCCTGCCAGCGTTAATGCATGTGACCAGCTTTATGCATGAGTAGTCCTATTACATTTGCCTCCATTCACTTACTTGTACACATAGGCAGGGCCAAGGTCCAAAAGGAGAGAGCCTTTCAAAAGTAGTAACATTGAGGGGTTTAGGTTACTTAGGATGGCAGCTCTTATTCTCATATATTTTCAGTGATATTACCATTGATCTTGCAAGATTTTTGGCCTACCTCCACGATAAGGCTGACATTCTACTGTACTATGTTATCACATCTTATCTGTACACAGGGTTTTGCAGAAGTCCAGAAGGTTTTGTAAACCCAGAGGGATCTGTCAAAGTAAAATTATGTTCACACGAAGAGATATTGGACAAAATACTGGAAATAGCAAATCAGGCTATGTCAGCTGTTTTGAGATGTTTTACCACATTACAGGCTTTATTATCCACAGAGAATATGAGGTCAGTCAAGGTAGTCTCCTGTCCAAGGAGAAAAAAGCAATCTGCCTTGCATTTACTGCAAAAGAAAAATTAAAGGGTAAGTAGTGACTGAAGCCCAGCTAACATCCTGTAAGTTTATATCCTGGGTTACCCACTGGTACAATGTTCTGCTGTCTGTGCCCTTGGTTATAGCTACCATCCTGTCCTCTTGAGCCATTGTGAAATCACCTCTGACAGAGAGCGTTGGTCTCCTCCTGACTCAGGTGGGGGGGTCCATGTAGGCACTCTGGGCTGCAGGGAGTTGCAGGGCTCTTTCTCCCAAAGGGAAGGAGATTCTGCTGTCTTAGACCACACAACATTGTAACAGGATCCCAGACTGGGGGTGACCCAGGTCTGGTATTTTGGTACATGTGATGGCCAGAGCAAATCCAATGCAATGACAGCTCTGTATTTCCAATGCCGAGCAGCCTTGTCCTTCAACAAAGCTGAATGACCCAGAGATTAGGGAAAGTCCTGGTGAAATTTACTTCTTTGAGTATTCCTGTGTGACTGCACCTAAATTCCTAAAAGGCTGACCTTTGAAGAAAGTGTTCCATGAAATTTTGCTTATACCTGAAGAAGACTCAACTTCTATAATCAGTTACTGTCTCTTCTATGCCACTTCCTGTCTCTCAGGCTGACCTGAGCTGACCTTTTCTCAATCATTACAGTCTTTGCCCTTCTGCCTCTCTGTGCTCATCTCTCTCCTATTTTAACTTCCTTTTTTTTTTGTATTCTGGTAGCTCCCAGGCAGTAACCTGTGCTATGTCAACAGCGTTGGAAAATGCAGTTATTGTCACTAGAACAGCAAATCAGTTCCATTTTTAATCATATTGGTAACACTTTCTATATTTGTTAAAAGAACTTCTAAAGAGAGGATAATATATAGAACAGAGATTAGATAATGTTTATTCATGGTTTGTTAAGCATGTGTTAGATACTGCAAAGGGCTGCATATTTAAGTAGGTGCAGGACTGGAATACTGGGACTTTGTCAGAGTGGATGAGGCAGCAAATATGGAGCTGCTCAGGATCAGATGCTTTTTCACAGTCCTGTTCTTCATTTACAGTCTGTGCAGACAAAACTCCCCATCAGGAGGTAAATGCAACAAGCTGTGAGCAAAGTATAACCAAAAAACTGTGTATTAATCTCCTTTAATAATTCTTCACTGTAAACATGATTTATTAATATAAAGCTGCAGTCTTGTGTATTCCATATGTTTGCTTTCTGTCTTCAAACCCTAAATGGTCAGTGGAGAAAAATCTAGAACCCCAATGGCCAGAGTATTTTATGGTTTCGCAGCTTAAGGCCGACTTTGACATTATCTAAGCAATTTCAAATGTTCTGTTTGCAGAAGACTTTCTGCTTCTGTCAGGGAGTTCTGTTACTGCAGGATCAATGCTAAATGCACTATTGAGACTAGTACTGAAATACTGTGGTGGGCAGTATGTTCATTTTTAGCTTCTTCCTCAATGAATCTTCCTAGACACATCAGCACTTAACCTGGTCTCACCTGGCTGGACAAAACCACTTTTGACATCATCCAGCTGTTGTGCCTGTCTCTGAAACCCTCCACGTCTTCGTCCCATACCACCCTGGAGCCTTCTGTCCATGTGCTGAGCCCTGTCTGACTGTGGCCTGCCCTTTTACCTGCTGTTGCCCAATCAAATCCAGCTTTCCCTCTATAGCCCAGTTATCAGCTTCTCATATGCAGAGTGCAGTTTCTTCTCTCCCGCCTCTACGTGCTATACTATTTTCCTGATACCATGTGAAAAGTCCCTTTTCCTCCTCTGCAGTCATGCTTCTTCCTTCAAAGATCAGAGAAACAGAAGGAATATGGGTTTAATGTAACATGATTATCCAAATAGTCAGCCACCACCTCAACCACTCAATGTACACCGTCTCTTTCTTTTCAATATTCCCACATCTTTCCATTATAATGACCTGGAGAAAGGGACCGTGTGCTTTTCTTATTGAAAAGTGCCCAGAGAGCGCCGCTGTGTGAGCCAGCAAGTCAGCAATAACTGAGAGAATATTTTAGCTCAGTAGAATTTTTCATTTGAGAGTGGGAAAATGCCCTGTTATTTCATTCTTGTTTTTCTTCTCTGGCTACCACACTTGACACTAACTGATTTTCTGCATGAAAAGGGATAAAAGAAACCATCCTGTCTAAATCAGCTTGGTATTATGGAGTTCAGTGGTTACTATATCTGCACCTTTTTCACCTGGCTCACGAAGGGAGCATCTTATCATGTTTATTGATCAGGGTGCTTTGTAGCCATGGATGAACTGAGTTTTCACTTTTAAAATCAGGAGTATGTTTAAAATGTGAGGAAGTTGAAAGTGCCTCAAAATGTAACAATCCATTATTTCTCAATAGAGTCTTTAATTGGAAAAGAGGGCTTAGAAATTAGCTGAATGTGCTTTAATTATGAACTTTACCTTTATTAGTAGTTTTGGAGGTATATTTACCACAACTAAAACCTTGTTTTGTGCATTTTTGACAGTTTACTCCAGTGGATAGGGTTTTTCCACAGGATGTAGAGGATTGCTGTCAATCTTAACTCAGATGAACAAAAGATTACAGTCAAACAAATCTGAAGGACTCAAATGAAATATATTTTTTGTGATAAAATTATTTAAATGTTCTTTTGTGCAACAGAGGTTTTGCAGTGCAGTCTAATGAAATTGCAGCACTGCCTAAAATCATTTAATATTGCATGCAAACAAATATTTGTACACAAGGTGGTGATGTTAGCAACCAGCTTCTCTTTATTGACAGCCCACAATAAATAACAACATGTTGTTTGGGCTCTGAGGTATCTTCAACTAACTTTAGATACTTATACAAGGACAGACCTGATATATCAGCAAGAATTGGTCTCAAGGTATCAATGAAAAAAATAACTGTGGAGCTTAAAATGTCTTCATATCTTACAAGGTTTCTCATTTTCTTATGACATAATTGCACCATGAGAATCATATAGAATTTCAAATATAATGATGGTAAAAGCAACACGTATCAGAAAAGTAGCTAGTGCAACCTTTTATTAAAGACATCTTTCATATTTTAAATATTTCTCACTCTACAACTAACTGGTTTAAAAATAGCAGCAGTTAAGACTGGCTGGGAAGAAAGGAAAGTCTCTTTTTAAACTGACACAGAACAAGGATAGAGCTAAAACCAAGGAAAGGGGTAATAAATAATGACAACAGATGTTTGTAAACCTTTTGCTCCTGTGTTCACTGTTTCCATGTGTTTTCTTGTCTTGATGTGCTGTCAGCCTCCTCTCACCTGGGACTAGTGATATCTTATCAAAGCCTAAGCAGTTCCTCTTCACAACAGGCAGATAATAGTGCCTTTCAATTTATCATACGAGAAGTCTAAAAGAACCATGGGAACGATTGGTCAGGTGACAGTTTGATGGACAGTTTGACAGCCCTTAAAGCATCATGGGACATGGTTGTCACCTGATTTTTCAGAGCAACTGGGGAGATAACCTTCAGCATGACAGGAAAAACAAAAATCTGAATATTTGTGTAGGGTTTGCTAACAGCCATAATGCTCACTTAAGTGATAATGGGGATGAATTTAGATTACTTGAAAAGGAGTTATCTGAGCTGGGATCTGTTTAGCCTGTAAATGTTTTTGATGTGTTTAGCTGCTTTTCAACACTTTTACTGAGTGTAATCTTCAAACAGAGGTAATGTAAGGAGTGCAGATGGATTATTTGGTTTGTATTTGGTCAGACTCTCCACACAACACATGTATTGTCTCCTAAACGAAAACAGAAGAACAGATCTCCTAGAAGTTTTTTCTTCTTGCTTTGTACCTTATTGTCCTGACTACCCAAAAATTATTCCTTACTCTCTATGAAATACACTATATTAGTGTGAACCAGACAGATGTTTGCACCCGGAATCACTCTCACGATGGCCACTGCTGTGGACTCCTGCTGAGATTCACAAACAGGTCAAATATTGACCTGAAAAAGACCATATCCTACTCTTAGGGCAAGACTGAGGCTTCTGAAAATGCTGGCATTGCTGCCATCCTCATTTTACTGCTGTGGGTAAATTCAAGATGTGGTTTTCTAGGTAGTGCAGTTCTGGTACTTCTCAGAAACACTGAAAATAAAAAAAAAAATCTTAAAAAACAAGGTCACAACTGTAGGTTTTGAAGGAGAAACTGGGTGGCAAAAATGGTTAAGCATTTATTTTCTAGCTCCAAAAGGTTGCATCTGTGATACATTAAATCACTGAAGAGATCTCACCTCCAAGAGGAAGAGAGGAGGTTGATGTGATGGGTGGACTCCACTCAGAAGAAGCCTTGCAATTAAACTGATCGGTGGAATCAGGAGGACATGCGCTGGAAACCATTTCTATGCTTAGTTTGAAACTACACAGAGAATTTGAGCAAGTCGTGGAGTATTCTCAGCTTTCTTTTTCTGCTCCTGATTCTTCCTTTATCAGTCTAACCAAAATGCCATTACATTCTCTGACTTGTTCTCTATCAGTGATGTCCACACCACCTTCAAGCACTCTTTTGTTTGCAATCTTGTGTTTCCCTGCTGTCAATGTCTTTAGGTTTTGAGGTCCTGAGATTTTCTTGCAGCTCTTTTTTCCCCTGTTTATTTATCTCCATTTTCTCTGTTGCATGTTTCAATGACAAATACAACTCCTTCTGACTGCACAACCTTGTTCTATGAAATTCTCAACTAACGTCATATCCTGCCTTCTTTCCACTTTAGAGTCCCTCTTTTGAAACACACTTCGCTGCTTTCTCTAATGAAGTTTGTAAACCACATATTTCTTTCACAAGAATTTGTAGTGGCAATACTGTTATTCACCCTCTCTCCCCTGCTGAGGGACAGACTGTATAGACACATATTTATGATTGCTGGCTGGCACAGAATAACACATAAATTAAGTAAATAACTGGGCCCTTTTTTCAGCATTAAATTGATATTCTCTCCTTCTTGTCTTTCCAGAGACAAATTTTAATGTATTGTTAAAAATTTTAACAAGCTGCAGACACTGTCAGAGTTCTGCCATTAGAAATTCTAGCATTTCATTGAGAGCATATTTAGTATTTATGATGTTATGTAGAATATACTCCAAGTTATATTATAATTGAAACAATGTTCCCCAGATAATTTTTCATATTTTCTAATCTAACTATCAGTATTATAACTATCAGTAAAATTTATATATTCCATGATCTGAAGCCTGCTAATTTTGGGGATTGCAGTTTAAAAATCATTGTTTAGAATGTGACTGTGTGCAAGCATGCACAATGTGTCTCCACACGTGCCACTCTGCGCTGCCTGAATATCAGCAGAGCGAGGTCCAAGTTAATTGCAGGCTGGTTGTGCCTGTGGATGACCACGGCACTCAAGGACACAGTGGCTTTGGGCAGGCCATGGCAGATGGCGTGTTTGGATGTGGGTTTTTCCAGATGAAGGTAGAGAAATCTCTCTTTAGGCTTTCACAGCTTGCCATGTAAATACTATTGTTCCGGTCAGCTCTGATTTATATCCAAGGCTATGGTAAGAAAAAAAGGGTCCTTACCCTTCTGTCACATACTCCTCTTTGTTGAAGTTTCTTTTGTCAAGTAGCTCATACTCTGACTCATCTTTTTCAATGCTATGCTTAGTTTCAGAACTCAGTATTGTTTTACTCAAAATATACTTTAATTGCAAACTTAGTATTTCCTGAGTAAAATTTGCAACTTTACTATCTGCCTTTAGATTTAGTATTTTAATAGATTTTATATCATTTTTGCACAGTGATACTGAAAGAATCATCTACGTTGGGCTTTTCCACATTTTTTTTTAAATAATGGTAAAATCTCATACTGTAAATGAGTTTAAAAAATATCTCTAAGTGTATCCACTGCTTCTACAGAATGTAAGTTGCAACTGAAGGTTTTTCTCTCTGTATTTTTGCCAACAAACAATGTGGTTGTCAGAGAACCTAATCAGTATTTGAGCTGACAAACAACCAAACAAAAAAGGTATTTAGCAGGGCCTCTGATTTCCCTAATGACAGAATATACCCATCAAGGAAACTCAGTAGCAGCTGCTCCATTGTGTTAAAGATTTGAAGATGTCTTCGTTTTGAAAAAGTTTGGAGGGTTTTCTTTACTTTCACCAGAGAATATGTAAAGAGGCATTTTTATTTCTTTTTGGTGAGGGAAGAGAGAAATCAGCTGATTAACCAACTTAATACTGCTTTCTGTGACTGTGTAGCAGGTTCTTCAGTTTCAAGACTAAATCTTGTGTGTCAGTTGTGATCAGATAATTGCTGATAACAAATACAACTCTCTTGCTGGGCTCTCACATAACATCCATCTGGAAAAACGCCAACATGCACCACATGGAAAAGAGGAGGATCCTCATCTGGTTGTGGGTGACTGTTTATTTCTTATACTGTTAACTCACATCCTCTTTGAATATTAATTATTTTATTCTGACTGCTTTTATAATTTAAGTTCATAGCATCCACTGCCATAATGTGATGAGGCTTCCAGAGAGTTCTAATGAAATATGTACAATATTTGCATGGTTGGGTGAACATTTAGATCTGTTTTTCCCTTGAGGTGGAAAATTGATCTTGTGCTAAAGATAGATATATTGATAAGAACACTGATATTGAGTCCAGCTGAAATCAATGTTTTCTCATAACTTTTTCTCATAACAGAATTCTTTGAGTAACATCTGAAGGAATTTGGTAATAAAAATATGAAGACTTGAATTGTCTCGGTAGAGGGAAGTGGTGAATTGTAAAATCAGAGTGAATGACTTAAACAAGAGAGGCAATCCAGGATAAGACAGAAGTAGTCAATAAAACTGCAGCAGGGGACACAGCAGTGATAAGGAGAATGAAACAACAGATGCGAATGGCTTCAGTGAAGAGCAGCTGTATTGGAAGTAATAAGAATAAAAATCCCAGGCAAAATCTGGTGGTTTGACTGGGGCAGAAAAGCATTCCTGTCTGTCATAGCCTTCATCCTGGAATTCTACACAGTGTTCTAGCTGTCTTGTCTTTACTGCTTCCATGTATTACAGAGACATGGACAGAACCTTGAGAGATCCTTTCATGCCTATTTTGGCAGCAGTATCTCATATCCAAGAGACTCAGTCTTCAGAGAAATCTGGGGGGATGATGCCTGCAATGACAGCAGCAGTTTAACCAAAAAATGAAAGACAGCAGGGTGTCTGTGTTACATCACTGCGTCATAAGGTACAGTTTTCAGATTGCGAAATTTGTAATTCATTGGCAGAATTAGATATCCCTATATTCAACTGGTGATGGTGGCTTGCTATATTCTGAATCACTCTGGGATGAAAGGGTGGATTCTTAGTTATAATCCGTGCAGCCAGGATGTCTGCAGCGTTGGTGGCACTTATGAATATTTGGAGGAGAACGGGAGTGCTGTTCACCAAACGAGGTACTTGACCACTTAGTCGTAAGTGCTGATGATTCCTTATGACACTTTTACCTGTCAAGAAGAGTGTAAGTAGGATTCATGCATCTTGGATGTGTATCATTTAGAATATTTCGCACTTTGTGAGTGTTCTGAGCTTTAGAGAGAAGAAAAGAAGCAGCATTTGTTTGCTGGCATAGGATGCATCTTCACAAGAGGAGCTTTGTGAGTGTATGTGTCTACCTGTTCTTTTTTGAAGTACTTCACTGCTGCTTTTCAGTGTTTGGTGTTTCGCTGGTGACCTGGAGGCACTTAGCTCCTCGATGAAGCATTGTCTACCACAGACAGCTCAAAGGACTCGAATTCATAGTTTCAGTAAGAGTTCAGCTATGAAACAATAAGGCACAGGCATGTCAAAGCAGGTGGCTTTCTCACTATTTCAGTCTTGCAGTCCTGTTGTTGCTCTCAGTGCCCCTGCTTCTCTCTCTCTTTATCTGGCATACATTCCAAGAAAGTAATCTATAGATGTGTGTATATATATTACATAAATAGATATACAAGTTCCCTAGAGAGTTATAAAAAAAATTAGTATTTATAATAGGAATCCTCAAGACTGGACTGAGTTCACAAGTCTGCTTGAGTGATAGAAAATTCAGAGTGATCGTGATGAAGTCATCATTCCCCTAAAACAGTGGCTACATTGTCAAGTCTTGTTTGTTTACATCTAGTCAGAAAGTTAGGATCAATATTTAAATGAAGTTACAGGCCCACTTACATCTGCTTTTTCAAATCCCAGCAAAATGATTGAAGTAGCACATTTGGGAAGCCTTACAGCTTTTGTTTTATCGACATCCCCATCAGTAAGGAAGTGTGAGTTCATTTATGAACTCATTATTGTACCCTGAAGTGGACACAAAATCTATTTCAACTTATTTCTAGAATGCTGAATCTAAATTAATTTGTCTTAATTGAGACACTTTTTTGCATTTAATATTTGAAGATAGGATTAATTCACAGCCATCTGTTATCTTATCTTGCCTTGGTTAATGATAGGCCCAGCAGTTTGGGGAAATGAAATGAACACGCACAGGGGTCACTGTCATTATCTGGATCATTTCATGTGATGCAAATTAAATCAGGTACATCACGGCAGCTAAAACTGCGTGTAGTTCATTTAGTGAAGGCTCTCGCATTGATCAGTTTTAATTTTAGCTCAAAAAGCTCATATTTCTGTCTTCAAGGCAGTGTCTTTGGTACTAGTCATGTGCAGAGGGTAGACAGGAGGTGTGGTAGCTACTTCCTTTTGTCCCTTCTTGATTCTTTAGACAGTTCTTGCATGCTTGGGGTTTGGTAGGAAAAGAAGCATATGGATCGTGGATGTTCTGAAGGGAAGCAATGTTCCCCAGCTACACAAATATTGTTATGAGCTGCAATTGTGCAGCCTGTTCACGTTTATAACAGGAATTGGTATCCAGGAAGGCGATTTCATTTTGAAGAGGGAGCAGGAGTGCTCGAAGCACAGAAACATAGGGATGACATTAAGGATATTAAATATATTGAGTTCAGAAACTGACAATTACAATGCAAATTTCACTTGTGAATCTGCAAACGCTCCAGTGACCCAGTTACACTGCATTGTTTATTTTCCATTTATTGCCATATTTAGAGGCATTTCTCACTTGTTTGGCCTCTAAGGTATAGATTTTCTTACCAAAAAAACTAAATATAAGATTTTGACTTTCAGCACCTTGGTGATGAAAAGGAATCTCAGAACCAGCACAAAGCACTGCTAAAGCTGATAAATACCCTTCAGCAGTGATGAAAATTAGGCTCTGACAGGATTCTGGCGCAAGTAGAAACTTTCAAACAATGTTGCTGTTATTATTTTGCTCATGAGGAGAAGCTTTTACTATAAGACTAAATCACTTATCAGACATTTAATTAAAACTTTAGTGCTTTTCAGGTTAAAATCTTCTCTACTTAACAGAGATGGGAACTGAAAAGTGAAGTGACTTAATCAGTGCCCTGTAGTGAGCCTTCAGCAGTTCTTGGACTTGCATGTAGGAATCCTGCTTTCCAATCTCATCTGGTTAATACCTTCCATCTCATCCTGACTGTACCTATAGCAGTTCCACCAGCATTATCCCTGAATTGCACCTGTCTTTTCCAGGATCTGCTCTAGTTGTGGATGTTACATTAGTGTGTTCACATTTTATTGGCTTTTTCTGCAAATGGCCTGTACAAGTATTTTAACGTTCTCTTTCCTTGACTAAATAGTTTAAGGCTGCACCAAATTTATTAATGTTATTATTATTTTGCTAATGCACTATCTTGTGTGTTTGGTAGTAAGCAGTTTCTCATCTGTGGCTGAGTGATAGAAGCTAAAGCTGATATGGATTTTCTATTTTCCGTCACTCCATATCATTTGTAAACTCTTTAGTTCTGTGAAAGATCTGCTTTAAATAAATAAATGTATCCTGACTAATCCTCTTTGAATAAGTGGAAAGCATTTAATCCCATGATTCTGTAAATCCAGGGTAGCTGTCAAATTGTGTGTTCATTTTTCTGCATTATCTAAATCGGTTTGTATCAGATCTTTCATTGACAACAACAGTTTGTTATTTGGATTAAACACCTCTCGTGCTCTATAACCTTTCATTTAAGAGTCATTTGCATCCCTTTTTTGGCTGCTACTTCAATCATCTGTATTTTAACAGTTCTTTAGGAATATTTGCTGCTAAATATTCACACTGCTTTTAAAACTGCCTTATTTTTTTTTCGAATTGCTAGCACTTCTTTAAGATCTGAAATTCAAACTATTTTTGTTTTTGTCACCAAGAGGCTGAATTCATTTATCAGTTTTCAATTTAAGAAAATAAAAATAGATGATTCATGAACTTCATTTCAAAATTTTTAAGAGTGGTTCATTAATTGAACAGCAGCTGGGAGGAAAAACTAATCAGCTCATTTCAACTGCAATAGCTCATTATCATTTTGTCTGATGAAATCTTTGGAGGCTGGTTCCATGGGAAAGGGGTCCTTCATGCAGTCGCCCCTGAACTATCTGGAAAAAGGTCAGTTGCCCCCATACAGTAATTAAAACTCATGTCAGGACATGCACTTCCATTTTTTAATTGCTAGGGATAGAAGCCCTCTTGTTTTTTGACAGGAAGGAAACGTTTGGGTTCTTCCTGTTCTTCAGAAGAATTTCAATGGCTCACGCTGACGGGCAGTGATTTCTGAAAGCAGAGTAAATGTGATGTGAAATTCATGTCCAAGTAGCTGTAACATTTCTTTCCACTGGTAAATCTCTTACTTGTGGCCACAGGGATATGAAGGATTGCATCTCTCTTTTAGCTTGCACTGTCCTAAGTTGGGCACGACTTTAGTTTGGGAACCGCAGAAGTTTTGGAGATGGTACATGGAATTTAGGGCTCTGTGTTTCTTCTTGAACATTTTAGTGCTAATACCATCACTGTAGGACAGACCTTCTTTTTAAATATGTTTTTCAATAAAATAATGTATATTCATAAATATAAGGAAAAGGTGGAGAACCAAGACAGATGAATTCTCTTCCCTGTTCTTGTTCAACCTGGGGCAAATTTTTGCCTCATCTTGAGACGGTTAAAATTAAACTTTCCTCTAACCAGAGTTGTGTTAAACTCGTTTTTTGGAAAGTGCTTTGAAACAGCTACATGAGATGTATGAGAGATGTGTATAACTGTAGTAGCCATCATTTTAGTGTTGGATTTGTAATGATTTTGCCAGTGGTGAACATTGCGGTAAAGTAACAAAACTATAACTTTTAGAAAGTAATTTAAGTTTTTTAATATTAAAATATCCAAGCATACTTTTTAATACTTCTACTAAATTAAGAAAAATCTTACCATTCAACTGTAACTTTTGACACTTAATAACAACATAATTATAAATAGAAATTTATAAAATATAAAAATTAATTTATAAAATATGAATTTTTTCTTTATCTTGTAGACCAAATACTTTTCTAAAATAAGATATAAGTAAGTGATTGGTTTCATGGTTTCTCAAGTCTGTAAAATATTTGTGCAGTTCTACTTGTTCAAACTGTGCACACCAGCATAGCATTATTTAGGTCATGGATAGCTGATAGAAATTCAAAACCCCCAACACACTCCTTAGACATTCTACTTAGCCAAGTAGCCATTTTTGTGAATTAAATTCATTGTGTATCTGCTGCAAAATAATTGAAGATCTTATTTGAATTTTGTAATTAAAAATTGCAAGTACTGAAAGTACTGGAGAGTACTGAAAACCAAATATTTTCTTTGCACTTCCACACTGGGACACACTTTCGATAAAGGAACTGATTATAAAACTAAATTCTAGTTAGGTTTGTTTAACTCCAGTTAGGATATGAAAATATTTTTCTAAACTTTTTTCACAATAAATACTGGATTTCTTCCAAAAGAAAATCTGTATTTAGATTAAAAGCATTGCTTGCAAGTGAATAACTTTCTTCAGGAAAATTTATGTAAAAGCAATTCCTTTCTAATTCTACTTTTACACTGGTTAGGGGGGTGTGGTGGAATATGTGGGTATCTGCTTTCATAACCATACTGTGGACATGCCTTCTGTATATAAAAGTTGGTGCTAAAGCCAGTACAAGGTGAAAAACTGGGAAAAATTCCTTATGATTCTCAAAAATTATAATTTCAATTTAATAACAAAACAAAATTTTCACAACTGTTATTTTTGCCTTGTCCAGTGGGTTGTATTTTCTAGTTTCTCTATGCCACCATGAGGGCAAAAATTTACTTTCCCTGGACAAGTTGGTAACTTAACCTCATCGAAGAGCAGAAGAGTTGTCAGGATTTAGTATCCATAAATATGTGCTAAAACTCTGAGATGCATCAGTAGCATGGTTAAATCAAAAGCCTCTGGTGAAGGTTTTTGGCCTGGTTTCCATCTGGCTTCTCAGTGCCTGAGAGGAAAAAAAAGACTCTTAAATCTTCTGTTGGGAGCATCTCACAGGAAGAATGAGATGGTTTATCCTGTGCAAACAACCACCATTAACTCAGCCCCAAACCCAAGCAGCACACACTGTTTACATTTAAGATACCGTCTTCCATATGGTAAATACAAACGGAGGGGTACTCGTGGAGCACAGCATTTGGGAACTATTTAAGTCCTTATGTACACACAGATATGTTTGCCTGATATAATGTGGGGTTTAGCCTCTTGTGCTGCTTAGCCAGACTGACCAGGTTATAGAGGCATTTTCACAGACATTTTGGTAATGAGTGGCCCGCTACGGTTTTGAAGATATGTAATCTTATCCTGCAAACAAATAACTGTGAGTTGTGTGTACTCACCATAGGAAGGAGATCGTTATTTAAGTGTGTGAAGATGAACTAGAGCTCTGGGGTATTGCACAATAAATCATTACCTTTACAGTAAATAAATTGTTAAGTGTACTATGAGTTTAAATAGTCTCTTGCCATTGATGCACAGTTTCACCGTTGCCTTGCTGTGCAGTGAAGTACCTTGTCCACCTTCCTCCTTAAAACTCTAATTTGTCTCTGCCCTTCTGTTGCAGCTCTGGAGCTATGTCTGGTTTACTTTAATTGTGCTCTTCAAAAAGCATTTCTGTGCTTTGAGCTTTTTCTAATAATTGCATTTTGTTCTGATGCTGGTGATATGAAAACCAAGCTTGAAAAGAGTATATATTAGTATATAAGTAAACAAGAGTCTTTAAGTGACTTTCTTGGCATATGTCAGGGAGTTAAACGTGAATTTATTTCTCCCCTTATAATTACCTTATTGGTGGATAATTCCTGTCTGGGAGAGCCACATTAGAATTGGTTTCATACTTTGATACAAGCAAGTTTTATGGGCATGGTTACTAAATAGTGAAAAGATCGTGTTTCAAAATCTTCAAGAAAGTCTTGTATTCCATGACATAGTTTGTGCAACTAAAAGCCATTGGAATTGATCTCTTTTGCACACAGGAATATGTCTAACCTAGTTGATTTTTTATTGCAAATTCAGTGAAAATTAGAAGGTGTATTCAGATACCGTGCTTTTCCCTATGTACTGCATTAGGTAAATATAATGTTTTCAGAATTTCAGAATATATTTAGTACAGGCATTATGTATTTTTTACTATTGCCTTGGAAGCCCTTAGTAACCAACTGGCAATGGTCACAGGAAAAATAAAGTGGCTTAAAGTGTTCTGCTTATTCAGTAAATATGTATGAATTCAGTAAAGATTTCTAAAAAGACTATAAACTTCTTTGAAGTTTTTATTTTTGCTACCCATGGCTTAAAACACTTCTTCTCTCCTAAATGCATGCCGAATTTCCCGAGTAAGGTGTCTGGAATGGCTCTTTATAAAGAGTGCAGCTTCTACATCAAATGCCATCATGAATCACTCTACCAATGGACACCTCTTTATTTCAGACAAGAGATATGTTCATCTACATGCTACTGAGGTCACAGACACCTGAAGGGAAGCATCTGATGAAATGAAGCATGTGTGCCCAAAATCTGTGTTCTCATGGAATTTCAGAGCAGATCAAACCCGAACTTTTGTGTGTTTAAATTTGTGTAACGTTCTAGTTTTGCTTTCACGTGGCTGTATTTTTCTATAAGCTCTTTTCAGCATCGCATTTGCCCAGAGCATCAGAACAGTTGGTGTGACGGGTGCTCCCAGTTTCATCTTCATGTTGTTGGCACCCGTTCCTGGGGCCTGGCCCTAAGTGTGGCTCTGCAGCACAGACCCCCAGCTGTGGCCTTTCCTAAGGCCACCACAGGCCTGTAATGCCCGTGGAACACCTGCACTATGGATTGTGGAGTAAAAATGACAGTGGCAAATGTGGAGTAGTGACTCTGCAGCGTGGCAGCTTGATGAGGTGCTCCACTGGATAGAATCATCTGGAAGGAAATGACAGTTTTGTCCCGGGGAAGATGTTCAGAAAAGATCCCTGGGCTTAAGTTTCATCCCTGTTTTTCACTAATCCATTTTCTTTGCTGGGATTTGTGCTAATGACACCTCCTTGCCCTGCTTCTAAGCTCATGGCTGTGTGCAGCCCCTGGAATCTGCCTGGCCGTGGGCAGCAGCAGTGTGGGAGCGGTGTGGAACACGCCATGGGGGCTCCCCAAGGTCCTGGCTGAATTCCCCAAGGAAAACTTTTGATAGATAGGATTTCACGGATGCAAAAGACACAATCCCCAACTACCACACATGCCTCGTTAAGCAGTTAGCTGCGAGTTTTAAGGATGTTTACATGTCCAATGCTCTCCATATTTAAGCATTGGTTTAATTTTTATTGGCAGCCTTTGGGACCAAATCCATCCCACACAACCATCAGATGCATATTTTGGGCTGAATTGGCATTTTTGTGAAAATGTTCTGATGATGATAGACAAGAAAGATACACTCCATAAATCAGCTCCCGGTAGCTTCACCAAGCAGTGAGTTGAATTAATGTTCCTCGTTCTTGTCCCTCATTGAAAGTTTGTTTTCCCACAGTAAATCAGAAACTGTGCTTTTTTAATTAGAAATTTCTAGATCCAGTCCTTAGATTGTGTGCAGATGAAATTTTGCCAAACTAGAGGGAGGATGTAAATTTCTATATTTTTAATAAAAATTCAGTGGGTATCATTTTGATGACAGATGAATACCCTACACTCTTTTCAAAAAATCTAAAAGTTAAACAAGTTATAAGTGAAAGAAAAAAATTATAATTTATAATTGTAACCTGGGGGGCAAGCAGGGGTTGGGCATGGAAGCAAGATTTAGAATTAAAGAAAATATTCAATTTTTATCAAGTATCATAATAATGAAAAATTGGTATTTTATGGAGAAAAATCCTCGTGCTCTTACGTTTAGTTGGGAATTAAAATTTGCTAGATATTTATGGGGGTTTTCTTCTCGAGATACACGTCTTTCATCGTTTTGTTTTAAATGACATTAAAAGAATCTAAGCTTTTACATCGAAATAAAATTCATAATTAATAATCTAAATAAATATTTTGGTTTCAATTCTGAGAATTACAG
Source organism: Dicrurus megarhynchus (assembly GCA_013399195.1). Classification (NCBI taxonomy): domain Eukaryota; kingdom Metazoa; phylum Chordata; class Aves; order Passeriformes; family Dicruridae; genus Dicrurus; species Dicrurus megarhynchus. The sequence continues at coordinate 1,217,193 of VXAD01003770.1, read as the reverse complement.
CCTGATCATCCCCTTTAATGAATTAGAACCCTTTGAGGATGGAGCTTGTCATTAACACACATCATCAGCTGATGCATTTTAATAATACATAGAGTTGGAAGAGAGAGGAAGTGTGAGCTACTGAAGCTTGCAAAACCAATCCCCTAAAGCTTTCATGTTTTATTTGAGCATATGTTTTGGAAGTGGTGGTGTTGACACTGGTGGCACTAATCTCCTCTTTATCTTGTTTTGATTAAAAGGATATTTGAATATTATTTTTGGCAAACTTTTATCTAGCCTCAAAGGGGTTCCCTTGTAGCAGCTACAGAGAAATGGCTATAATAAACACATTCTATGATACACTTACATCACACATTATAGCCAGGGCTGGTGTACTCCAAGAATGCAAAATACTCCTGAAAAAAAGCAAATGAGCTTGCTTTCAATGCCAAGCATGTAAAAATGTCAAATTATGCTCTTTTTTGTTTGTTTGTTTTGCATACCAAGCTGTGTGAATTGCTTCTGCAGTATAAAGGAAACTGCACGTTAACTTGTTCAATAATTTAGTTAGTAACATATATGGTTAGGAGACAAAAGGTTGCAGCAGTTTTATGACAGATATTTTTATCTTCTGTAAAAGCACACATCCCCCTTTCTTTACCACCTGTCAGATGGCTGGGTTAACATTCTATTGGGATGTTACTTATTTGCACCTTAAGTGGTGTTAACAGTATAAAACTTAATTTTCAAAATATGCAACAGAATTTTTTTTTGTTTTGCTATTTTTTCACTCTAAACCTAAGATCAAGGAGTGCACAGGAGATCTCCTTGTCTATGTATTTGTGAAAGACAAAGCCTCAGATTCCTTAGGTGCTGGATCAAACCTCAGGTCTCCATTTCAACATTCAGCAATATTAGAATATTACTTCTCTTCTTCATCCCTGTGGATGTGTTTATAAATAATACTGAGTGGTTTAAGAGCTTGCTTTTCACAGACCCCATGCTGGTTTTGGTTCTTAAATATGAATTAAAGTGTCTAATTTTAGATTTTAAATTGCATATACACTTTTAATTGAGAGAAATGGAATTGATAGTTGGTCAGTAAAACAAGATCACTTTTTTATGCATTTAATTTCAGACAAGACATTTTAATTATCCAGAGCAGAAACACATCCCCACTTAAAGCCTTGTAGTATGGATTTGTTAATGCTGGGTCTCATTGCTCAAGGAAAGAATAGAATCACATGATGTAATATGGTGAAATTATCGGTTGCAATTTATTTTATTTTCCATCTTCTCAGCATTGTGCTTCTAGAATTTTTCAAATAATTTGTATTTGAGCAGAGCTACTTACTATTTCTTGTTTCTTCTCCCAAAGCTGCAAATGACTCTCCTGTTAGTCATCTGTTTTTTCACAGATGGGACCTTCTTTGTCTTCTTTAACCACTCAGGACTCGCAGAGGGTGATTCTTTGATTCCACTGGCTGATGCTTCTCTGCATTTGGCACTTCCACAAAACCCTTCTTTTTTGACAAGTTCAAAGTTCGTGTGATCTCGTTCTGGTTTTTGTTCTTTTTGGAAAGCTCTGTCTTGGGAATGGTCTCTGGTTACATTCAGGTATTCAGGTCACATATGTTGTTGAACTTCTCTGTGTGTACACAATGGTCATGCAGCTTCTCTTTGCAGAATGTTGCCTCCAGCTCTCCAGCTTTTGTTCTTGCTGCTCTGTTTCCTGGATTAATTCCACTGGCAGAACGTTTGGTTGTTCTGGTTCCCTACGTTGTTCTGTCTTGTTTGTTAAGTTGCTGTAGTTGTGCTGCTCCTCAACATGCATGTCCTTAGAGTCAAAGCTCACATGAGCTTGCTCTGGAGTTTCAGAGATAAGAGGGAAATGGTCAGGTTTTCTGCTTCTATACATTTATGTTTCTCTTCCTTTGATACATCAGTCCTGTTCCTCATTAAAAAGTGCATTCTGAGACTCTGAACACGTTGTGCTCCTGGTTGTTCAGGGGTTTTTAACAGATTACTCCCAAGAACAAATCCACCAAGTGTTCAGGTTAGGTTAGGTGTTCAGGTTGTTACTGTTCAGAGCTTGGTGCTTCATGATCTGCTTTGTAAGGAGCCATGCCAGTGCTCACAATCTTCTGTTGTTTCTAGCAGGTTTTTTTGTAATAATGTCATTCAAACCTGAAGAATTTAGGGTTGCTGGTCCCAAAGACCATTGTTCTCCTATAGGGGGGTAGTAGCACATTCCAAACTGATGTTCAGAAGGAATTTTGAATGTGTGGCAGTTACAAATGCTTTTGTCCACTCCTCTCAACATCTGTCCAGGTCTCAACATCTTAACTAGCAATGCCTTGGAACTACACACTGAGCTCATGTCCTCTCACTGTCTAAGTGGTCCTTGATTTCATCATCTGTAACAAAGTGTAGCAAAGACGATGTCAGTCTTTAAGAACGTGTATTATTAATTCATGAGACCAAATAGGGACTATCGTGTTAAATATCAACAGTGCTGCCTTCCCTGAAAGCAGCAAACCCAGTAGATGGTTAAATTTCCAGACAAGCCGCAGTCCTGAAGACATTCCACCTCTTCTTTATTGACTGTTGTCACTGGTAACTCCTCGCTCCACATGCTGCCTTTGTTCAGACTCAAACACAGCGCAGAGAAGGAGCAGAATAAACACACTTGTTTTGATGGAGATGGTGACACAGAGAAGAGAGTTTAAGGATATGCTAATTTTCAAGTACTTTAGTATGCTTAAAAATTAGTTCACATTAAAATAAGAGCTATGACTACTGTCTGAACTTCTATATTGAGAGTCTTTCCACTGGTCTCTATCATATTGGTTGAGTTGATGCCTAAAAAGCATTCAAAAATCATATTGATGAGTGTTAGAAAAAGCGTTTATTTAGATTGATAGAATCTCTTATAATAGCATTCATAACAAAATCCTTAGTATTTGCAGAGAGTGATGCCTTGGCTTCTCAAAGCTTCTTTACAGAAAGCTCTGTTGTTGGGTAGTTATCCTTTTGACACGAAAGGGTCTGCTGATATCCTCCTAGGAGCAGTCATTTTGCAACTTACTTATCTGCTCCAGAAAGATGCAGCTAAAATATTTGCTACTCCTGCAGCACTTCTCTTCACAAGTAATTGCTGTCTTGGAAATGACCAAACCCTTGAATTGTCTAAATTAACCCCCACATATATTTTGGCCTAATAAAGCTTTTGCCTTTTTTTTCTCCTTTTAGTTTATATACGCAAATTAGGTGTTTTATAGAACATTTATATGGTGTAGATCAGTCATAATACCCAATGAAGGAACCCAATGAAGTGATAGGTGGTTTTCTGGCTTCTATTCAAAACTCTTGTTATGTTGTAGAGTACTTACTATGAATGCTTGGCAACAAAAAGGCAGAGATCCTATATTATACAAATACTTAAAAGCCTGCGCCCAGAGACAAGAGAATAAAAAAAGAGGTGGTTTTATACAAATAGTCCCTGCTGTCTCCTTCACCTCTCCTAGGAAGTAGTTATGACATAATAGGATTTGAAGGTTACTCTTCAAATTTCCTTTCACCTTCAAGTGAGTAACCCATGTCATGCATCGCAGAAAAGCTGTCCTCTTGACATTTAGTGATGCAAAAATGGCTTGAAATGAGTCTTTCTGTTAAAAAGAATTGGAAATCAGACTTGCAAAAGTAGAACCTTAATTCTATTCTGCTTTTTCTTGTTTAAATTTACAACTCATCATACAGGTTAAGAAAAAGGTGAGCTTAAATTTGTGTGTATAACAGTGAACAGCTTTGAAAGCCTGTAGTTTAAAGTTTTCTTGGGTGTATCTTTCCTTCCTTGCATCATTAAGTTGTTTTCTTGCTGGGAAGCAAGAATATCTTATTGTTTCAAAAATATTAACATTTAATCTCATAGGCTAAATTGCTCAATTAATATTACAAGTAAATATTTGGGGGGGTGTTGCCCTATAATTGCTTACCAGAGCCTTTTTCAGCCTGTGAAAAGATAATTGGGCTAGGAAATATGACTGCTTGAAATATTTAAGAACAAATGTATGTGTGGACAAAGGTGTTTCCTTTGTAGAAAGAATTATTAATCTGAAAAAATGTGTTTTAAGACAGTTGTAGCTGATTTTTGGGTACAGTTCTTTCTAGCATAAATTTGTATTATAATTGCAGTTAATTGTTTAAAATGCAATTTTAAATGAACCAAAGATGAACCTGATGTATTTCCTTTCTTTTCTCTGTTGTCCCTTTTCAAATCATATTTATATACATTAATAGCAGCCATCCTCCTTTCATCTAGTTAGCACAGCAGTACACTAACTCTATAATTTACTGATTTTAATACCAGCTATTTCTCCCTGGCTATTGGTACATGGGCATAGAATTCTTTGAAAAGTAACAGTAATGAAAGAAACTAACAATATGAATTTTACATCAAGAATTTCCTCTCTTGTTCTCTAATAGCTGTAAAACAAGTGCAATGCATTATCTTCTGTAATTTCTTATACCTTTCTTTCCCTCATAATAAAGGGTCCTTTCCTCTCAAAATTCTTTTCAATAATAGGTAATTGCAGACCATGGTTAGTCTTCTTTTGGTTGAGCTTTGGTCTTTTGTTGGGGTATGGGAATTTCAGATCAAATCTCTTCTGATTCTTGTTTGCTCCTCTCTTTTGGAAACTAGTACAGGGTAGGGATATCCAGAAGTAATGTTGCTGATAGATTCAGAGGGGCTGAAAAACTGAAAAGAATGTTTGAGAAGCATTTAATCTACATTCTATGTCCTGTTTAGATCTAACATGAATCCTCCATCACGGCCCCACCTCTCAGGAAGGATCCATCCAAAGTGGCATAACATAAATTACAAGAAAACTCCTTTCCTGAATAAATTAGTGAAGAGGACTTGAAGACTAGACAGTCCTGATGTTTGCTGATAACCAAAACACAGGACAGCCTATAGTTAAAAGCTAATGATAGTGATGACCTGAAGTGTGAAAAACTCATAGAGATTATCAGCCTGCAGAAAGTAATAGAAACTTTTAAAGGACATAATTTGAACTGGAGAGGATCTGTGAGCAGTTGTACCTTTTATTGCAAAGTAAACAGGCTTTCATGTTATTACAAAATCTTTTGGCCACACCAAAACAGAGTCACATTTTTCCTTTAGTATTTATTTACATAATGAGCAATAATGAGTCTATTTTAGTTTCAATTTTAGAGTGCTCTCTAAGAAGGAACAAAGCCCAGTAAATAATTCTCAATCTTTCTCAGTGGTATTTTTAATGCTCTGAAAACTGCCCTTAATTGTAAAGCAATCAAAAGTTTTCACTATATTTCCATGCAGGAGCTAAAAATTCTGACAAAATTAAGAGGGGTGTTTTGTTTTAGATAGAATTGCATCTCTCTTCCATCTCAACATCACTAAAACCAGCTAATGGAATGGACCCAAAATCTTACCAATACATCTGAACTATTGCAAAAATCCAAGGACGAATTTATTTTATTTTGTAGTGGCAAACACTTTCCCCTCCTAATTTTGTGGGAGTGTTTTTTCTCCCTACAAGGAATAAATTGCACATTCTGGAAATAAGTTAGTCATTCTGAAGTTCAGAATTCATGAAGCTGTTCCAGCAGAGAATGGATACGGAATTGCAGCAAAATCTCAAGGTCACTGGGAATATTCTTTGGGGTATTCTTATGTGGCTTATCTGTGCTCACATGCCTAATTTTTTTTTCAGTGCAAAGAATAGCCACTTGCAGAGAATGGAAGCCTTAGCCCGGCCCTGTGCCATCCCTTATTCAAGTTCTTTTATACTCCTCTTTTTAAAGAAGCTGTCAAGTTCTTTTCTGAAGCTGACAGGAAAGGCCAAATCTGCAGTACAGGAAGAGAGGCAAAAAAGAAACTTTTTGTGTTGATGTTTTACTAAGTGAGCTAAGGAGAATTTTAGAATCATGTAATTTACTCTGGAGGCATTTACTGTACATAGCTATAGTGATGGTAATTTCTTTCATTGTGGAAGTGAAAAGATAACCATCAATCAGTTGTCAATTGGTCAATTGCAGAAGTGATGAAAAGAAACTGGTAGGAACAATCACTTCTGTGGCTACCTAGACTATTTGGGGTTTTAAGGAAAATACGGGAACTGGAGTCTGAGGAAAAGGAGTGAGGTTGAAACATAAAAATAATCGGTGCAGGGGTAAATGGATCTCCTATAAACACTGTATTTATTTCCTTTTGTGCAGAGTATGAGTGCTGCAAAAATAGACAAAGCAGAATTTACACTGAGGGACCTCTGAACTGAGCGTGGTGAAAGCTGGAGATGTGATGTGGTGCAAGTATAGGGACTGTTTAAATGGAGGTTTGAAAATGGAAGAATTTTTTGTAAAAAATTAGCAGGCAGCTGAATTATTTCAAATATTCTTATATGCCCAGCAGGGACTGCAGTTATAACTTTATGTGTGAAGGAAAATGTGATTTGTGTTGTTACAGAATAAGAGAGGCATTATTTTGTATAAATTGCAAAGTGTTGTAAGAAATACGGTGAGGCCAGGTATAGGGCTGTTTTCACATATATAATGTGGAAGTTGTTTTTAAAATGAGCCTCATGGCACAGACTGGCATGAACACTGTGCATTTAACAGTTATTTAAGCAGTGTGAAAGGCAAGTGTTTCATTATGTATGCATATTGCAGGGGGGGTGAGCTTAGGACAGAACTAGGAAAAAGATTAAATTCATTTATTTATGAAAAGAGTTCAAACATTATCGATACGGGGTGGTTTATGCCGTGGTGTTTTGTTTTGGATTTTCTTCCCCCCTTCTGTGGTAGGTAATAAAAAGGATTACAGGCCCTCCAGAAGGATGAGATATCATCAGTTTGTAATCCAGCCCATGGTTTCCTAGATACCGTATTGTCTATTCTGTTCCGCTATGTGAAAAATGTTGAATATCAACAATGGGTTTCAGTGCTGTATTGTTGAGTTTTGTATGAACTAATCTAGCTTCACTAAAAAA
>VXAD01003770.1:1162135-1210169 GCA_013399195.1 Dicrurus megarhynchus | reverse complement strand
AAAAAAAAACTACAGCTTTGGACAAAAGTCTATAGCCAGTGCATTCCTAACTCCCCATGCACAAGAGCTGACTGTGGCTCTGGGAAGACATTTTACTCATTTGATTTCTTTTTTCTTGTAGTCTTCTTGTCCAGTTCTCAGGTGTTTACCACCTATTAGAATTTCACCTGTATGGGTCCTGTGCTTGAGAAAGTCCCAGGACTTGTCAGCTGCATAGGCCTCATAAAAGACAGCTCTGTTCAGGGTTTGAAAGGTAAGATTTTGCTGAAGTCCTCTGCTGTCTGTGCTTTAAGATGCTAACTTTATTGGCCTAGTTCTGAAACTTTGCAGCTTATCACTCATTTGGAGCTTGTGGAGAGGGGAGCAGGTTTCAGCTGAACAGGGAAAATAACCATTCTTGGAGTGATGGGTGGTGGGGTTAGAGGGGGGATGGAATTGAATGGAATCTGCCTTTCTTCTTACAGAAACCGAGTTGTAACTAACAACTGAAAGTGAGGAGTGTGGTACCTGCACAACGAGGTGTGTGAGAGCAGGTACTCTGCAAATAAGTATCCTTCAAAAATAGGGTAAGAGTACAGGGGAAAGTGTTTGACCTGTGGGCAGGATATTTCCAGGGCATGGGTAGCACAGGCAAGTGTATGGTTTGGAACTGCTTTGCCATGAGCACTAAATTGTTTTTTTTCCTTTTTTCTTTCTTTCTTTCCTTTCTCGTTCTTTTTTTACTTTGGTCTCAGAACTGTCTTAATGTTTTGTGGAAATGCTATTGGGGGTGCTGTTTGCTTGAAATAAAGTGGGCGGAGAACAATTGAGGGTAAATAAGATTCATGATCAGAAAGATTCTGTCATTAGTCAAATTTCTGAAAGAATTTGTGGCTTTTCCTCTTCAAATAAGTTTTTCCTATGTTTATTAAAGCAATTGAACAGTAAGCAAAAGACCCTACAACAGTAAGAATTTACAGATATATAAGCTGTGGTGAACTAGATTAGATGCACAGTAAATATTTATTTGTGAACTTTAAAGTGTCTGTTAAACGTTTAATATATGCATTTTATGTGAAAATATTTCTACCTTTTAAAATGCAAATTATTTCCTGTATATGTATTAATATTTGGATCTTTTCAGCACATAAATTTGTGAATTAATTTATTTTCTTGGAAAAACAACTTTATAGGCAAGTACTTTTACTGTAAATGTGGAAGGATTTTTTTTAAATGGAGAAATGGAGTTTTTGAACTGCTTTATTTGTTTAAATATAAGTAATGCACTGATATTGTGGTTAGAGACCAACTTCCAAAAATCCTCCAGGCATTTTCTTGTCTCTCTGGAAGATTTTTGCGGAAGCTATGCCAGCTTTTAAAATGTTCTTTTGCCCTGCTGCAGTGTGAATGTTTTTCCCATCCCCCTTTTAACCTAGGAATTAGAAGAAAGTACAGATGATGCTTGCTTAACCCTGCATTTAGTGCCAAGCAGTGATGTGCTCCCTATGAAACCATTTCTGACCCTCTGCTTGCAGTGGTGAGCCTGAATTTTTCCCCTTCCTTGCCCATCATTGTCGGTCAATTATGGGATGGAACTGAACCAGAAAATCTGGTACAGTCTGGCAATTAGTACAAAGGGTTTCCAGTCTAGTGTGAAGACAGAGATGCAAGAGCCCCAGCAGCTAGAGAAATAGTTTTGATTGGCCATGGACATTGCCTTTTAGTGCTGCTTGGTTACTTTCTAAAGATACTGGCTCTTCTACCCTACAGGTCTTCTCCTTAAAGTACTGCATTACGGGCCTACTTTTTATAAGTCTTTTGGGAAGTGGGGGGGGTCTTCTTTTTTTAGCTGTAGCTTCTCCCATTTGCAGACTGTCATTTTAACCCATCAAACAGACACATTTTGACTTGTACAACAAAGAACCAAGTTATCAACATTCACAGAAACTGACATTTTTAATTCAGGCTTCATTATGTCTTCGGTTTATGACAATGAGCTACAAAGACATTTAAAGGGTTTTTTTCTTTTTTTCATTTTAAATTCAGCACTGGGATGTTTATCTTTCTTTTAATGCTCATATTTCCCTTTCTACCTTTATTCTTTAGTAATATATAATTAGCATTATCAAAACCATCAGCTATTATCCACTATGACTTTTGACCTTTGTTTTTATCTATCTAGCATTTTCCAAAATAAATTGCTACACAAATTCTGTTTATGTTAAAGTAAAATAGAATTAGTTAAGCTCCTTGATACAGTCATCATAAAAATAATCTCTTTTGATATTAGATTAGATTAAGATTTAATGAATGAATTCTTATATATAAACTTTTGAAATATCTGGCATTGTACGATAAGAATTAATAATAAAACAAAAATTTTAATTCAAAAATAAGATGCAGAAGTCAGGCATTTTCAAGGGTTAGTGCTGAGTCTGTAGCTGATATTTCCTGCTATCCTAAGAGCAAGCAAAAATCTGATAAAAGTTGGGTTGAACTTTAGAACAGCCAGTTACGCCAAATAACAATTTTTGACTATTATTTCCAGGAAAGCTGGTATCTTTGCTGAGTATATGAAGACAGAACTCATTCAAACCTTGTCCAAAACCAAAATGCAGTATAATTAGATAGCACTGCAAGCAGTTGACAAAGTAATAGGAACATCGAGCATTCAACCATAACCATAGCGTTTTGTTTGTGAGAGTTTTTGTTTCCTGCGAGTCAGCAGTTTCTGGTTTATGCTTGGATAACTGTGTGTTTGAGATATTGTCTTTTGTAGTTGGAAAAAAAGTAAACGTGCGACCTAATCTTCGTGTGCGCACACGAAATATTACAAATATTTCCACATTCCAAGTTTCTATTGTCATTTTTCCTTCATTCTGTCAGCCTCTACAGACAGGGTAAGAGTAGAGGGGAAAGTGTTTGGCCTGGTACTATGGGAATCCCTGAAGGTGGCTTCAGGCACATGATGGCAGAATATTCCATTCAGCAGTTAAATACTCCCTGGCTGTTAATTAATGGCGAGAAATACGGGAGCGGGGACTGTAAATGTGATGACAAGATTAGCACATTGCCCACTTCAATCAGGTACCTCTTGTTTTTGTATTTATCACTCATCTTTCCCAGCTGACTGATGGCTGTCACTCAACAGCTTTCTTTGGCTGGAAAGAGAAAGAGCTTTCTTTAAAGATGTCAGCAGTGTGTTGAATTCCATAATAGGTCATTTGCACGGAAACTCTACATAGAACAACAAATTAGTGGCTTCTCTTGTAGATCTTTTGATAGCATATACGGGAAATGATGTGATAGTGTTGTTTATTGCAGCAGGAGGATGATAGCACAGTGTAGGTCACAATCTAATTTGATTACCCAGAAACACCTTTCCCGAGGATGCACTGATGATGCTTTAGACAGGAACTGTGTAGAATAATTATCCAGATACTAATACCTGCCAATTTCATTTGTTTACCAGAGGAACAAACAAAATGGTAACTTACATTCAAGTGCAGGGGAAAAGAAAACTATGACTGATTTTGTCTTGGTCTAAAGAATTGGTGTAAAAAGGCACAAGAGCAATTTAAGTTTTTTACCTCATGCAGTTTAAGAGATTCCCAGAAATTACTCTGAACAGTACACACTCCAAATCTACTTTAGTTAAAGTTTTTTCATTGTTTTATTTCCTTTTGTCTTCAGTGACCAAGAAAATTTGACATTGAACAGGGACTACCCCGTCTCAATTTGTAACTCTTCAGTTACAAATTATGGCCTTCAGGTTAAGTATGCACACAAACATGGTTGAACTGTGAGCTTTGACAGTGAATCACTGTGTCAGAATGTTTAATTATGAAGTGATTATCAAGGAGATAAAGATCTGTCCCAAGATTTCAGCACTTTTCTACTAAGGGTAATTTTAGTTCTATGCGAGTGTTCTCCTCTCTCCCTCCAAATGTGTTTTCCAAACACTGCTATGCCTACTAAGTTTTAGCTATAATTAAGTACCATTTTTCATATGAAAATATTGAGGCAGAGAAGAGCTGAGAGACAACATTACCTCTAGGTGTGGATTGATGCTTTGGCAGTGTGTTTGGAGTTTATTGAAGATCTCGCCTGTCAGTGCATTGCAACAGCTTTTTTTAGTGGTGACTCTCATAACTGCTTTCTGGATTTCATGGTCTTTTTAGATTGTTCTTCACCTCTTCATAACAGCTGCTCTTCTAGAAAATCAAGCAGCATGTTAGTAGCTCTCAGGTGGAAGGTAACTCTGTGCCATAAATAAAGTCATGGGAATAACACGCAAGTACCATAGTTCATATATAGGTATTAAATAATACCTATGGCATCAGGAAACACCTGTTCTTGATATCTGTTTTCTGAGATAATGAGATCTCTGTCTTGGGGGGACGTGGGGGAAACATAAAACCAAAATCAAACAAATAGTAATAGAAAAAGACAAACTCACCATTGTCACAAAGGTCAGGAGTGTGTGGCTGTGGTGCAGATTAACTCTGCCAGCTCTTGCACTGCATTCAGGAGCCAATCTCAACTCTGACATGCTGAGGACCTCCTGGTCTCTAGTTTGTCAGCTGTACTCTTGGGCATTTTGCTTCTGTCCTTGCTCAGTGGTTAAAGGTGTCTGGGAACAGACTGCTGGGTCTGTTGCTCTGGGAAATGACTTGGACTAAGGATTCTGGTAGAAAATCACAGAGGTTTTGTAATATGGAAGAGAAATTAGGTCAAGCCCATTTCCTGAGCCGTGATCTACCAGCTTTCCTGCTCCTGGACATGTTTCCTTTGCATGACAGGTCCTCCTCAGTATTTCTACTCACCTTCTTCCTCAGGGTGGGAAAAGCAGCTGAAAAACCTCACTGTAACAGTTTTTTAGAAGTATTACAGGGTTTTATGCTCCCAGTTCCCATTGATTTTCAATTCAATTTTCACTTAGATGAAATTCAATAGGAATAAAATACCTAATTCCTTTATGCCATTGAGAGCCTTCTGTCCTGGGTCTTATGGTAGGCTGTGGAACGAGTGAGCATTGGCTGTTAGTGGGATGTGACAAGCATTAAGAAATAAGAGATTGGATCAGTGTATTTCATGGGACTTTATACAAATCTAAGCAATTGGCATTTCATATAAAGGAGAAGGGAAAAAATTACTAGTAAAGACATGGTGATAGCAGTTTCTCAAAGAACAGATCCCAAAGGCACAAGCAGAAACTGTGCCATTGCAGGGGATGACAGGCTGTGTACTGAGACATCTTTTGTTAACGTATGAGCCTTAGCCAAAGACTCAAAAAGGAATCAGATTTTTAATGACAAGCCTAAGGGACTATCATGAGCCTAGAGAGATAGAATTGAAGTAATCAAGACACAAAAATGAGATATGACCAGAAAGTTGCATGAAACTGCACTGAATGAGCATTCAAAGCAGTAGGAAAACCAAGGTACAGGCTTGCTAGTCAGCAGAAGATGGAGATGGCAGTGAGAAATGAGGCTGAAGATGAAGGGGTACCTAACACCTGCAATATATAATATTTTACTTTTGAAAAAGAAAGCTGTGAGGAGATGGCTACCACAAATAATATAAATTACAACAAGATACAGAAGATTTGCAATTTTTGTAAGTCTTCTTCTGGTGTCTCACATATTGCGTAGACCCTCAGCTAATCCACTGATCACAGGCTGAGAAATAGTAAACAGCATGACCACCCAGAGTCCCTGGCAGACTTTTTTTGGCTATGATTTATTTGCATTTTCATGGGGACATGGGTGGTAGAGGTGGCCTCTTCCTCATTCCCATTTCACCCCTTCCTAGAATAGTTCTTAAAATTTTTCTTTACCCTCTGTCTTAGTTGCCCAGCTGATTGCTATTTCTTCCTGTTTCTTTCTGTAGTTATCCTCTCAGTTTAGTTCTATGGATTTTCCCTTTCCAAATTGTTTAGTTCTTCAGCTTACTCAGTATAATAGTCCTTGCTGTTAGCTATCCACTACTCATTAGAAATTTCCTCATGAGAGTTTCTGAATCAAGGAGAGTTTTAAAAGGTGGTGCTGGTTTGCGTTTGTTGGCACTGACCAGAGGAAAGATAAAGAACCCCAGGCTTCTGTGAGGTTCTGTGTATCTGTAAAAGTAAATATGCTGAAGTGCACTGAGGAGAGAATTAATTCCTGATCCATTCTGCCAGTTAGCTCAAAGGCAGACACAGGTACTTCAGCAAAACAGCACTCTTTATGTTTTCAGTTTGTCTGGTTTTTTTTTTTCTTTAAAGCAAAAACAATGTCAAAGTTGCTATTATTTCTCGTTATTAAAATTCCATTTTCAAACAGTGATTTCTATAATTTTTTTTTGCTAAAAATGTTCAATAAGTTGTTTTTAAAAATCCAGAAACATTGTGCTGGAAGTGAAACTTCTCAGTTCCAAACTTTCCAAAGCACTTCAAAATTTCCTTTTTCTATCTTTGGAAGGATATTTAATATATCAACTATAAATGCCAGGAGAGGTGTTAACTTTTGTGTGTTAAAACCCTAATTAGATTAAGTTGGATTGTACTTTGCATGTTCTCTCAAGCTAATTCCCATGATCACCATGCTTTAAAACCTTTACTAGGGGGTTTTGTTAGAGATGCATCTCTTTACTGTTGTTATTCATCTGACAAGAAGAGTGGATTCAAATGTACCCTTCTTTCAAAGCTGTGTTTGTCACTGACCTCAGATGTTGAACCGAGAACAGAATTAGTTTCTAAGCACTGCACTGTGTGTGCAATGCCCAGAAAACTGGAGAGTTCTGACTGGCATCCTTGTAAGAGAGGTGATGTGAGAACCTTTTTGTCTAGTGTGCTACATCTGTCAGAGCCCAAAATACTTGGGTGTTGTTAAAAGACGTAGAGATTCAAATCCGGCTATTGTCTCTCTAGTGAGGAGTTGTCAAGATGAAATGAAGGAGGCAGCACTGTGGAGAAAGAAATATTGGGATCTCAGTTTGAAAGAGGAGGTTATGCCTAGAGATGAGGAAACATTCTTCTTTGATTCATGAAGAAAGTGGAAAGAGGACGTTAGGTGGCAGTCTGTTGATGATACCAGATTTTTGGGACAATAAAGTTGAGGACACTTAGCAGGACTGGCTGAAGGATCTTATGAAACTCAATGAGTAGTCCTTAACTATCCCATGAAATTCAGTTTAGATAAGCATTAAAGTGATGCATCTGGGAATAATCAAAACTTTGCAGATAAAATTATGGGCTTTCAGCTGTCTTACCACCAAGGAATGAGATCTTGGGATGATAAAAGACAGGTTCATGAAAGAATCCGCTTAGTGGTTAGTGGTGTTCATTGAATATTAGGAATAAATAGGAAGGGGCTAGAAGATAAGTACAGAATATTTATGCCAGCATATAAATACATGGCACACCCACATCCTGCATATTGCCTGCCCCTACCCTTTCAAAAGCTTCACAAAAGGGCAACAAGGATGATCACAGGAACAGAGAGATTTCCATTAAAAAGAAACTAAGCAAAGTAGAGTCTTTGTATGCCTAGAAAAGGAGACTGTTGGGAGAGATGATGAAGGTATCTGGTCTAAAGCACCATACACAAAGAGGTTCCCTCACGCAGTTTGTGCACAGTCTTTGCCCGGACAAGAAATGAAGGCAAGATGACAGATGTGGCAGCTGGAAAAGAAGCAAAAGCAGATCTTTAAACATGACATAATTAAGCAGCCACAGGGTACTGTCAGAGTTTAAAGTTTCTATGGGTTCAAGGGAAGCTTGAACAAGTTCCCAAAAGGGAAATCCAAAGAGGTTAAAAATGCACATGAACCTTATCTGGCTGGAGTGGTCTTTGAGACACAGATTGGTGGAAGCTGGAGGAGTTCTTGGGGGAAATGTTATCACTTTCTTCTGTCCTTCTCTAGGCACTCGCTTCAGGCTGCTGATTGAGACAGTGCCTGGCCAGAGGGACGCTTGGTCTCACCCAGCACAGCCATTTTATGTTCTCAGGGTACCAGTCATTGATGTCCTGAGCTCACACTTCCTTTCCATAGCTACATGAAGAACAGGTCAGAAACTGAAGCAGAAGTAGCCTGGGCAAATAGTTTGAATGCTGAGATCTCTACATTCTTTTTGAGTAAATCTTCATCTTTAGCTAAACTGAAAATGGGCCTGTCTTCCACAGTGCTCCTAGTTGGCAATCAGAGGGAAATACTGACAATCAGAGGAATGTTTTTAAAGCACCCGAGTTCAGATTAATATGATTTTTTAAAATGTAAGGAAACCCATGAAAAATTTATCAGTGTATAATAGCTGAACAATCTCTCCAGGAGACTTTAATTTCTGCTTCTAATCTTTTCATCTCAATCTGCTGGGTCAGCTTTGCACTTCTCCTTGTGTGCACAATGGGGAACAATGTTTAGCTGATGACAGAAATACAGGATGGGGATTAAGTACCCCCCAAGCTTTCTGTATTTTAGTAATAGCGTTGAAAGTTCCCCAGTCCCTGATTTTACTTCCCTCCTATTCTTCCAATAAATTAACTCGTAAATCTGAAAATCAAGACATAGCTTCACTGGGCAGAGAAAATACACCCTGCAAGTTTTCCTAAATACCCCTTTAGAAAAGGCTTAAGTTTGATTATTGTAATTGATTATCTTAAGCCCCTGAGTGTCAGAATTCTGCCTTACACTCAGCATGTAGTCTGATGAGCAGATGGATTTGGCAGCAGTCTTAGGTGTCTTCACCTCACCACTCCCACCCACCCACCCATTTCTGGTCCGTGGCACAGGTTTGCTCCCTAGATAGAGCTTCAAAATCAAGTTAATCTAAATATTCACTGCTGTTAAAACACCAGTTACACCACAGTCTTTATCTCTGTCTTCCTTTCTCCCTGGGACAGCACAAGTGTTGTGGGACTGTGTGGTTAGAGAAAGTTGAGAAGTTTCTTATAAGGGCCAGTTTTCAGCCCAATCAACTCACAGTATAACTGAGCACTGGTGCCAGCATGTAACAACAAAAGGTGGCCTTTTGCTGGGTGGTGGCTCAGACCTGGGAAAGTTCAAGCCTGCCATGAAGTTGCACCTCCTGTGGTGTGTTGCTTTTAGGGCTGCATAGTAAACCAGAGTCTTGAGTCAATACAGATAACAAATAATGTAACAAACAGTTCCCTAAAGAAGTTGAAAGTCAACTTAAACAAGGAATTAAAAGTAATAATATCCTTTTTCTTCAAACACATCAGAAACATGATTACTGACAGAAGGTCTCTAAGATGCTCGAGGCATGAAAGGAACATTCAAAAGAGATAAAGCCACAGCAGAAAAGCTGTGATTTTTTTGCACCTGTGCTTACCATGGGGGAGGTTGGAGAAAATCCCATCCCAGAATCTTAATTTATTGAATACATTTTAGGATTTGCTTCAAATTGAAGAGTCCATAAATAGTTTATGGAGTAAATGAACAAAACAAGCTATAAAAACTCATCAGGAGTAGAGACATTCACTTGGAAATTCTAAAGAAATTCAGGAGAGAAACAGGTGATTGTGGTGTACAGCTTCTTAACTCAAATAATTTTGAGCCAGAGGACTGAAATCTGACTAATACAGCAGCAGATTTTAAAACAGCATTCAGGCAGATCCAGGAAACTGCATCCCAGTAAACCTGACATCTGTGCTGAGAAAATGAGTAGAAATTATAAAAAATTATAGAAATAGTGTAATCTGAATAATTATGGCATATTGTGAAGTTTTGTGTGTAAGTTTTAAAAGATAAGTCCTGGCCTAATTGTGTATTCAAATTCTCTGAAGGTATCTACTAGTAGGAGGACACAGGAGACCCAACTGATATCACCTGCTTGGGTGTTCAAAAGGGGTTTAACAAGGTTCATCCCCAAAAACCTTTAAGAAAATACAATATTCTGGAACAAAAAGGAAGATGCTCATATCAATAAATAACTAGTTGGCATAGAAAGCAGAGTACAGAAATAAATGGTCAGTGCTCACAGTAGAGGTAGGTCATCACTGAAAACCCTGTGGAGATCCATGCTATTCAACATACTCATAAGTGGTCTGGAAATACAAAAGTGAATAGTGAGGGAACAAAATCTGCTGATGGTACTAAGTTACTCAGAAAAGTTAAGAGAAGAACCAGCTATGGTGTATTTAGAAAGATCTTATAATGCTGGCAATAACAGGCAAAAAAAAAAAAGACATGAAATTCAGTGCAGACAAATGCACACAAGAAAAATAACTCTATCTTTACATATAAAGTGATGGGTTGGGAACTAACCATCACTTCTCAGAAATGAGATCTTGAAGTAAATGGATAGTTCTGCAAAACTGTCACATCAAGAACAGTCGAACCAAAATTTTAAGAATAGAGAAGAAAATAAAAGCCATCATTACGACACTATATAAATCCATAGTACACCTACAGCTTGAATATTCTCTGCAGTGCCAGCCTCCTCGGCTGAGAAAGAACAGAGTAAAGCCAGAAAAGGTTGAAACACAGATGACAAGGATGGTCACCATGACAGAATGGGTTCAAGGAGTATGACCTACAAAGACAGACTGAAAAAGTTGGGGCTGTTCAGCCCAGAGAAGAGAAGATTGTGTGGGGACACCACAGCATCTTCCAGTATCTGAATGGGCTACAGGGAAGCGAGAGAGGGACTCTTCACCAGGACCTGTAGTGACAGGACAAGAACTAATGGATACAAATTGAAAGAAGGGACATTTTGGTTAGATGTTAGGAAGAAATTTTTTGTTGTGAGGGCGGTGAGACATTGTAGCATGTTGCTCAGGGAGGCTGTGGATAGCCCAACCCTGGCAATGTTCAAAGCCAGGTTGGAAAAGTCCTTGAGCAATCTGGTCTAGTGGGAGGTGTCCCTGCCCATGGCAGGGGAGGTAGGACTAGATGACCTTTAAGGTCCATCTGAACCCCTTAATGTTCTATAATTCTGTGACCCAATGACTAGGACCAGTAAGCTGGAAAGGATATGACCAGTGCTGGGGCAGATTGAGATAGCTCTAGATCTTGACCAGTCCCAAAGCTTGCTTTACAGTATCAAAACAGATACATTAGCACAATTGAGGAGATGGTGAGATTCCAGTAGGCAAACAGGAATGAGGCAGAAATCCTAAAAAGGAGTGCCTTGCTGAGTCACAACATCAGAAAGTTAGAAGTACAAACCAGGTGCTGATGCTTAAGAAACAGAGCACGTTGGAGTATTTACAAGGCACTTTGTTCAGTTGAGTCTCATTAGATTCCTTTAGGATGTCTCTGCAGTCAATGGAGAATGAAAGTGTCTTTCCCTTTGGGCCATGAAGACCATGTAAATTAGGATCCTATTCTGATCTGGACTCCAAAGGACCCTCTCTCTCTCTCCATCTATTAGAAAGGTGGTGGAGATGCAATGGGGTACCTAACACCCTGATGGGTCTGAGTGGCTGTAGCACTTTCCTGTGGATGGGTCTATGGAGAGCAGCTGCTATCACATCATGACTCCTGTTAATGGGTTGATACAGAGGACTGAAAGCTTCAAATCCTGTCTAGAGGCTTTGCTCGTGACATATTTACACAACCATGAGCTGGAGTCAAAACTGTGGCCCCAGCACCATAAAACTGGGTAGGGGTATTCAGAATCAGAGCTGTGATCAAACACCAGTTTGATACACAGTTCAGCTGTGTATTTTTCACAGGAGATTTAATTTTCCCAAGTTTTTCTAACTGAAACAGGAAATCTCTAGAACATATTGGGGGAACACTCTGTCCCTAAGTCTCCAAACATGCTGACACAGGGCAGCAGCAACTAAATTTTGAAATAATATGAGTTTATTTTTTAGTAATATTTGTCTCCTTTCTTCTCCTTTTTTTAAGATTGTGTTCCTTCAGTTACTTCATTTCCTCTCACCATTTTATTTTATTTCTGAGAGTTTTACTGTCCTTTCACTTTAGTCCTTTTCCTACACCGCAGTCCTTCCTAAGGAAAAAATGAAAGTGAGAGAAATTGGAGATCAGGGCTTTTGAACCATTAAATTTGAGTGTTTAATTTAGTACAGACAATTTTGCCTATTTCTAGTAGCTATGCCCTTTTTTAATACTGCTTATATAAAAGCATACTGTTTGATGATGACACTATTTCTGAATTGGGAGCATAAAAATGTAAATTTTAATTTTTAGAATTACAATAGAAAGACAAAAAAATAGATGAAAATCAATGTTTCAAGGCATGCAGAAGTTGTCAACCGCACTCAGGCTGATTCTTCTTTTCTGCAGCAATACAAATAGAATGTCACAGTCTTTCATGGTCAGTATTAGTGTAGAAACTTATCACCAGTTGTTTCTTGGTCATATTTGGAGGCTTTTGGGTGATTTCTTAGTATCCTCATCAATGGCAAAGAAAAACAGTGAATTTAGAGAAATTAGTCTGGTTTTACTATTGAGAAAGTAAACTAACCCTTACCTGATTCACTGAAGAATAAATAACATCTTGTTGGCAGATTTTTAGATCTTTTTTTCCCTGTTATTGCATACCTTGACTGTAACTTGCTCATTTTATGTATCTGAAGGAGAGGAACATGCTCTAATGAAGAAAAATCTCTCTTGGCCATGCATTAACATCTGTGATGGCGTATTTGAGTATCAAAGAATTTTGTTTATAGTTCTTTGAATTATAATCAAATTATTTCAGTACCTGTTTTAAAGTAGCTGAAAATTATTATGTAAAATTCATGCATGGTGTCTTTTTAATAAACAACAACAAAAATCATTCAAATAAATGAAGCAATCAGCTCTGAACACTTGAATTTTCTTATCAAAAAGTTAAGTTAGTCTTAACTCACAGATTTTGAAGACACTATAATAAAGAATTATTGGAGGAAATATTGCTTTTACTGTTTTCAGATAATGCTTAATGTTGTTGCAAATTATAAAATTTAATTAGCTATATAAATGCCAGAGGAACAAATAATGTGCTATTGTCTTGATATCTTTCCAGAAATTAGTCTTTTAAAACAAATTTGCCATATTAATCATCTAAAAATATTTTTGATCACTGAATTAATAGTTTGCAGCCTGTTTTCAGGTATTCATTGCCATAGGTGATTGCCTCTTAATTACTACATGGGCGCTTTCTATTCACTCTTATTAATTCATGTTTTCTGGCACAGTCCCAAAAGGCAGCCTTGCCCTATATCTTCTAATTACTTCTATAATTGAATTTGCCCACTTTTTCTAACCTATTTTTTAAACTGACTGTGTTTGTTCATGGTTTATTGTGTCTTTTTTGTGTCAGTTCTCTGCAAGCAGAATGTACATTGATTCTTTCCTCGTTTCTCATTAATTTTCAAGAGCTTTGCTGCATGTCTGCTTTTTCAGCCTGTCAGACCTATTGCTAGACCAAAAAAAGATTCTTATTATTAAAGGTTAGGTAAAATAGACTGAAGTTAATTAATTCATTAGTAACTCTGAGCCAATTACTGAAGCCTTCTCTTATTTATATACTTGTTAACAAGACAGAGATGAGAAAGGCCTATTATAGGCACATGTCCTTCAGAAGTTGGGCAAACCCTCTGGAGCATATGCATTTAGTTCCACCAAAGAAAGAGAATTGATTCCAAAATGAAGACTTGAAGATCTAACTGGCAAAGTCTTCATAAGCTGATGGACCTTCTTGTGGCCATCCAAGTGTTGTTTTGGATTCTATCGTTTGATCACAAGGAATAAATTTTAGTGATCAGCTTTACAAAATGCACACATACGGTTTCGATGTAAATGTGTTGACTTGCCAAATTCCCCAGAATGATTTCTTGAGATGTTTGGGAATAGTTGAACAAAAAAAAATTACCCATGTATATCTATGCAATTAAGAGGGGAGTTGCTGATTTTGACTTCAGACTGTTTCCTTGTATTGATAAATGAAATAGCTGGGAAGAAACCCCACTAATTTTTGGTAAATACTCTGCAGGTTATGAGTGTTACATGAGAGCTGAAGTCATGCAGGAGCTACAGACCTAAAGATAAGATAGGCAATGTACCCAGTGGATCACTGATCAATGTCAGATGTTTACATTAATGACATCAATGTATATTTTAAGTATAGTATTCAAAACCTGACCTTATATTTCTTGAGGATGAAGCATGACAAAACACTCTTCTTTCTCACTGAATTCAGAGTTGATACAAGTGTGTTCTTTTTTAAAAGGGTTACTCATACTTTATTGTGGGGGAGAACACCTTTGGGGTTTTGTTTTCTCATAATTCAACAACTTGATGAGAGATCATTAGAATTAGAAATCAGTTCTTTGTCAAGTGTCTTGCAAACCTGGTCTGATATCTAGAGTTGAAAGGAAATGATGCTAAGTTCGAGTATGATCTTTTTACACAAATAAACAAAACATGGATATAGAAGCATCTTTCACCTAGTCCTTATAAAATATAAATCCAAATAATTTTAAACAGGAAGAAAAAGGTGTTGGAACACTGGGGAGCAGAAAGCTTGGCCCTGCCCAATCAATTATGTTTTTAAGGAAAATTGGTCTGTAGATCTAGGTTTAAAATCCTAAAGAAGGGTAGTTACTAAATTCTCTGAAAGTCCTACTCCCATGCAAGAAGCAGCCATAGATTAAAATCTTCAGCTACCACTGTAGGAGTTATTCTCCAATCCATAGTTATTTCTAACTTGAGAGATAATAGGAAGTAGAGAAATTAAAGAATACAGCACCAAACAGCATATGGTCCTCAGCTGAGCCTAGTCACTGGGAGAAGGTCTGGGTACCATCACCATGCTGTGCCAAAATATCTGTTTGCCTCTGCATCCTCCTGGAACACGCACACATAGATCTTCCTCACTCCTCCTTGCATGCCATACAACTCACTGCAGAATTGGGGTATTTATTATTCAATCTTGCTCATTCACTCCCTTCCCAAAATTAGTTGGCAAATAACTGGCTGATTGGAACTGCTGATATCTTGATCAGATCATTATTATTTCTGGTATGAAATAAATAAGTAATTAATTATGGAAGTGCTTGGGTTGCTCTGTAGTTAAAATAGCTTTGAGATTTGCACTTAAAACAGACATTTGCTGCTTGATTTTATGTGAATTACATGATGTGGGCTTGCCAAATTTATGTTGTTCATTTTTGGAGTGGAAAGTTACTGGTTTTGAGAACTTTTCAAGTATATCTTTTGATTTATTTTAGTTATTGGCAATTATCTTTAAGACTGTGTTTGAATGAGAGATGTCAGATACTTGGATCCTTCCAGTAGAAACAGTGCAAACAGGTTTTTGAGAATTTAATAGGAGTAGAGGGGTACATTTAGACAGTTTAGAAGTGTAGCGAAATTAAATAAAAGCTTTCCTTAACACTTCATTTTGTAACTAATGAACTCATCAGAATGAGTCCTGTGTTATGTAACTGTATTGAAATAACTTTTGCCACTATAAAGTGCATGCTATGATGAATCAGTCACACAGCTGCTCCCCATGATAACAATATTTTTTGTTTTGGCAGATCTGAAGGCTTCTGTCACCTCCATTTGGACAGACCCTCTAATATTCAGTAAGGTTTTAGGGAACGAGAGGTGTGCTTCTGTGTCATCATTTGTGTTATCAGAGCCAGGGTAGCTTGGACATGTTAAAATTCAGGCTGTTCACTGTAGTAAGTTGCAGACTCTTTGACAGCGTGAATGACAGTGACAATATCATCAAACCAAAATAACTGAGAGATTGTGGTGGTTACTCCATGGAGATCTGTGGACAGGACAGTAACACCCTTTTCATTTTTCACAGGGCAATGCAACATAAGTCTAAAATGATAAGAACAGCAGTAAAAATAAGGAAGGGTTTTCTGTCTGAAAACTTCCTCATTTATCACTTTTTTTTGCAGTTCTTGCATGTTTTATAAATTTCTTTCCATCCTTTACTTCTGTACACGTTATGCTGCATTTGACTCTACTCCTGTCACATACACTGAATTGAAAAATTCACTGTTAGCTATTTCCTTTCATAGTTATGCTTGCTCTTCTTTACTCTGAGTAGCCTCTAGCACGTCTTGAAAGTATTCCTCTGCCTGCCATCTTTATCTCACTTCATGTGAATGCATTTCAGCTTCTGCACCAGCAGCCACTGTAGCGCTTTTTACTTAATTCTACATCTTTCAGTAACTTCATGTAGTCATCAAGGAACTTGTAAAGAGTGTATTGACTTGTAGGAACATGCTTGTTTCTTCTGCCTCTTCCTTTAATTCATTATTGGTTCTACTTTGTAGAACATGCTGTGACCACAGGGAATAATGGGCTTGGCAGGAGCTGTAAATCATAACCATCATTTACATACTGGGAAGCTGAGGTTCCACGACTTCCATATGTGACAAGGGAGGACCATGGCAGAGCCAGCAGCACAGCACCTATTGCCTGCTGTATAATCCTGGCTTTGCTGTTGGACTGTCCTTTCAGTCCTTTCTAGTACACAGTTAATATGGAGATATTAAAACATATGCATATTGTTGTAGTGAGTAAAATCTTGTGGCTGTCAGTGGACTTTAAAAAACCTTTCCTAAAGGAAAAATTTTAAAGCCTTTTCTGTTACTTTTCATTAAATTAGAACTTAACATTTAGTGTCCTGAATATTACAACTTTTCCTGTGTATTAGAGGCTTACCTGAAAATGAGTCACCTGATTGGGTAAAAGGCTGAATGTCAACGACATTGATCAGCCACATTCCTGCTTAAAATCATTAGATCTCTCCTCCTCCAGCACTTGAAGCACAGCTTCAGAGAAACTTCCTAGTTGTTCTCACAGCAGCAAGCTCAAGCATTGAGTCTTGCAAAACAGGGAGCAGTTTCAGTGTTAAGATGTATTCCATAAGCTGTTTCTTAGCTGATACTTCATTATCTTCCTAAGTAAGCCTCAAATTTTTTAGAAATATGTTTCCTCTTACTTTAATCCTGAAGAGGAGAGAGGCTAAGGAATGTTTTTCTTTTACTTCCAGTCTTAATGCTAGTTCCCAAAATTCAGTTTTAAACAAGACAAGAAGCTACATAGAATCTATTGATCTTTTAAATCTGGTCTTCCTGATTAGTCTGTTGGAACAGGTAAGATATTAATTAACAATAAAGAGAGAAAAATATACTTGCAAGTAGAAATTGATCTTACTCTGAATACAAAGTTTTAATCAAAAATGTCAGCCCAGTACTGACCAGGTGCACTTCAGGGAGACAGGATCAGTCCTTGTGCTCGTAGCACCTAGAGATGTAATTGTGCTCCTTATGGGTATCCAAACTGCTAACACAAAACAAAAATGAGTGGTTATTATCTGCATGTTGGCATTATGTATTTTACATCTACAGTAAATGCCACCATTCAAATGCCAAACCTGTGCTTAACATTGTGCCAAAAGTCCTCCTGGCTGATAAACCTTGATAGTACATTGTTCTCTTGTCAAGGGGCATTATCCTAGCAATTCAGCAAAAATTTTTCTTCATTTGGACAGTGCATCTTTCAGACATTCCCTTCTTCTATTGATTTGTTTTCTCCTGTCCCTTTCTCCTTCTTTTGTTTTCTTATCATAGCTTCAGGTTATTAAGTGCAAAGTATTGATGGGAATGGGTGGTTTTGGTCGATGGAGAGCTAATGCATCCCTAATCCCACCATTGTTATAGAGTTATGCTTTACTCTGGTTCCTGATGGGGGAAAAGGTGCAAAGCTCTTGATCCTAGTTTTATTTGTCACAAACCCATCCATCAATCAAGCACAAGCATGTCTGAATGCTGAATGACATGTGGGTCTCAGCTGAAAAAATTCGATAACACTGTATTGTCAGGTTGCTCACTCTTTTTTTTCGATAAGAAATACATTTGACTGAAATAGATAAGCATACAACTGCTAAAGACTTGAAGAGAGAGAGTGACATACATGACACCAAAGGTTTTCGATCTTTGGTATTAATGATACTTATGAGTAAATAAAATGGGAAAAAAGCTCTAGACATGCAACATGCTTAAATCCTGTGGGGTTTTTTATTAAGTTGGGGTTTCAAGTTTTTAATCTGGACATATACTGTAGCCTGCCACCTAGGTCCAGATGCTGATAGAATCTGTGACTGAATTTCTATTTTTAAAAAATTTTATTGGTTAATATAGCAGACATTCATGAATAGAATATTATTTTAATATATATTGAGAACTTATGCATTTATTATTTCTGAATAAGGATAAAGACACATAGCTATATATGTATAAATATTATCTTTTTATGATTTGAAAACATTTTAAATTTATTGTTATAGTACATATACATAGATATTTTATACTATACAAATAAGAATGCATGTCATTTTAAAAATATCCCTTTAAAATGTATTTGTATTCTCAGATATGATTTTGGAATCTCTTTATACCACTTATTGTGTGAAGTATACTAATACGTTGCTGAAAGCTTATCCCCTTATTTATACGCAATTTTCTATTCTTACTCGCTTAAATAATTGCATTTAGAGACTGTTAAAATGTTACAATTTTCCATTTGTGCACTGTAACTCTGAGAAAAGTAATCAACAGATCAGAACAATTTAGAAAATGCATTTTATTTTCTTCCCATAGAAGTAGACACTTTAGAATGGAAAACGCATTAAATGACCTAAAAAACCCATCAACAAAGGTAACAAAAAGACAACCCAAATCAGAGGCTCTAAGACAAACATGTTGTAGCCTCAAGTACTGGCACACTCTATGAGTAAGCCATTTTTTCTCTGCTCTGTGACTAGGGGCTACAAAACTGCAAAAATCAATGTGGGAGTGCTTTAGGTTTGTTGGGTAAATTACATGTGCTTGGCTGCTCTATTGTATCTGGCCCATATTCTACACCAGATACTTTTAGATGGAACTGTCACATAATACATATACTCAATATTGATTTTTGTAGATTTAACAGAGCTTGAACTGAAGTCCATGGTAAGCAAGGAAACACTTAAGAAGTGCAGATCCTCAAAATTGGGATGAACGTGTAAATATAGAAATACTATTGAATGTCTATGTCTGGGAATCTTCTGGCCCAGTTTTAATTTGGTATGGGCAAAGTCAGTACTGAGTAGTTGAAAACTGCTGGCATTAAATATTTGTTGGTCTGTCTTCAAATTATTTATTTTTGTGTATTTTTTTAATGTTTGTACCAAGACCAAGTGAACATGGAATGTTATAAAAATTTTTAAGTGACAGTCTATTGTCTGAATACCAGATGATGCCAGATGAAACCCAGAACACCTCTGCGAGCACCAAAGAGCACTTTGAGGTCCTGTATATATCATGAACAAATTTTAGATTAAATTCAGTGCATACTGTGAAGCCCCTGAATCTCAGATGCAGGACACCTAAGCGTACATCTTGACATGGGAATAGGTGGTCTCATTTCAAGTTGCATATAACTTCTAATAAAAAAAAGACAATAATCCAAGTGTCTAAACATGAAACATGGAAAATTTGGCTGCTTTTGAAAATCTCCATGTTAGTTATCAAATATGAGGTAATCAAGTGTGAACAGTTTGCTAAGTTTTAGGTCTCAAGCTGGTGTGACAGGACTGGTAACACTCCCTGTTAAGACTGAAGAAGGCTAGTATTTTTTCAGGGGAATGAGGGGAAAGAAAAAATATTAGTAAATTTAAAAAGTAAATTAAGACTGCAAATGTTAGTTTATTTCCATTGTATTTGTGAACAGTGTATTACTAATGATATCTGTTTAAAGTAATCACATTTTTAGATGCCAGTCTCCAGAGTAATTTGTAATCAAACAATAGTTGCTGTAGCCCATAAAGAAATAGTTATAACTGCTTAGGAATGGATCCTTCTGGTTTCACATCCACCCACCAGCAGTGTCATTGAAGCCTTGCCTGCAGTTCTAAAGTCATGCCCCAGCCTCTGTTTATCAGTCTTGCTCGTGACTCAGTTACACCCACAATGTGTGGGTCCTGTAGGGAAGGACTTTTGGTCACTGCTGCCACGAGGGATGCTGAAATTGTATTTAAAGGAAGGAGAGAAAACAGGCCTTAAATTTCCAGGGAATGCTTTACATAATCAGCACTGTTCCATGTTCCTCACCTCTCCCCTGGCCTCCTTGGGCGTGATCCTCATGAGGCTGCAGCTGCAGGGGGCTGAGACACTTGAACTGCTCTGCTTGGTTTCAGCTCTGGGCTCAGGGTGGGCAGCGTGCGGTCCCTGGCTCACCTGCACCCTGACAGACAGCCAGTGGGAGCCATCTGCACCTCAGAACGCTACTTTCAAACTTTATAAATCTCTTGGTGGTTTTTCTGTATTTAAAAAATTGTAGGACATGTTTTCAGCTGGTATTAATTGACATAATTCCAGTAATGTTCTTGCTAGGACAGCAGTTTCCACTAATGAATATCCAGCATTGTATCTCTGCCAGCAGTCAGATGTGGTAATCAGAGCAGTCAGCCTCTGAGAGTAAAGCAGAGCCTTGTCAGGGGGCCTCCACTTTAAAACTTTGTCTCTTGGTCTGTCAGTGCTTGATTTTATTATTCTAAGGGCATTTTGATAACCCCTCTGTGTTTGGGTCTTCATGGTGTGAAGGTCTGACTAAATAATGAGGGTACTTTCTCTTTTATCTTTAGAGGGAGGATTTACTTATTACTGCCAATAATATGGGTCAGATTTTCAAAGGTGTTTTAGCTTCACCTCCATGTTTGTACTGCATAAACACTTGCAATTGCTTTTGTATCCAGTCATTTCTACAGATGAGAATTTACCATTATTTTGCTATGCAAGTGATGCTGGTGTGTGTATTCTTCTGTCTCGTTTCTATAGATAAACATACACAGGCACAAGTGGGTGTCGTGCTTTTATGTGACATTTTACAGTGCTAAGTATTAAGTGGACAGGACACTAACACCATTTTCACTCTCAAGATATACGATGAGCTTCTTTTGTATACTGAGGAGAAAAAATAAAAGATTGTGAGTTCAACCTTTTCCTTTTGCCATTCATTTTGTGCTCTGTCTTATGTGACAAGAGGCCATGAATGATCTATGACCATGTGTGATATTGCAATAAATGAAATGCCTCTCTATATTCTAACAGTATCTGCTATACCACCTCATGGTACTGATCCCTCCATTTTATGTAACACAAATTAATCATATGAAAAGGGACTTTAACTTTCATAAAACCACTGTGGCTCTGTTCCTTAGACAATAAAAAGAGGCTTACAGAAACAGTTGTTACTTACCTCCTTTTGAAAGAAAAATGCATGCAACAAGGGTTTCATCAATGGGAAGGGCACTTTATGTTTCAGAGTTCAATCCTACTTATGTAGTTTTAGCCATTTAACACCGTGGCTTCTGGCTGCTGTCTGTCTGGGAACTGGATGCCAGGGAAGGAAACACTCGGGTGTACCTTGGTAGCAGCTGTGCTGTATTTTCAGTTTACTCTTAGGTGCCACAATAGAGTCCTGGATGTTATGCTTAGATGCAAATCAGCTCCTGAAGTGAATGGCAGTAACATTGTTGACATCCAGTATATATTAGAAGTCAGCACAAGTATAATGTTGGTCTATGTCTAGTGGACTTCCAGGACCACTCAAGAGGTTAAGGACATTGTTCATCAACTGGAAATGTAACTTGAGAAATGTAAAGCCAACGGAATTAGAAAGAAAGGGCAAAACACCATATGATTTGTCTGTTTAAGTGCCATATGGCATCTCTTTAAAATGTATAGTACTAGGGAAGAAAAGAGATTAGTGCAAAATGTAAGAGCTGCTTCATAAGGCCCTAAGGACCAGCAGTTCAAAATGCTGGAGTATCCAGACAGCCTCTCCTGCATCTTAAAGAATAAATGATGTCAAGCTACAGAAAATGATGCATGCAGTGCTTCTTGTTAGCTTGACATGAGTCCCAGGGAGGAATGATCAGCACAGTGCTGTTGCAGGATTGCCCCGTGTCTGTGTAGCTGTACAGCTACAGCTGCTGTACAACTGCACAGTTCTGCGGGGTTAGCAGGTGTCAATCCCCCACTGCAGTCCACAGCCCAGGTGACAAGCTGCAGGATCTCTCCAGTGGCTTGTTACAAAGAAAGGTTGCAGAGATCAATTACTGTTTTCTTAAACTGCATAAAACTAAATTCTAGCTATTGTAGGTTTGTGTTACTGCTTCACATCTTCATTCTAGTTTGGTGGGAATTTATTTGTAATGAGAGTAATTGCTGCTCTGTTCACTTGCAGCTCTGGTGTATCTTGTGCCATCGCTGCTCTCTAGGCTGATAATACTCACCTGCAGTTGGGTTCTGCTCACTTGATCTCACGTGCAGGGGCACAGGATAGGGTCCTTGCTCTGGGTCTCTCAAGAGTTGCAGGATTTCTCCTGAATAATCCCATGTCTGACACCTTCCTTGTTAGCTGGAATAGCGTGGCTAAAACACTTTCCGACTGTTCGTTTCTGAGACAAGTTCTTCTTCAAATTCCGTTTCATCTTTATATCCTAATTTGGGAATATGTCAGTAAGGCAAGGAAGCATAGGTTTGGTATTTTGCAAATTTATGCAGACTGGTTTTATTCTTGAGACACAGTCAAGGTACTGCCAGTCAACATTTCCTTAACTGAGTGGTCCCAAGACTTGTTTGAGCAAAAGAAATAAATGCTATTATATATTCATATGTATGTGCTCAAATATATGTTTTATACGTTGGTTTCATCTGAACCAACTGGATTGATTCAACTGAACTTACAGCCATGTGAATG
Organism: Dicrurus megarhynchus; assembly: GCA_013399195.1. Lineage (NCBI taxonomy): Eukaryota > Metazoa > Chordata > Aves > Passeriformes > Dicruridae > Dicrurus > Dicrurus megarhynchus. The sequence goes on along the minus strand of VXAD01003770.1, from coordinate 1,187,465 downwards.
CAAAGAAACAAAAAGTAGGCCCTGATGATAAAGTGTATTTCCAAACCAATAACTGTGAGAAGACGACTCTAGGAGAAGACCGTTGCTTAATTTCCACACCTCAGTTAAATTACTTTTTAAAAACAGGAGGAAAATTAGGGACTGCTCTGGATTTTTCAAATATTTCTGAAATATTACCTTATGAATTTTCTTGCAGTAATAAAAGAATTATTTCTTTGTTTAGCACAAGCAAAATGCTAAAGCTCCATTTATTAAATATGAAAATTTTTGTATATATTTGAGAAAGCTACAAATAAAAAATAAAATGCCAATGAAAAAATTATTAGTTTTTCTTAGCTGGTTTTGGATTTGATTCTATGCCATTTATTTTCGCTAATTTGGCAATGTTCCTTCAAAGGAAAAGAACTCAAAAGGGGATCTTCAAATTGGTCCCTACAGCTGTAAAACTTCTGATATGAGATAAAAACTCATGGAGTGTTGTAAAGCATTAACAGAAGAGATGAAATTGTTCCATCAACCTGAAGCCTCTGAAAGCTATTCATTTTCCACTCTTTATTCTCATGTAAGTCCCAGCAATGTCAATGAGAGCAACTTGCACTCTCAAAGCAAAAATCCACCCAAAGGCAACAACTCATAATGAAAGGGAGAAAAAAGTTTAAAAAAAAAAAAAAAAATCCATCTTGAATTACAAAACCCTCAACTTCCCCACATATGTTTGATTCAAACTATATTTTGTTGGCTGTCAATTGTTTGCAATTGGAATGTTATATTTTTGGAGAAAATAATCCAGAAAAGCATTCCACCAAACTCATGATAATTTGATTGCACAGTCCATATTTGGAGCATATTAGCACATTCACTCCTGTGTACAAATATATAAACTGTCATCTCCCAAGCAGTGAGAAGAAAAGCGACAGAGGAGGTTCAGATGGGGGAGAAGGGAAAGAGTTGCCAATAAGGCCCAAGGCTTGCCAAAATCCTTTAAGTGAAGGAAACTAAACAAAATGCGAAGAATAGACAAGGAGAGAATGAGTGGCTAATTACTGTACATCCCACTCATCTAAAAATGAAACACAGGCACGAGACATCAGAGAGGCACATATTGCATAGGCACATCCTGACAGCAATGACAAAACAGTGTAATCACAAACAGAAAACTAGGAGCCTTTCCCTCTTTGTTGGCAGTGTTGGTTGAATGTGTTCTAGCAGAGAGGCTGTTATTCCCCTGTCACTGCCGGTCCTTTTTCTTCCCCATGTGGAAAGAAATGGCTCGGGGAGTGACTTCAGATCCAGCAGACTCCTTGTGCCTGCAGCCTGCAGGGTCCAATTTATTTCCCGTGTGGGGCAGTGCTTTCCCTCGCTCTCCTCAGCTCAGGTGACAGGTGTGTTGTGTGCTCATGCTGGGAAGCGTGTAGGTTAAGCCTTGATAGAAATTACCTGATAGAAATTTGGGCTGCTGAGAGATCCCTGCTTTTTGTCGTGATTTGCTGTGTCACTGTGAGGAGGTGGCACCCCTTGGTGCTGAAGTTTGTTGTGATTTTAAGATATAGCCACTGTGAGCTTTGTTAATCATTTGAAACCCCTGTATAAAAGGCACAATACTTGGTCAAAGGCTTGGGATTTTTCCAAAATTTAGCTGATGGTCACCATACATTCCCGTAATTCACCAGACTGATTTATTTCTTCATACTACAGTGAATATTAAGTAGTTTAGTAACTGGACATTTTATTATTTTAATCTAATTAAACCAAATCTGGGCAAATGAAAGTATTCTGAAAGATATGACAGTAACTCAAAGCTGGGGAATCTGAACACTGCAGGAAATTACCAAGGACCTTTTGTACATGCTCATCTCCCTCCTTTGTGCACTTGGCTTGTACCTAGAGAAGTGCACAAAGTGGAGTGGTCTCTGTGTATGGGACTTAATTCTCACCTTTGGCTTATGGTGCTTATGGTCACAAGAACTGGCCATATAAAGCAAAAAATTCAAAGCAGAGTAGATTCGATGGAGGAAGGAAAGGAACTGCATTTTATTTCTCAACAGATTCATAAGGGATGCATGTTGCCAACTGAAACAGAAAGAAGGCACAGCTGGAGGCAATTAACCAGATAGTTGGATATGTACTGGCTGGGGAGATTTGCAAAACTCTCTGCAAACTGCTCCAGTCCCTTTCTGCTCTAAGTGGCCCAGCTCCTTGGTTGGCCGTAGATACGCAAGGCTGCAGCAGTTCTGTGAGGACAAGGGAGCAGCCTCACACGAATTGATCCAGCAGCAGTTAGTTGGTGTAAGCACAGCAACTGCATCAAGCTAATGAAGGTACTGCGTTAGGGACCTCCGTCTTCCCTTTAAGTGCCTTGAGGGTGATGTGAGAGTGAAGCACAAATCACTTGCCTTAGCAAGTAAATGTTTCAGCTGTCCTGCTTTTTACAAAACACTGGTTAGAAACTGAATGAAGACAGACCTCTCCATACTTGACCTCTTTCCCTGGGTGAAGCCAATGCCTTCTCAGTTCTCTTTGCTTTGGGTAAAAACCAGTCCTCCACTTCTGAGGCTCACTCACTTCCAAGGAGAGCTTTGCATTGTGTTCAGGGAGCAGCCCTTGTCTCCATCAGGGGTCTGTCTACAAGCTTCATTGCATTGGAGTGTGGTTTTCAAGAACAAATCCAGTTGGATGGCCCTTCACTATTGGACAGCTTCCACAGTAGTTTCGTTGAGGCGCCCAGTTCCTGTCTGGGGCACAGTGACTGGTTTTACACTAGTGGACAATGGCAGTCCTAAAGCAAAGTGGGGGAGGGGTCAGGAAACTGGACAGGTAACATCATCCTTTTAGTTGTGAGTCCCTCAAGCACAATCACCATCTCACCTGCAATTTTTATGGCTCATAGTTTATGTATATTGCTTACTTGTTTCGTTACTAAACTGTGCATGTGTCTACATGAGATGAGGTGTTCTTCAGAATGTTTTGGGGTGTTATATTAAAAAACTACACTACACTGTTTCTGCTTAAGGACACTGGGACTTACACTTAGGGAAGCTGTGCTCTGTAGCTTAAAGAAAGGACTGCGAAATGTTATTGATGTTATATAGGGCATTTTTCAACACTGATTTGCACTCAGTATTCTGTAGTGCTTCTAGACTGGGGAAGCTGTTACAGTGCTAAATTGTGTCTGGAGTTAGGATGGAGGTTCCATCCCTTGTGGGGAAGGGTGTGTGATTGCAGTAGTATTGCTGTTAGGCTGCGCTGGGGGAGTAATCTGCAGTCTGGGGTTATTTAGGGGAAACACGCTTGTGAATTAGACTTTCTATTATCTTCGTCTGGGTACAGTTGAGCATGCCTTAATTGCTTCCCACTTCTATTGCTATGCAGCAATACATGCTCCATGTGCAGGCAGGAGTGTGGAGAAAACTGCTTTAAGTGTGTCCTCAGTAGTACTGGTTACTGACAACCTTAGATCTGTCCGCCAGATTCAGGCTACCCCAGAAAATCAGGTGAAAATTCTTAGTCCTCATGTCCATGTTTCTCAATTATCTGAGAACAGAATAACCAAGGAGAAAATCCCTTGAAAATCTAGGAAAATGTTGAGTATTAATAATCTCACAACTCACAGAAACCCCCATGAGAAGAGAAAAGTGAGGCCATACAGAAGGGATTCTTTCCAAGGATTAGTCTAACTTATGTGAAAGTTTCCAAGGATCTCACCTAATAGTACTCACCTTTTCAATTGAAAGGATAATTTTTTTAATGGTGAGGATATAAATAAATAGAAGTGTCAGAAGTTTGGAATATGTTGTATGTAAAAAAATTTCTTTAAAATTATTGGAAAATCACATTATGAAGAAATATTATAATTATAGGTAGTTACACTCAAAACATATTGTGTTTGGATCGAAGATCAAAAATAAATATGGGACATAAGGGTACAGCTGTGTTCTATTCTCATTAAATTCCTACTTTTGTTTCCAAACTAAGGAAAACAAACCTTTTTAATGAAACAATGTTTCAGCTTGGGAGATTTATGACAAAAATAGAAGTATTTTTCAAAACTCCTATATTAAGTAGGAATAATTTTTCATTTTGTTTTTGATACACTTTCAAAAAACAGTGTTGGTCATAAAAATGAGATGTTAGCAACATTGAAATCTCTTTAAAAAATCCAAAACAGTGGCACTGAGTTTCATTTTTACAGATTTGAATACAGAGCTCTGGGAAAAGGGAGCCTAGAAAAAGTAATGCAAAGCAAACCTGATCCCTTGGCTGGATGGAGCTTTGCTTGGCTTCTGACTTGACATGGGGTTGAGAAAAGAGGGCAGGGACTGTAAAGCTGCCCTTCAGTACTGTAAGGAATTTATTTACTTTAACTAATGCTCTAAATCTGACTTCACCCTTTTCCTTAATTTGACTTGTATTGTCCAAATGCCTCAAGGTAGACACAGCTAACTTTTTATTCAAAATATGTAAAAATAAGTGTCCTAGTATTGTTTTCAACTGACAGATCATCTTGTTTTAGAATAATTTATGTCCCAGCAGATGCTGGCAGGAGGAACACCAACTCACAAGATGAAACATGAGAGTAAGAGGAAAAAGACAAAGTACTTTCTGAGGAAAAACTTGAAAAAATGTTGCTAAATAAGTTAGTGCCTTGTCATTCCAACAAACAAAAGGTTTTTTTAGTGCTTTTTCAATATCAGATGTCTGTCCCAATCTTTATAAAATACTTATTTACTGACAAATTAGAAATCCTACAATATCTCATCTAAAACCTCAAATGATTAAATGAATACCAGCCACAAATAGAAGTGAAATCCAAGCCAGACACTCTGTTACCCAGAAATGGAAGTAATTCTCCCACACTGTTCCCAAAAGTTTGAATAGATGGTGAACCAAAGATGGATAATATGATATACCCAAAGGCTTGGCAAGCTTTGGATAATTTGGAACAAGGATCTGACAATTTGCACAGCAGCTCCTGCAACACCTTGTGCCCTGGACAAAGAGCTTTCTGTGACGTCCTCAGACTTAAGAATGTCAAGTCCACTGATGGGAACATTGAGTTCTCTGCTAAGTCCAGTGGAAACTATTCTATCTAACAGCTGAAATAAATTTTGCAGTTCCTCTGTTTCAATATTTAATAGAAAAAAAAAGGAAGATATTTGGATGGTGTGGTTACCTGCAGCATAATTGCAGACAGGCATTTAAGATTCCATAGCGTATTTCTATCGCCTTGTTTATTACAGGCAGACAAACCCTTCTTTTCCAATGCCAAGTAAACTATTATTTATTATCATTTTGGCTGCAAAGTAACTGCAGCCTGTGAAGATAATTCTGAAGTAAAATCCTCATATTGAAAAAGAGAACAAAAAAAGATGGGTGACTCAAAATCTTTTAAAAATAGCAAAAGCAGAGGCCTGTATAGGTGAGCAGTTTCCATTTACTTGTTAGGAAGGGCTGAAGACCATCTGTGGAGGAACAGTCACATCGTAACCTTCTGCCAGGCTGGGACCAGGTTTGTCATATTCTTTGCAACCAGCAAGCTGCTGAGAACCACTCACAGACTCCTTTTTCCATCCCAGCGGGTTTCTATGCAAATTTCCACTTGTTGGCATGGCAGACCTAAAGCCACGATGCCATAGTGACATGGTGACTCCTGCAGTCTGGAGAACACCCGTGTGAACATCTTCATGTTAAGAATACGTCGCTGATCTGGATGAAAAGTTACCAACCACTCCTTGTCCCTGTTACTTGTCCCTTCTTTTCCTTCCCTATAATCATTTATGGCAGCTGGACACTTGCTAGCAGAACTACATGTGTTCTGTCAGCAAACAATGAATGTGATTAAACAAAAATGTGGTTAAAGCAAACAATCAAAGGAAAAATTAAACAAAAACTAAACAAGCAAGAAAAATTAATTATGAACATTTCCAAGATAAACTAGGTAGTTTTAATGGAATCTGTTCACAGACTGAGTTTATGTGCAGTTTTGTTGGAATGGGAACTTCCAATGGGAAGTAGCTGAGAAAGGATAGTGATAGTAATCTCCTAAGCTGAATCAGCAACAGCCAGAGCAAGGAATGAGGGCAGCAAAGAAAATTATTAGGCAGAGGATTAAAAACAAACTGAGAAGTGGTATTTCACATTGTCCATAATTCACCTGTGAAACTCACTGCCATGGAATTTCGGTACTGCACACGTGATTAGAAAAGAATAAAAAAATAAGGGGCAAATAAATGAATGAAAATTTTTTCAAAATCCTGTTAAAATCTGTCTTAGAAAGTTCCTGATCTTCAGGTGGCTGGACACGGGGTGAATATGGCAGAGAATTGCCACTTTCTGCTCACTCTGTCCTGCAGCTCTACATTTGCATTGACCTTTCCTGTTGGAGGAGGTTGCAGGATTGGGTGCAGCCATGGTGCAACCATTCTTCTGGTATCAGATTTCGTGTAATCAGGTCTTGTGCTATCTGAATCTGCAATCACACAAAATAAAGCTATGAAAGTCCATGGAAGATACTGGAAAAGTCTGGTTACTGTCCTGAAACTGCTAAGCTGGCTTATACACACTGGAAATAAAATGTCATTCACTCTCCCCAATAGAGCACCCCAATTTCTGTGCTATTTTATAGGAGGAAGTGAGAATAAATTAGCTCATATGAGGGTTTCTGTGATTTGGCCATTTAAGTGGCTTTTTCCAATCTATGTGTGTGCATGTATCATTTTGTTTATAATTTGCATCCTTAATTATATGGAATGCTTAGAATCAAAAAAATGTTCTTTCTTACTTTCCTTAAAGAAAAGTAATGTGCTAGTTAATCTGCAAAAAGTGTCCTGATTAAAAGAAATTTAAAACTTCTGCTTTCTTAGAAGGACTAAATTTAGTCATTCTGAAATGTAGAATAGCTGCTGCATCTATTAAATATTATAGTCTCGGTTATCATCTACTGAAGTACATCCTTTTCCAGAGTTCTAATGGAAATATAACAAGTTACCAAAAAAAAAAAGAGTGTAAGGAAAAGAAAATTATGCTTGGCCCTCTGAAAATTGAACATTTTAATGGCAATAGGATGAGGAGATGATGTGTGTTACAAAGGACTGTTCACTTGGATTATTATTTTTTTTCCATAATTGGAACATCTTAAATGATATCATGATATTTAGTATGAGTAAAGCATGAGTAAATGTAAAAAAAGGACACAAAAAGACAAATTTCTAGCATTTGGCACTGAAGGAGCAGTACTAATACAAACTGACTCACCAAGGCTCCTGTCCAGCAGTTACCAATGTGCTGAGGTTCATAAGTGATTTTTTTTCTGGTGGATCTATTTATAAATATTAAGTCGGACAAGATCCTGGGATCCTATAATACCAGGACTAAATTAGTCTACAGGATTCCGGTTTTCTAATTTAGCTTTTATCACTATCTGAGCAGTGCTACCACAGGTATTTAAGGGAATCTCAATTAAAAATTAGAATTACCAGCACAGCTCCTTTTTTGCTTCTCTGGATGCTAAGCAGTGTCCTGGACATTGTCACTGTGCACCCGACAGCTGTGAGGGCCAACAACAGCTTCACATTGTCCATGGGCATTACAAAGGATGGATAAAATCAAAGGTAGAGAAGTTGTGTCACTGTCATTTGATGATCAGCTAGCATCATTTCAATCTTATCCAGAGATCTTTGGTCATTTAACTCTGTTCTGTGTCCCTGTCCCCACAAGGTGGAACATTTAAAAGGATAAATCAGATACTTGAGAGATGTAGGCTCGTGTGGATGAATGTATTGAGGAGCCTAAGGCTCTTTGATTTCCCAGCGCCTTTGTGGGTCTGGATTGTAATGTTGACTGTCATCAGCTTATTGAAAATAGCAGAGAACATACCTCTTCACTAACTATTTTATTATCCCTAAATGCCTACTGCGGAGAAGAAAAGACAAGATAGATCCCCACAGGACTCGCCATGGAAACACTGATCCTGAGGGGAAAAAGCCACTCAAGATCAGTGCTGTCCACTCTACGCAAGTACAGAAATATTCTGGTGCATTGTATGAAAAAATGTTTGTAGGCGTAAGAATTATGAGCACAAGTATCTGATCATCAGACACTGACATGGTGAATGTAGCCATTAACTAATTAGCAACAGAATTTGCATAACCTGCAACTCTCAAATATTTTTATGAATAAATTGATGGTCATCCAAATACTTGCAAATGAATTAATTACAAGAGATGATAGGATTCTACAGCTAACCAAATGAAACTAAGCATTTTTAATAATTAAAACATTTTACCCTTATGATTACTCATCTAATTCTACTAGTGAGATTATTTTTGCCCAGTTCAGTAGAGAAAACATGACCTGTTACTATATTATATTTTTTCTGGTTTTTACTTTTTTCTTTTATTGCTTGACTGTGCTGGAATATCCAATGAATATAAAAAAAAAACAAACATTAATTAGTGGTTAGCTGTGTTAGTGTTAGTGGTTAGCTTCTTAGGGAGGACTTGTGAAAATTTAGAGCATTTAAAATGCTCCAGCTGGCTGCTACTGTCTATTTTGACAGCTACAAAATTCACTCATACCCACAAAATATTTCTCTTGTCCTTTGGTAATTAATAGGTTAGAAGTGCCAAAAAGAAAAAAAAGAAAAAAAAAAAAAAAAGGGAAAAAAAAAAGAAGAAAGAAAAGGGGAAAAAAAATCCCTGTTGCTTTGGCACTGTTATAACAGGAGCTATGAGTGTCTAAAAAGTATGAAATACCTTATTCTATGTTTAGAGCTGATTGTGCTGTTTGTTAGTTGTGGCCTTGAAGTATTTTGATTTAATCTTAGAAAACAGGGCTGATCTGGATGAATTCCAGCTGAAGCTACAGGAATTGAAGAATTAAGCTACAGAACATAATGAAATGATTCAGTCCCATGCAATCTGATGAGCATCACTGTGTGTAATGGGATGTGTATGTGGTTGTATCTGAAGCTGGCTGTATACCATTGATTACAAAAGTACCTTTTACACATAGTGTAAGATAATTACTTTGTATGAAAAGCAGACTATTTTAAAGCATTTATTTTAATAAATACATTTAGCACTAGTTTTCTGTATGTGGGTATATTGTTAGTGAGCAGTATTCAAGGCTAAAGCCCTTACCTTTGTGCTGAAGCTGAAAACTATCAATTATAAAGCACCTAACAATGTTCTACCAATGAGCACTCTCTTTCAGTGGCACGTTCCTATTCCTCTCTTTAAAAGACAGATATTGCTGTGTGCAGGAGCACCAAGACTGGGGTACCATTGTTAGGGCTGGTTAAGGGGAGGAGGAACTGTTCAAATTTTAGGGTTCTTTTCTTATCAGACATCTATTGAACTGAATAGCGTTTTGTTTTATGTCACACTTCTTATGGCCTAGGTATCTCAGAGCTCTTTACAAAACAGTCTGTTTCAATAATAAATATTACCAGAATAGTGAATGTGTAGGCATCTATTATGTGATCTGCAATAGCTTATATACTCTTTGGCATTTGAACAATGCTTTTGGGGAGTAGGGTGATGGGAATATATAAGATAGTTTTATTCGCAAGTGTTAAATAAATGTTTGAGAATCGTAACATTGAAACCAAAAGTAGGAGGAAAATGTTTATCCTGCACCTTGTAATTTGGTAAAACCTGCCTGGCATCCACCTGGATGCAGGGTTACAGTTGGCAAGAAAAGCCAGAGCAGTAATTGCTCAGTGGAGGCACGGAGCTCTTGAGAGAAATAGTCCCGGCCTACAAACATCTCACAAGTGGTTTAGGATCATAGTGAAAACAATGCTCACCACTGAATTGTCTTTGTTAGAGTGGTGGACCTCAGACTGCATGGAACAGATCCACAATTTCAGCTAATTTTGGCTGTGCACAAGGAGAAAATAAGAGGAGGCATGTACTAAGTGCTGAGGAGGCAGTAAGAGACAGAGAAGGGGAAAATAAGAAAGCAAGACACTAAGGTATGCGGGCATCTCCTTCCAAAATTGCTGGATCAGCCTCAAGCTGTACAGGCACAGAATTGTCCTCTGTGCCCTCAGTAAAACTACTGCATTGCTAGCAGAGACTGTGAAAAAATATATGCATCTGCAGCTCAGCCACCCCAGTTCACAGTCCATGGGAGTGGAAATTAGGGGAAACAGCAGAATTAGTAAAATCCTGTATTGTCCCCAGCTGGATAGCTTGTCCTGATTGTGGTGTTTCCTATGGGTATGACACATACAGCTGTGTGCTTGGCTTCCTCTGACTGTGCACCCCAGATGTATTTCCTCTTTCTTCCCTCTAGATTTCTGGCTATCTGTGCCCTAGCTCTCTTTTCCTCTAGTTGAGGTCTCTCTCTTTCCTTTCTCAACATCCATATGGTCTCATCTCCCTTTCAGCTCTTCTCTTCCCCCCCCTCCTTCAGCCTGGACAACACTGCACCTCTTTTCAAAGCCTTTATTTTTAGAAGAAAATAAAATACGTGGAATCTGAATGACTTCAAAAACATATTCTGGTGCTTTCTCTTGCTTCTCAGTCCACTATTGTTGTTCAGACAGTGTATAGAGCACTATATCAAGTAATTGGGTATTATCTTCTGGACTGAAGTTCAGGCACTAAAATAGCATATTGGTGACCACTTTGTTCCATATGCCTCCTTTACAAAAGGAGCTAACGGCACTTTTTCAGGTTTTCCATGTCGGAACATTAACTTCTAGCAGAGGTGCTATTCTTTTTGTGGCGAAAGCAAAATGAGTGTGAGCTGGGGATGATCATCGCTCCCATGAAATTTTGTAAAACTCATTGCCACGTGATTATTTTCTATCACCAGGTTCATACTTACAGGTTCAGGCTGACGTGTCTCCACTGCTGTTGTTCGGCAGTTGCTTTGTTGTTCTACCATTTTTTATCCTGTGCTCTAAAAGACAGTGAAGGGCACTCACAAAACCACTCTCATTAAGACAACCACCAAGTCAGCCACTGTTACCAAAGGCTGATGGTTTTGGTGTTCACCTAGAAACATCTCACAGGAGCCTGATTATCACAAATGATAAGAAACTGCCTCCTGCCAATCATGCTCTTACAAAGCATATCATGTGGACCTCCAAAACTGAGGAACCCAAAGTACGTGGTCACTTTTTGCAACCGTCTCTGTGCTGCCCACACTCAGGTAGATAATCCTCAGGACTGGGCAGTGGTTTCCATCTCTTGATGGGGTAACTGAATACGGTCTTGAAAAGTCGGCTTGGAGGCCTATTTGTTTGGAGCATCTCTTCTTATGTACCCCTTCCTGCTTAGTTGTCAGGGAGCTCCTGGCACATGCTTTTATTTCTGTAAGTCCTGTGGGTTATTTCCCTGCTCACTTCAGCCTCAGCTGGTGAGGTCGAGCTTCTGTGCACCGCTGCAAGGTGATCTCTTGCTTTCTCACTGTTGAGAAGAAGGATGACCAGCTGACAGTAAAATTGCTTGGTGCTGATGAGCCTTTGGCTTTGTTACTGTGGTAAAACATACATCATTTGACAGCTGCTTGTGCATGGAAAAAAACAGATGATTAACGGTTTCCTATCTTTTCTTGCTACTGATCTTCTTTGCTTATGACAGATGAGACTTAGATGTCTTTTTTTAAGAGACAGAGATAGAAAAGGAGAATATTTAAACTTGTTCTCACCTAAGTCTTTTATGTTATCCTAAGGACCTTATTTGTAGAAGAGATTTTTGTCTGAATTTCAGCTCTCCTGAAATGATGAGATCTGTCATTCAGCTTTAAAAGGGGATGTGTATTCTTCCCTAGCTGGATTTTTCTTTTTTTTTTTTTTTGCAAAAGGGTATAATGCTAATTTTACTTATTCAGAAATTAAAATAGCAAACAGTTTATATGAGGTGTTGATAATTACCTATATTACTGTAATGCTGTGACAGATGTTGGTAAAAAGAGGCAGAAAATGCCTACAGCTGTGCACTCCATGACATCCAGTTTATACTCAGACAGAAGGCTAACAGATGTTCTGAACTGTCACTTTGCCTAAATGTTTTTAAAGTCTAAGGACCTGCTTTATAATTCACTAGGGCCTCATTTGGTTCCACAGAGGTCCTCAGAATTCCCATCTGTGACAATTAATGTCGAAGACTTTTATAAATCAACCCCTGTCCTTATTAGCCCTCTGCAAATAGATATTGTGTATCTGTATACTCCCGAGGCTTCTATTTTTTGTGACCTAGTTATTAATTTCTATTACTCATATGTAGCATAACTCTTGTTTTGAGAAGAAACAGATTTGGGTGACATGAATACAGCTTGAGCAACAGAGTCAAAAGATTGCTGAAATAATTTAGACTGACCTCAGAATACCTATGTTAAAATATTCTTTAATTTCTTGCTGAAAGCTATTGTCATTTCCAAGGTGGCTGTAAAATGCCAACAACTTCAAGCTACTTGTTTTCCCAAAGGAAAATATAACTCTTGGTGGTATCAAAATAGAGCACTTAAAACAAGCATGTTCAGCTGCCAGAGATATTCCTATTCCTAGAGAATATTCTTATTCAGAAATAGTTAAAACATTTAAGGGGCACTTTAAAAAACAAATAAAGTTTCATATATTAAATTATGCTCTTTAAATTAAAAATGAAGATGGTATAAAAGTGATATGTAGGTAATGAATGCATGTAGAAAAACATTTTAAATTGTCATCTTCAAGCTCCGCCCAAATTTGCCAACATACCTCCAGATACGTAAAAAATGTCTCTAGTGTAAAATAAGTTAATACTTTACTGATAGTTGCCATTTCTTTTTAAAAGCTGGATTCCTGTTGTACAGTAGTTTAATAGTTTAAATATTGTGCTAACATAATCAGTGTTTGGCCTCTTCTGTTCCCCAATCCTGTATAGAAGCAGAACTCCAAATTGTACATCTTTCTGGGTTTGTTTCTAAATTACTCCCCACACTTAATTACGAGGATGAGAGGGATGCCTTATTCCTCTTTGTTATAGGCTAAGCTCTCAGTAATCCCAAACAAAAGAGCCAGTTCTGGAAGATATAGGATTTGCTAGCAGGATTATGGTCTCATAGATAATGATGTGCAGTCAGCAGAAGCAAAGCTTTATTTTAATTCAAATAAGCTAGTAAACAAACCACTGACAAGTCTGCTGGTGAGAGTAACTGGCTTCTGTTGCCACATTGGCAGCTAAATTATAGAAAATCTATTATACCCTGTTCACCATATGTTTAATTTAATACAGATACAAATTAAACTATCCACAGTGCCTATTAAAATGACAATACATATTTTTTAAATATATGAATGTTTTAAGATACATTCCCCTGACCTTAAGAAGGGCAGTGCTGATTTGGGAGACTACAGCAAAACACATGCTAGTCAACAGATTCTCTTCAACAACAACAACAGCGATTTGAAAAAACACAGAATATTAATAGTACAGTTTTGTAACAGATAATGAGGTTAATTGGGGTGTTTTACCTTCTAAGCATCTGTTCTTACACACTTCACTCCCCCTAGGTTCCTGGGCCTTGCATTTGATAGAAGTGGTTGGTATCTAATCCTGTGTATACTTTTTAATTCAGTGCCAGCTACAGTATGAGGGGTTTGCCCTTTTCCTGCTGCAAATAACTCTTCCTCATTTCTGCATATTCTCATTTATTAATGTTCTTTAAAATAACCTGGATTTCTTGACCCATCAGGAACCTTGGAATTGCTACTCTGTAATACTGCGAAGGGTTTCAAATTATGCAGAGGGATTCCTGCTTAGGGCCTGTGTTGTTCAGAGGAAAAAGTGTTGAGTACCATGTGTTGTGGCCTGTTATGGACCCTGATTTACTTCAGTTCTATGGTGGTTAAAGTGAAAACAGGTATTGAAGAAAAATTAGAATAACAGGAAGCAAATATTGTGAAGGCCTAACTAAATGGGGGTTTATTTCCAAATAAACTGAGTTTACCTGATAAAGTCAGTAAGTAACTGCAAGTTATGGGGATCAGCAGATGTTACTGTGGTGAGGTGGTGATGGACTACTTGAAATTTTACTGAAACCACAGAGAAAGAAATTAACTTCCCCAAATTCACCCCTTATATCTTAAATGAATGATGACGAAAAAAAGTGTCAGTCAAAATACTAACAATGAAGAGCTCTCTGGACTTTCCTGGGGTCCTCCTGCCAAGACCGGAGCTCTCCTTTCCAGCTCCAGTCTGCTCACAGCAGCAACAGTCATGGAATGAAAACCTAATTTTGTGAAATGACTTGCTTGCAGGTTGTGAATTGTTACTTTACTTCACGGTAATATAGTCACAATTCAGCATTCAAAGTTCTGTTTCCCACAACATTTAAGATGTAAGAGCACATGCAAATGCCACGTTAATGTGTGGAAGTATGTGTGAAGGGAGACCCCGACTCCTTTAAATGTGCAGCATTGTATACCAGGCCCTAGACTGTATGTTATCATATGTACCATGTATAGCATGTGCATGAGATATGCAGTGTAAAGTGTATATATACTGTGTGCACATGTATGCTCATTGCATGTTTATTTTACTTTGTTTTATTTACCAAAACACTTTCAGAATCAATATATATTTGTAATGTACACATAACATACACAGGAATTTAAGAGTTATTGCAAACAAGTTTCACTTATTTGATAAATTTATCTTTAGTATGTAAAAAAATGCCTGGTTCCTAAGAAAGTTGCCGTTTAAGGAATTGAATATATAAAAGTATCAAGTGCAAGAGATATTTGGACAAAATACAGAATATTATTTGTGCTATATTTTCTACTCTTCTTCCCAAGGAGAAATTTATCCTATACCAAGTGGTCACCTTTCACTAAAGGCATATTTGGCACTACAGCTACCCATAGCAAAATTATTGCAGTAAGTGTTGAGCAAGGTGTCTCATAGCAACCATGGAAAAAAGAAATAAAAAAAACCAACCAAACGAAACAGAAGAAAACTCTGCAATTTTAGGAGACACATCTAAAGTTCTTCCATAGATTTCCATGCAGTGGAAGGCCTGCCTGCCCTGCATACCTGCCACTCCTCGAGAGCCACTCTTGTGTGCTACAGCTTCTCTGCTTTTGGGTAAATGGACTTTCTACCTTCATATCCCTGAGGGCTGGGGGCAGCAACGAAACCAACCCTGCTGTCGGTGTGTCCCCAGTGTTCTTTTAAGGCTGCGGCGTGGTGGGAAGGGCGTCCAGCCTTCCCGGGCTCTGTATCTCTGGAGTACACACGGACACCACGCTACGGCTCCCACTCGCAGCTTTTTGGTTAGAAAAGCGTGAACGTTGCTAAAGCGAAACGAGAGGCTCAACACTTTTGGAAATAGATTGGGAAGCCCCTTGGCCCACGAAAGGAGTCCCGGAGGACACGCGGGGTGGCGGCGGCTGAGCGAGCGCTGCTCTGGGGGCGAGGGGGATCCGTGCTCCACACCCCGCGTGGGCTCTGCCGCGGTATAAACTTTAACCCTCTTGTCAGCGAGCCAGGATGCGAAAGAAGGGCTTGTCCCGTGTGGTGTGAACCTCAGCTCCTCCGGGGAAGATTAACCTGGGAGCCCCGGCTCGGGGAGCGCGGGGCCGTGCGCGGCGGAGCCAGGCACAGGCTGGGGCTGAGCAGTGGCGGAGCCACTGCGGGCACGGCAAGGGCAGAAATATTCGCTGGGGCGAGAAATGCCAGCAGCAGCCTGGCTTCCCCCTCTGCTTTGAAACCGCTTCAGTGCTTTGTCCTGGGTAGGAACTCCAAAATTCTGTTGTTTTTTTTTTTTTTTCTGGACACAGTGTTGGGTCAGACTCCGGCACGCAGCTCCTCTACGGGAGACCGTGTCTGGCAAACACCTGACCGGACTGTTGGAACATGCAACCTAGAGATATAGCTATATATAGCCAATTTGGAGTAATCCGTTATTTTATCTATGCATCTGGATGCAGGTGGTTTGGGTTTGGATGGTTTGTTTTGTTGGAGTTTTTTTCCCCCAAGCTTAAAATTAATTGTGAAAGTCAAAATCTAGGACGTTCATTTCCCCACCCCGTGGGATCGGTCTCGGCATAGAGACTTAAGGATACCAATGGCCGTGTGGGAGCCCAGCCCTCCTCAGACCAGGGCAAAAAATGCATGTTGATATGCGAATTTCTCTCAGATCCCTTCCAATCTGCGGTTCACTTTTTTACTTTTGTTTGTTTGTTTTTCTTTCCCTCCAGAAAGTCTTAGGAATTGCTGTAAAGCGTTAGAAAGTTGTAGCTACCTGATCCACGCACTGGTGATTTCGTTTCTGGTTATCTGTAAAATGAGCTTTAAGCCAATTTCGTGCTTCAGGCTAAAGAGAGGGATTCGTATTTCCCTCCTAGCTGCGTGGCATTCCTGGAATCTCTTTGTCAGCTTGCAGTAGGATGCTGCTGTAATTTGCCAGGAAACTCTCCAAAATTTGTATACAGTGGTTAAGAACGACGTAAGATTTCTGAGCCATCGGGTTGTTCTTTCTGGAAAGAAAAAAAAAATCATCTTTCATTGATAAGTCAGTATTAAACTATTCAGAGCCTGGTTCCCATTTAACCCAAAGAACCACCGTAGGTTCAAAATACGCATTTCCTAGAAATCTCTTTCCTTCCCTGCTCTGAGAAATAAAACAGTTCTTCAGGAGAAGCGGTATTTTCTCGAGAGCCTTAGGAAAGTTCTTGCGCGATTTCCTGAACTTTGACACGCTTGGCTCTTTTATGCCACCTTCCCCCCCTCCTCAACATGTAAAGGCTATTGCAAAATGACGGGAGGTTGCCTGAACTCTGTGGCTGGAGGTGAGCTCTGCCACCCTCCCTACGAGTCCCCTCTTGGCGTTCAGCCTGGCAAGCAGAGCTGCCCCGGCCCTGGCAGCGCGGCCCCTACGCGGAGGCGTGCGGGGCTGGCGGGGCCGCTCCTGCGGGGCCGCAGCCGCCGCTCCGCGGCCGCCCCGGAGAGTCTCCCCGCACCCTCCCCGCTCCGGCGGAGCGAGCTGGCGCGAAGATGTTTATCCTGAGATGCAAAATGGGCTGTTGAAAAACAAGCCATGTGCAAATAGTTTAATTTTCCGTTTTGATGCTTATCTTTGTCTCCCGAATTTCATCGGAGAGGCTTTAATTGGCGTGTGGGTAATAGTTCCTAAATAATCCCTTATTAGATGACTTCAGACGAGTTGCGAACCAATAACGTCTTAGTCCCAAAAGTGAAAGTAGAATTTGAAGGCTCAGGTCAGTCAAAGGGCTCGTTTGAGCATCTTTTAGTTTGCTGAAAAAGCTAATTAAAGAACGTTTGAAGGTTAAAGTCATTACTCCGTGCTGTTGTCGTGCTACAAGTGAGCCGAGTTTTGTGAAAACACAAAGGGCAGAAGTCACAGAGGTGGATTACTGTCAGTCCAGGCTACAGAGGCACAGAGAACTGTGGCATTAATTCCTATAGAAAGGTAGACAAACACAGTCACTGACTAACAACTTTCCCGCAGAGCCCTATTGTCTAAGCACTTTCTTCTGCTTTGGGGCTCTCTTCGAGTTGCTACAGTCGTAACCAGATCCCAAACTAGGTAACGGGGCGACCGTCGGGCGCAGAATTCTTGGCCTGTGAAACAATTTCCACGACAAAAATCGCTGTGGGTCTTGGCCGGCTCCCTCTAACCTTTATTTCCCCCTTCAGCGGTGCTAATTTATTCATTACTTGGCAGAAAGTTAGCAGCGCAGCAGAACTCTGCCGGAGCCCGCAGCACCCTCGGCACCCGCCGCCCCCCGGCTGCTGCCGCTGCCCTCTGCGCTGCGCGGCCCCGGCGGGGGCACAGCCGCGGCCCCGTTCGTGGGGCGGCTCTGCAGGCGCTCAGGAACTTGGCGAGCGGCGGCGCCGCTGCGCAAGAGCCGCGCAAGAGCCGCGCTGCGCGGGACCTGCGCGCCGCGGAGGCTGCTGGAGCGCAGGGACACGCGGCGCGCCCGCGCGCAGGAAAATCCCATGGGCTAATGCCGGTGGCTGTCAGCAGCAGTTTGCGCCTTTGTTGTGCGTGTGCGTGGACGGCAGATTGCAAAGCCGGGCACACAAAGATAGGCGCGCACAGGCACAGCCGGGGCTGCTCAGCCTCGCCTCCCCAGCGCCCGCTGCCTTCGCGCTGAGCCGCTTTGCCCCATTCGCTCTTAAGAAAGTCTAGATTTTTAGGTCTGGACGGGACTGTAGATCTCCCCAAATTCAAAGAAACAGATGTTTGGGCTGATTATGGATGGGGGGAGGGGAGGAGGGATCCCTGCAGCTGCAACTCAAATAAATATATTGATAAAATATTTCAGTGGTAATAAATACGCAGAGATCAGCTCGACCTTGCGAGGTCTTTATTTTAATTTTTTTCCCCCATATACAAAAATCTTTATCAAACCTCTATTCTATGGCTTCAATAAACAGAACCCATTACCTCACGGCAGCTTTTGTTGGCCTGTATACAAGCGAGAACAAAATGGTTATTCAGGAGAACGCTTTCGATTTTTATTGTGTGCAGTATGCACAAAGAGCAGTGTTATTGTATTAAAAAGAACCATCTGTAGCAGAAACAATGGCATCAAATTATCTTTGAATACCCACTGCAAAAATATAAAGCTTTTTTATTATTCTTCTGCTGTACGGTGGGGGACAGAGAAGTGACTTTTTTGTTGTTGTGGGTGCATTCTTATAACACACACACAAAATCAGCCATTGGGATTTTTTTTAAGCCATAAACGATTTTTTCCCCTCTTGTTCCAGGGACTGCAGTTAAGAGCTAGGGCTAGGACTTGGAGGATGTGTAGGCAAACGGAAAGAGAGCCGGGAGAAGAAAAACCGAAATGGATTCATTCTCTGTCCTGGATGGAGGAGGAGAGGAGAAGAGAAGGGGACGTGCGAGCTTCCTTCAACTGCCTCTGTCCGGTGAAAAGTGCTCAGACCCCCGGCGCTGCGCCGGGCTCCGAAGTCCACGCGGACTTTCGCGTTGAGCTGCCAATCAAACCGCTCACAGCCACCACCCTGCTCTGGCACCGACATGTAAGTAGCTGCAGCACAACTTTGACATTCACAGTTTTTCCCCCCTCCTCCCCCGCGACCTTTAAAATGATCTGGAAATGTAGCTCCCACCTACGACCCGCCGCTCTGAGCTCCACCGCGTTAAGCTCGGGGACTCGCGTACGGCTTTGGGCTCGGCTGAAATTGCGCGGCCGCGCATCGCGAGCGAAGCGCTGGGCAGAAGCGCTCCCAGTCCGCCGGCTGCCTCTCCCCTGTCTGCCCCTCTCCCGCGGAGCTCACGGCCCGCGGGCAGCGCTGGGCTAGAGCAGAGCCGGGACTCTCCCCTGCCGCCCCAGGGTGTTTCAGACGGCGCCGCTATTTTGGCGCTGTCCCGCGGGGCGAGCCGCGGAGAGGCGTGCAGCCCCCGGCCGCGCATCGCAGCGGGCGGCAGGCGCGAAGCCACCGCGCCGCTCCCGGCGATTCTCCGTGGGTTTCCCGGGCCGGGAGGTGCCCCGGGCCGGGCGCTCCGCGGGGGCGGCCGGGGCGGTGCGCGGGGCGCGGAGCGCGGCGATTCCCGGCCCAATCCCGGGCAAGGGGGGCCGGCCCCGCGGGGCTCTCCGCACGCCCAAAGCGGGGGTACACCGCGGGCAGAGGCGGCGCATCGCCGGGCCGGCCTCCGGCTGCGCGGGGTCCGCGCCCGGGCAAGTCGGTAATAAATCATCAATACCTTTAACTGCCCGCCGCTGCCTTCTCATGCGCTTGGGGCTGGGAAAGGCCCGATTTTGACATATTGGCTCATTATAACACCATTTAAAGGGAAACTCTTTTTAGTTACAGTTAGCAAAGTTGAGGTTGGATTTCCCCCTCTTCCCCCCCTCCTTTTTTTTTTTTCTTGGTAAGAATTTGGTAGATAAAGGTTAATCTTGGGCTGAATGATAGAGCTGTGATTGACAAGAGAAAAGGTGTTGAGGGCAGGTCGAGCTGTCTTATTTACAGCCCACTGCTTGCTATAGAGCCTTTGTTAGGACTGGAAAGCTAATTTAGTGCTGATCAAAAGCACCACAGAGTTAAAGGACTGGTAATGACTGCTAATTTCATTTCAGCCTCATACATCCCCAACTGCTGTAATTAAAGACATGCTATTTAAATACAGGTGAAGGGGTTTTGTAGTAGGGGGAAAGTGGGTAGCCGGTTACAATTTTATTTATGGTTAATATGGTAAAAGTCCAACATTTGATTTATGATTTTAACGATTTGCTTTTTTGCACTCTTCTGCCCCTGCAGAGCAGGGCTGGGCGGCAGGGCTGGCCGTGCAGGGGCAGGGTGAGGACAGCGCGCCGCAAGCGAAGGATGTGAGCCCCCAGCTAGCGTGGGGTTATCTTATTTTTAATTATTCCCATCAAACGGCAGTCAGGAAACATCGGAAGCGCTAGGGAGAGGGGAGACGGAGAGACACGTGTCAGCTTTTAAGTGCCTCTGCGGAAGCTCGGGTCCTCATATTATTATTATTTTTAATTAAATTATTTTAGCACTCCACGGCTGGTTCGCTGGCTCTGAGACGATGTAATTTCACAACCGATATAACAGTTTCTTTCTGGGAAACATCAAAGGATGAAAGCTCTACATTTCCGTAGTTGGTTAAAATTGATTAAAAAAAAAAAGAAAAAGAAAAAAAAAAAGAAAAAAAAAAGAAAGAAAAAAGAATTTAGCCTTTAATCTCTTTTTATCCACGACGACTAAAGATCTGTACTCGACCCCGCTCGGCTCCGGGCTGCCCGGGCTCCCCCCGGGCTCCCCCCGGGCTCTCCCCGGGCTCCCCCCGCTCCCGTGGCCGCTCCGCGCGGGGGGCGGCGCCCCCTATCGGCCGCGCCGGGGGTGCCCGTGGGGAGCTGCGCGGGAACTGCGCGGGAACTGCGCGGGACGGGGGCGCCCGCGGGCGCAACGGGAGCACCGGGACGGCAGCGACGGGCGGGCGAGGAGCCGGCGCCTGGAAGTGGCCCGGAGTCGCTGCAGGGGTTAAAGTGAGCACGGTGAGGTAGGGACAGGCAAGGTGAGCGGAGAGCCCAGCACAGCGACCACGGGCAGGGAAGCTACCTCCAGTTTGCGCTGTTTGCTCTCCGGAGATGAACGTGGGCGAAAAATAGGTGAAGTGCCACCGATTTCTTTCTAAGCAGAGCCTTCCGTATGCCTGGGTCTTACGGAAATGATGATATGTGATGCTCTCCCACACTTAGGCAGAGCAGGGGGGCTGCTGCTGGACCGCGCCTCCCCGGCGGCTGGCGGGACATCCCCGACGGACCAACTTCTTTATTGGCAGTCTTAGGCACAAAAAATCAGGATTAATTTTTCGTCGTTCCCAACTTCGGTGTTCCAGGGCTGTCAGCAAGTGCCAGCCTTTCAGATGCTCGTGCTTGTGTTTTCCTCCAAACGTGTCTTAAATAAGTCGGTGTTGACAGGTGTTGCTTGTAAGCAGCGTTGAACGGTTCCTTTTCATTAAGAAAACATTTTCTGAAATGGCATATGTTTAAACCCGAAGCAATAAACTCAGCTCAATCCCCGCTCAAAAAGAAAAAAAAGAAAAAAAAAAGCAAAAAAAGCGCAGCAAAATAAACACCCCCTCCCCAGTTCCTGGAAAAGGAAGAAGCGTTATCTTAAGTGAATGCCTGGAGCGCAATTTTATTTCCTCACTGTAAAGATGACAGATTTAAAAGAAACCTGGTGAAATAAAACGATTAGCCAAAATATGTGACATGCTGCATTGCCACCAACTTTTTAGATGAATTCTCTACTAATTTTATAGCATGCACGTAGCTCAGTGTAGTGCATTTAACGGCGGTATTTGTGAGTTGCGGTAACACCCAGCACGGTTTATGTGTCTTGAGTGCAAAGAGAAAGACTAATGGAAACCAAATTATTTCTGCTAAATTGGGGTTATTTTGTATCTCCTGTTGACAGCCTGGATGAAAGTCATAACGCCACAGTTTTTCTATTAAATGAACCCTATGGCTGCTGGTCTCACAATAAACTTTTCACTTTAGAAATTATATTCGGATAGGTTTTTATGAAATATTATTGTTTGTCACACTGAGTATAGTTTCTCCATTCTTTCCGTTTGATCTCAGCTCGAGACTCCCTAATAAGGCAATTCTGTAGTAAGAGCGCCCAAAATAAAGACATGGCATTTTCTATAAATAATAGCAAGAGCCCTGCACAGATTTCCTGCACAACAGAATTCCCAGATTTCCTTTACTGTTTCTTTAGTTAGCACGCGTTTGGTATATATAACTCTGAAATTAAGAAAAAATATACATCTGTATAGATCTGTCAAGCCAGTTATAAACAGAGGTATTATATGTCAATTACCACAGGAAACGGAAAAAATACAGAGCATTTGTACACATGGTTTAACATCAGGAGGCATTTACAAAAATTTAGTGACTCCTGCCGAAAGGTGAATGATTAACCCGGTTCCAGGAGAGGGGCTTTAGTGCTCCTCTTAGAAACAGCAGTTGTGAGGGGGCTGTAAAGGGGTTGTAAACTCCCCCCTCCCAAGGGCAGAAGTTGGCACATAAAACCAAGGGTCCCGAGTGATCAGTTTAACCAAAACGTGGTTTTCCTGGGCTCAGTTCGTAGCTCAGTTGCCGGGTTTTATTCTGCGGACGTTACTCAAGGGAGCAAATGCTGTAAATCTGGAATCGGGTCCCAGGCTTGGCAGACAGCTGGCAGCAAGGAGGGGGTTAGCTCTGTGCTCAGCTGGCAGCAAGGGTGGGGGGGGGTTAGCTCTGTGCTCGGTCTCGCTCATCTCCACTTGGAAGAAAAGTGCATTTTTAGTTTATTTATGTCTTTTGGAAGGAGTTGTTTTTGGATGCCGGCATTTCCTACATCTCTCTCTTGAGCGGTGGAAGGGGAGACTTGAAGAAACAAACCAGAAAAACAGCCTCAAATGCCAATTTCGCACTTCACCTTTTCTTGCTTCCCCTTCAGCCTGTCCCTGGCACCTGCTGCCCTGAGCACCCGCAGCATCGCCCCTTCTCTCCCAGCCCATGGGCACCCCCTGGGCCTTTCTCCTCACATTCATCCGCTCCCACCGGGAAGGCTTCCACAGGGACAGGCGGGGTATTTGGAGAGGCCCCGTTGTCCAGTGATTTCCATGGAAAAAGGGCTGTGACACCCCGCCAACAGCACCCCACACCCCAACCCAATGCGGTGCCACAGATCGTTATGTGGCTAAAGCGCTTCTCCTGCCCCGTCTGTCGCACACACCTGCAGGGCCTCAGCCTGGCTGAAGGCTGGCGAGGAGTCCCACGGGCTCCCTTCTGCTGCCTTGGAGGAGACCGAGGCCCCCTCGCCTCCCTCCTTTGTGCCTGGGCCTCCTCCGGCAAAGGCTCTTTCAGCTCTTCGGATGGAGGACAGTGGATAGACACATGGGAAGTGTTGTTGTTATTATTTATAGCACCATCTCTCTGCTCCGATTAAGCGCCGTCTAAATATGAATTCACAGTATAGACAGCTAGTCTATAATTTGAATTAAAATCCTCCCAACGAGCCCGTCGCTGGAGAATTCTGAAATCACAAGCCTAAGTTGACACAATGAGCCCATGGTGTCAATAAACCATGGGCGAGATGGAGAGATTGTCACTCCAGACCATAACAGTTCTGAAAGTGTCATTACCGTCTGTCCTGTCAATGAGCTCCAAATTAAGGACTATGAGGAACAGCGAGATAAAAGTCACCGTCTTGGCTCCATTATGGGCGATCGTGTCAGTGATCTGAGAATCAGTGGAAAGGGTTGTTTTTTTTTTTTTTTTTAATGTACTTTTCAAACCATGCCTCTGGATGCCAGGGTTTGAGGTGCGCTGAGAGAAGCAACCTTGAAGCACCCCAGGCTGTGCCTCATGCGTTCCCATTGAAACTGCCACAGATTCTTTGGGAAACGGTGTGAATTCAATGGAAGAGCCGGAATAATTCCATCAAAACTGTGCTGGGGCCAAAGAGGACTTCATTTGATTTGGGCGACACGTGTGATCCCATGAACAGACACTTTTTTAGACCATTATTTTCTTAAGTCAACACAAAGATGGTGAAGGGGAAAGAGGGAAATAAAATAGAAGCCTCAACTTTAGGAAAAGACAATACATTTGAGATATCCCCTTCCAGGCATTAAGACTTTCAGAGAATGTCCCCAGTCTCTCTCTCCTTCGAGCCTGAGAGAGTTAAGGGGACTTATTCAGGAATTGGAAACCTTCAGTTCTGGATTTTTGTGCCTTTGTGGGTTTAAGCAAAGCAGTTAGCGTTCTTCAGGAGGGGTTTTGTGTTTAATATACATGAGTTCATTCAACTACAATGGGAAAAGAAAACTCATTTGTTCTTATAAAACTAGGAAGGAAAGATAACTTTAAATAGACTGCCAAAAAGGATCCCGCTCGAGGGGGTTGCCTTCCTGCTAAAGAGCCAACATTCAACTGTAATTTCACCCCGTTACGTGTTACAGTAATTCCTAAGTTTATCCTCGCCACCGATCTTGATTTTCTGATTTATTTTAAAGATCACGTAAGAAAAAGTACGGGCTTCACGTATACTTTCCTTTGGGAAAGAAATCCCGGGAGTGAGATTTTAGATGCAGGGCAAATGCGCGGACAGTTTGAGGAGGCTGTTGGCTATTTATGAAGAGTCATGGAAGCCTGTTTGGACAATCGGCTTCTCCATTTATTGAGAAGCCTTTTGAAAGCTACTTTGAGAGGTGGTGTATGCGAGTCGGCTTTTCTGCTGCTTATTGTGTACGTTAAACTCCCTCCAGGATCCGAGTTTTATTTTTTTCTTTAAAATTTGCTTCTTGCAGCACTGGACAAAAGCGAAGCTTCTTCTTTTTNCCCGGCCGCACGTGTGCTCGCCCTGCGCTTCCATTTGGGAGAACAGGGATGAAAGGAGAGGCCGGGAGCAGCGCGGGGCTCCCTCGGCATTCCCCGGCTTTCAAGGGTCCTTAGAACCCTTGAATGAAATTATTGGGCGAAATGGGGTCTGGCGGGACCGGCCGCGGCTCGCCCCCTCCTTGGTTTGTACGTGTAATGCCACTTCTGAGAGCGACAATCGGGCTACTTGCTGGACAGGGAGGGACAAAAGGGAGATTAAACCGTTTTAAATAATAATAAAAAATATCCCAAACGCAAGTAGAGTGGATTACACTTGCTGCGGCGCCTCGGCTCCCCCCAGGTTCCCCGAACAGCCGCCTTCGGGCCTCGCAGGCAGAACGGCCCCAGCCTCAGCCCCGCTCGGCCCCGCCAAACTTCCCAAGTTTCCGGGAGCCCTTTCAGCGCCCGGAGGATCTCCCCGGCTCTCCGGCCGGCGCCGTGTGAGATCCTTCTTTG
>VXAD01003770.1:1135766-1147392 GCA_013399195.1 Dicrurus megarhynchus | reverse complement strand
TTTTTTGCTTCTTTTTTTTTTTTTTTTTTAAATATATAATAAAGTGTTGTGGGGAGGAGGAGAGACACTGTTTTTAAATGGATGAAATGGTCTAATCCTGTACATGAACGCATATTAATCCTGTTTAGAGAAAACCTGTCTCATTTTTGGCTTAATATGTTATCCTTATACACGGATAAAAACTTTATGCTCTTATTAATTCGGTCCAGATTGTTTTTTCTTGGTTTATTTCCGTAATATTTCCCCCCCCCCCCCCTTTTTTTTTTACCCTCTCGACGATCTGCTCAGAGGAAGCTAGGTTACACTTGGTTAGACAAGTTTTATTCGAAATTATTTCCAGAGCGAGGGCTCACTCCTCAGCCAAGGGGACTGATTGATTCTGTGCCTCTCCGCCTCGCATTTGATGTGCCTCGTCCTATCGCGGCCAAGCCAATGAGCCGGGATTTTCATGGCATCCCGGAGCAGCCCTTGCTGATTCCTCTTGCACCTAACCTGCAAGAAGTAGATTAAGCTCTTTTGGATATACTTGCTGATGCATTGCGCTGAGGAAAATTGCTCGGCGTTTGCTTATACAAACCCATGTTACTGTGAATGTTCTTTTTTTCCCCTAATCGTGGTAACAAATAGCATCAGCTCCTGGAACAGTTTGGCAAAGCCATTCTTGCCTGAGTAGTGCTAAACGGGAGAAGCTGACAGCTACCCGATTATTACCTGAACTCCGAGTAACCCCCACCCCCAGCCGATAACAAAACGTGTTGGCAATAAATGACATTAGAACCACCAGTCAGGTGCCGGTGGGCGCTTGGAGCACGTTTCCAGGGGGCAGATCTTGTCATCCCGCGTACAAAAGAATGGACCTTGTCTACACAGCAGAGAAGAGATCGATGCCCCTGTCTCATATGATAGATCAGATCAGATCATATCGATGCTCCTGTATGAAAAATAAGTCTCGTTTACACTTTGTTCGGGACGCTTCAAACGCGCCGTAGCATCATCACCTGACGGCGCCTTATTTACTGCCAACAAGTTGTAGCTCCCCCAGCCCCAACCTTGGCCCTGTGGCAGATTAATAACAAACGCAGGAGAGTTTTGCGGGGGTGCCGGTCCCTGCCGCGGCCGGGGCGCGGGGTGCCCGGCCCCGCCCGGGGAAGGAGCTGCGCCCCGCCGCTGCTCCCCGCGCCACCGGACAGCCTTTGTGTCCTCCTGCTGCACACACCCATAATTAATCCTCCTTCTTACCGCTTACATCCCGGACCCAAGGGGCAACTCAAACCTATTTAGATCGCCTTGGTTGGTTGCACAAATTTAAGTGGCAAATGAGTTATAAACCTAATAACTGCTTTAATAAAAATAATTATTTGATTATGGCGGAGGAAATTTGCTGGAGTGCAGGGATGCGGCTGGGTTTGCGTTTTGGTGGTGGTGAGGCTCGTCTTTGGATGGAACTCGAACGCCTTTAGAAAACGTTACTCTGAAAAAAAAATCCCAAACTCAAAACAAAATGAAAAACAAACAAAAATCACCCCAAAATCAAAATCTTAAAAGACTTTACATTAAAAAAAAAAAGGCTCTGGTTCTCGGAGAAACGGGGAACATTTCCCGTGGTATTCGAAAGAATTAATTTGTACACAGAAAAATCAATATGGGATTTGGGTGGCTTTGAAATAATTGAAAACAGTCAACACAGAGAACCATTAATCACAAACGCTGGTACCTCTTTCACTTTTTTCCCGTTAAGGGTGAAGTTTCTGCGCCTCTTTCAAGTGTATTTATGCTTCTGGTTTTACAAGAAAAAGTGAGGATGCAACAAGACCAGTCGCGTTGTCCTCTCTATACTTTTAACGCTAGCATATTGTTTGATTACTAATTCGAGTTAATATGATCTTTATGGCAACATAACAGTGGATAATTGGCCCTTTTTCTGAACAACAATGTAAATCACAATCGCTTTATTATTTAATAACGTCAAACGCTTCGTTGGATTGGCCCCGACAGAGAAGACCTTTTCTTTCTAGGCAGTGTTGTTGAGAAAGAACAATGCAGATCTAATTGTGGAGATTTCAGAAGTTGGCTCCTGTAAATGAACAGCTTAGATATGGAAGTTCCAGCAGATGTCTGCACTTTTCCCTGTGACAAACCTTGTACCCCCCCTTCCTCCCCCTCTGCCCCGTCCTCCCCCCTCCCCGACTTATTGAAGATTTTTTGTTCTCACATCCTAGCAACAACCTAAATCTTCCAGTCGCGAATACACCCCTTTCCTCTCGTTGCTATCCAGCCCTCAGATGGCCGCCTTAAGCGTACACACCAAATTAGCGCTTGGCCCAAGGCGCGCTCGCCCCGGGCCCCCCCATCGGCTGCGGGCTGGGGGCTGTCGGGCCGGCGGGGGCAGCCGCGGGGCTTGGGGCTCTCGGCGCTGCGCTTCGCCACCTTCTCGCCAGCGCTGTAAACGTGCCGGGGGGTTGTTTTGCAACAGTTTAGAGGCGACTGCAAGTTGCGCTCGCCGTTATGTAGCAGGAGACGTGTCAGGGCCTGCCAGCCCCGGGGGGGTACGGAAGGAACTCCCCGACGGCACCCCGCCGTGTGCCACCCTCTGCCCTGGGGTGCTCCTGCCTCGGCCCCGTATCTCCGGCCCCAATGACCCAAACCCTGTCGCTCCCCCCTGACAGCAGCAGTGAGCCTTTCCCGGGGGGCACGACTGCGGGGACAGGGCTCCAAGGCAGAAGTTGAGCGACTTCTGGGGGGGAGCGCGCACCCCAGCGCGCATCCGCTCTCCCGGCCGGGTGCCGCAGCTGCGCGCTGCCCCGCGGAGCGCCCCGCGCTTTGGGCGCTGCGCGGGTTTTTCCTTGCGCTGGAGGCACCCTGCCTGGGATGGGCCGGTCGGGGCCTGCTCCCCTCCTCACCGCCGCACGCCCCTCCGAGGACAATTCCGCGGAGAGGAGTTGATTTGGCAAACTTTTGCGATGGGCGCTGGCAGCGCTGCTGGGCCCCCGCCCCGTCCCAGCTCCTCCCGGCCCTAACAATGCGCACTTTGCTGCGCGAGAAAGACCCGTCATCGGCGTGGGGGGAGCAAGGGGACGCGGCCGGGAGATGGGTA
Source organism: Dicrurus megarhynchus (assembly GCA_013399195.1). NCBI lineage: Eukaryota > Metazoa > Chordata > Aves > Passeriformes > Dicruridae > Dicrurus > Dicrurus megarhynchus. The sequence goes on along the minus strand of VXAD01003770.1, from coordinate 1,144,298 downwards.
CCAGCTCTCTGCGCAGCCCATCGCTGCCGGGGGTGTCAAGAGATGAGGCAGGTGCACCGAATTCGGGATATTGTCCCTTACTTTAATGAGGGGTTCTTAAATTTTTATTTGATTTTGACAAACCAACTAAATCCTCTTGTGCCGCCAGCGCGGCAAAGCCCCTTTCTGCTCCCTCCCGGAATGCTCCCCCAGCTGCCCGGGGCAGGAGCCACCGCGTCACAGTGGTGCGGGTCCCCGGTGCTGCCTCGGGGGTGCCCGGGGCCCCGGCACCCCGCCAGCTCAGCTGGGCCCTCGGCGGGGCACAGACACCGGGGGAGCGCAGCCTCACACCTGCGACGGGTGGGGTTTTTTTTCGTTTGCAAGAACCCACTCGAGGGAAGTACTGAAAACACAGACCTGATCACTAAAATTACCCGAAAAAGAAATCCAAGTTGAGTGACTCGCCCTGCCTGCAGCCGTGGGAAGCGGTTGATGAATCCCTGTTGACCTTTGAGCTTTTTCTCCTCGAGTGGGTAGAAAAATCTTGATTTTTTTTTCACCCCCCTAGCTTTCTCGGCTTGTTTGTTTGTTTTACGACTTTACTTTTCCCCGCTGACATCACCTGACGGGGGGAGCACCGAGCCCACTGGATGCCGCCCGTGGGACTGCGGGAGCAGAGGGGGCGCAGGGGGGAGCGGGGGTCGCCAGGGCTCTCCCAACCGGCAACCGGGGCCTCGCGGCGTGCCAAGGGTTAACTGTGCCCGCTCCGGGGCTCTGCGGGCAGGGATGAAACTGCGCCACTTCCCCCAAATGCCTTCAAGAGGAGAGCGAGTCCCGCAGCCCCGGGACCCAGCGGGCCGGGCCGGGCCGGGCCGGGGGCGGCCCAGGCGGCCGCCACTCCCCCGCAATGAGCTCATTTCCATGTCTGCGCCTCCCGCAACTGTGAGAAAATCCGCCGGGACATCCCGCGTGCCGATGCTGCCTGGGCTGCCCCGGTCGCCCTGGTGACAGAGCCTGGGGGGAACTACATAAATAAAATAAACCAAAACTTTTCCCGGAGCCGGCACACCGCAGGGAGAGGGGGATAACCCCACTCCCACGCGTGTCGTTCGTGGGGCCGGGCCGCCTGAACACCCGCCTGGAGCCGCGCGCAGGGTGGGGGCAGGGAGGGGCTGGTGCAAAAGTGCCGGGGACAGTTCGGGAGGGGGAAGGGAGCGCTGAACAGCCCCACACTTATCAATAACAAGATGTATAAATATCAAAGTGAAGGAGCCCGAGTAAGTCTTTCTAGAAGCGCGGAGGAAGCTTAAGCAGCTTTCTTTAATGGTGATTTGTAGCTCTGTAAGGGGCACGGATAGCAAATACCCTGCAGGTGCATGTTGTAACACTGCCATCCGGACTTTAATGTAGATTACTCTCCAACTCGTTTGATCGGTCCTTTGAAACCCTTTACAATTGCCTGTGACGAACCGCCAGTCTCAGGTTTTTTTTTCTTTGAATAATGCCTTAAGGGTAAGTCCTCGGGGCTTTTAAAGATCTCCAGCACATTTAAAAAAAAAAAAAAAAAAAACAAAAAAAACCAAAAAAAACCAAAAAAAAAACGTTAGGTTTTTACTTTAGAGCGTGGGTCCATGTCTCTCAACTTGGGGCTGTTAACAGGCGTCTTTTAAAACATTAATCATCTAATAACCATCAACTTTGGAAGGGCGATACGGGCATCTTCTAAAGACCTCCAAACATTTCTGTGGCATTTGGGAACATACTGGTTAAAATTTAGGAGGCGCAGAGCCCATCCCTCCTGCTGAAGCCCTGGAGCTGGTGGGTCTCCGGTGTTTATGGACTCTCAGCTGGGAAAATCTGTGTTGAAGACCTTTTCCCTGGTCATCGAGAACCCCCCGGGCTGGGTTTGGAGAGCAAATCCGAAGGGTGATGCAGGGGAGAAGCCCGGCCGGGGGGCTTCGCTGCTCCTCCCCGAACGTCCCGCATCCCGACCCTGCTCTGGGACCCACGCCCCTGCTGTGGTGGTGCCTTCTAGCAAAGAGTAAGCGGTTTTTGAGGGAGTTTAAAAAAAAAAAAAAAAAGCCTCGAAGACACAATGAATCCCTCAGATGTTTCCACTCTCACAGCAAATAACGTTTAACCTTTAATATTTATTCGTTACTATTAATTCAAAAAAATAATTACTGAACTTTTGGCCCTTCAACTTCCACAAGCGGTGCTTTGTTTCTCTAAAATAAACTTGGGAGAAGCGATCCCTCCGTATCAAACTAGGGATTTGAATTAAAGGCCCATTTGGGACACTTGAGACTACAAAGGGTTACACATAAATAAATGCCACATTTGCCTATTGCAAAAGTTTTCTCTGTCCTTTCTCAGTCACAACAGGGGAGGAAAAAGCCGTCGTTTATTATCTAGTGCTGGGCAGGAGCAGCCCCTCCAGAATGTGCTCTTAGATTTGGCCGGCAGAAGAGGGACTCTTTTTTTCCCCCCCTCAACAGCAGCTCCTTTTGTTCTCCAGATCTCTTTCCCAATTTCAAGCTTCACTTGCAGATCCTAAGTTTGTTTGTTAATGACGCTATTACCATCTGGCTCGTCCTACTTTCCAAAAGATATAAATCTCCCCAGTTTCATTGCCTACATTATCATCTAAGTGCCACCATAGCTGGAAGAAAAATATGCTTTCAAGGTTGCAAATTCTCTTGCACGGAGCAAGTTCCCCGGGCGCGGGGCTGCCGCCCGCCCCGCCGGGCTGCGGGCCGCTTGGGAGGGATGCGGCCAAATGGATTTCACCTTGCAGCGATGCTGGGAGAGGGGGAGACGGCACCATTTAAGTTTTCCACCAGAAACTTAAGTGAATCTCCCCCCCGCCCCCTCGCCCCCCATCCCTCTTGGCCCCTTTTGTGGCTGTTTAATGCATCTGGCTACTTTGAACCGTTATCTTCCGCGGGGAGAGGAACGCCCGCCCGCCCGGCGAGGCGAGGGCAGGATGGGTCCTGCTCCTGGCAGGCTCCTGTTTGCCCTCACCCAGCGTGAACCCCCGTCTCTCTGACATAAGTACATATTCCATACGTGTGAATAAACCTTTCCCACAGGCGTCGTACAGTAAAGAGAAGAAAAGTTTGGTCTCCTCTTAGTGCAAAGCGGTTGCAGATTTGTGTGCGTTTAAGCATAAAGGGACGGGGGGAGGGCGAGAAGGGATGGGGGAGGGAGTTGGGTCGGTTTGTGTATGGGCTCCACAATGACTCTATTTATTCGCTGCAACCAGCCTGGGCAGATTGAATAGGCGAGAGAGAGACACTCAGCCTTCCCAACGCGTGGGCTTTGTGGGATCCAGTCCCCACTAGCAGATTTCGACTGCTAATTTCCCATTCTCAGGGGTCTCCTGCGAGGAGACACGGCCGTGCCCATCAACTAAGGCTCCCCCAAACACTGTCCGTGTTTCTAGTCCTTAACCTCTCCGCGTACAAGTTTAGCGTCAGGAGAAGTTTAATAATTCATCGGTTTTTGCTGGATCTCCGGCGATGTTTCTGNTTGGGGAAAACAAAACTACAACTACCTGCCCACACCAGCCCTCCCAAAAGAAAAAAAAAAAAAAAAAAAAGGTAAAAAAGCAAAAAATATTTTATTTGACTATATGTATATGCGCACACACACACACAATATTGTCAAGCGAGGGAAAGAAACCCAGGGATTTTTTTTTTTCCCGAATGATCTGATTGTTATAAATAATTACGGATGAAAAGAAAACTCACTTATTATGCACTTCTAATACTGTGACTGCACAAGAGAGAAAGGGGGCCAAACCAGTGATTAATTAATATCGCACTGGCGTAGCTATTTTCTCGCGAAAGGCCTTTCCCCCCTCGCTGCTGCCGAGTTATCATTCCAGCTCGAGTCATGTGTAGCCAGGAAGGGATCTTGTTTATAAATTTATATGACGACCTTTTCTTTGTGTGTGCTCTAAAGTTGATATGGACAAATTGCAGAGGTATACAATTTAAGTAGATGCACTTTTAATCACCGATCATTAAAATGGTTATGTTAAATATACTCAATTACATGCATGACTTCACCCTAACAGTACTTTCTATTCTCCCAGCTGCTCACGTATTCCTTAACTATAGTCAGCAGAAGAAACTCGATTATGCTGAATCCATACATTTCTATGGATTTCATCAGCCTAATTAATGCTTCAGTGTGGTCCATGTGTCTGAATGGTCCCTTTGCTATTACTTGGGTAAGGAGGCAGTGCAGGAATGCAGAGGGTCTTTCTTTCAAAGATACCCATGGGGGTCACTCTAGGACTCTAATGGCAAAGGTAGCAAGTGTTAAATAGCAGAAACACGCAGAGAAAGGGAAGGCAGCGATGTAAAAGGGACATTGATACTGTAGGTATGCCCAACAGGTCAGTGATGATCATTAAAACGCTTAAAGAAGAAAAGGTAAATGGAAAGCTTCCACAATTCGCAGCATGCCTGGTTAAAAGCAAACGAACCAGCGCAAAGAAACGCACCTCGCTGATCCTGACGGGGGAAAAAAGAAAAAAAAAGTTGACAGCAGATTTTTAGACTAAATAACTACTAGGGTAGCCTCTTCTGTGAGCACCGCGTTTGAATGCCCCGTCCCTTCTCTAATTTTCTCGTTGTCGAAATGCAACGTGTCAGGGAGAGGATGCCCGTCCGGGCAGAGCGGGCGCTCCCACGCTGCCGGTCCTGGCACCACCGGGGCTTCCTGCAGTCCCCCGTCACTGCAGATGCACGGGGAGCTGGGGGAAGGAGTTCTCCCCCTCCTCTTCCCAGCTTTCTTCCAAAACGAAGAAGCGATTAAAATGAAGGGGATGTTGCAGCCTTAGGGGAAACAGCCAATGGCTGCTTTTATAACACATCTTCCCATCTTTGCATTTAGCGGGATATAAAAGGCACGCGTCCTGCTATTCCAGCAACATTTTAATCGACGAGAAATGCATCTAGATTTTTTTTTTCTGTTTTGTTCCCACCTGTTGTAGTAGAAGACCATCTGATCACACTTTTCTCTGGCTGCTGGGAGACGTGAGAGAAAATCAGAACTCTTTCTTGTCACCCCCTGCACTGCCAAAAAGGTGGTGTTGGAGCCCGCGTCTCTTCCCTGTTTCTCCACCAAGCAATCGACAGCTCAATTGTCCTAACTTCGAGTCGGTGCCTCGCTTCAGCCTTCATCCTTCAACTGGAGAGAGAAAGCAGGGAAGATTTCAGATCTATAACCAAATTATAACCTAGGAACTTTTTGCTTGTCATGCTAATTTAATGACTTTTATAGTAAGTGTAGACTTTCTGTCTTTTGAAATTAGCTCTTCAAAACGCTTTGTGTAATGACAGGCACTAGACATAAGAGACAAATGCACAAGCAATAGTGGGATAATAATCTGGCAAACACTGCACCATTTAGTATTAAAATGGAGAACAAAGTGCGTTAAATTTCAGCGTAGATGTACATCACTGTCTGATGCCATTGGTGCACACCTGGGCTCCAGAGTGACCCGAGAGAGGGGTATCTATCCTCCAACAGCGGCCGTGCCTGCCTTCACCTGGAAAATGAGCAAATACCAGATGTGGAGTACAAAATAGTCCTTCACCTAATGCCGAGTCCCTTTGCTTTCTGCTGGTGTTCACACGTGCCTGCGTGCTGTAAACATCCCGATTTGAACAGGCTGGTTCTGCTGGGCCCGGCCTCCTGCTCGGTTCCCAGCGGGGCGGGGGGGGAGGGTGTGGGTGTACGCGCTGCGCTCGCAGCGCAGGGCTCTGAACGTACACATCCCCTCCCTCCTTAAGAGCGTTTCTGTGCTCCCATGCTATGAGTGGTCCAGAAATCTGTCCAAGAGATGGTCTTGATAACAAAGGGAGGAGTAAACCTAAAGCTATAGGTGTATTACAATCTGGGCGACTCACTCATTGCCTATAATTGTAAATAAGGTAAGTTCACACGACGATCGAGTAACGAGGGAACAAGAGCCCCATTTTAATCAGGTGGTTATCTCTCCTTGGTGGAGATCAGAGCTCCATCGCTTCTGGCCTTCTCATTGTGCCCCCCTGCTGGAAATGACAGCTCCTTCAGAAATAACCAACTTGGTCCCTGGATGGGATTTCAGCTCTTTTGCGCTACACATGTACCAATTGTCATTTTACAGCTACAGAGAAACCCCTAAATTATATAAGTGTATAAACTCGGCCTCATTAAATCCCCCCTTTTGGATAGCCTCAAGGTTGGAGAGTATATTACTGTAAGCCAGAGAAGACTTAAATTATATCCGAATGGGGATTGAAACATAGTGGCACTTAGGCACACTTCTTGTTTCAGCTGCAGAGGTTTCATTTTCCCCCTTTAGAGTCTTATAATATTACAAATGCAACAGTTTCCTTATGTCAAATCAAACTATCTCAAATCCTGTTTCTTGATTCAGCCTCCGGGGCCCTTTTTGGTGAGGACAAAACCACTAAGATATGATCAAACACCATAGCCTGACCAAAGGGGAATTTATCGTTCATCCGAGAGAGATTTCTAATTTGAAACTAAAGCCCTTCCCTTCCAGAAAGTATCTGAATATTCTCTGCGAGTTGGTTTCCTGCGCGTGTGTGCGGGTAAATCGGGCTGTGCAGAGGGACAGGGGGCCGAGGGCAGTAGTTACCCCGCGGTTTAGAGCACACCCTGCCCACGGGTTGGTTTTTCCACCCAAGCCGATACAAAAATAACCATTTTGCTGGGAACCCCGTGCCCACGGGAGCTGCCGCTACCTCCCCCGCTGCCGCCCAGGGGCAAGGCTGGGCCGGGGGCTCTGCCCGGGGCCCTCCCCGTCCCTCGTCCCCCCGTGGGGCACCCCGAAACTGCTGCGCTGAGCCCCCTTTTGGGCAGCGCTGCCAGCTCCGGGAGAGGGGCACGGCCGCTGCGGGGATCGCCCTGCAGAGCCCCGCGCCAAGCCCCCCAAAGCTGGGTTTCTCGGGAGGGGGTCGCCTTCCCCCCTTTTCCAGCCCTCGCAAGAGGGTCAGTGGTTTAACCAGGCGTCACCAGGACTTCGTTTTATCCCCGGTCCACTGAAGCGTGTGGCTTTTAGTGACTGATGGCCGCTGTGGCTGTACGCGGCACAGTTGCTCTCACGGTGCGTGCTCCAGATGGGCACGTCCCGCAGGCTCGGGGCGGGGGGGCACGGCCGCTTTGGAAAGGCCACGGAGACACTGAGATTTGTTCTGGGTCAACCCTCCCCTAACGCCAAAGTTGGGAAACAACTTTCGCAGCGTGTGTCGGGAAGGGAGGGAGCGGCAGTGGAGCGGCAGCGGGTGCCGCGGTCGGGGCTGCCGGGGCCGGGGCCCACCGTGGCTGGGGGCTGTCCCCCCGCCCGGCCCTGCGGGTCGCCCCCGTCCCTCTTCCTCCCCGAGCCCCGGACGCGCAGACAGCACGTTTCCAAACTTTGAAATGCCAAATCACGTTATTGCTGCGGCAGGAGGCTGCTTTCGTATCTGTGACAGCTGAGTTTTCCCCATCGATTATGTGACACTGCAGTTCATTTACACAGCTCAAAAGCTTAAAGACACTGGAGGAGCCCCCGGTTTAACCCGAAATCCTAACAGAAAGTGAATCAACTTTCTGGCCAGTGTTTAAACTGATAGATCAAAACTTAATTTGGAGAGACAGAAAGGGAGAGAAACGACAGCACGGATTTATCTTGCCCGGCGTCCTTCGCTGAAACTTTAGAAACTGCGGCGTGGAAAATCCAGGGCCGAGATGCTAATGAGAAGCAGCGCGTTGGGTGTTCAGGGATGTTATAGATTTCAGAACGCAGATTACAGCGCCTGACTTTTTGTGCGGGTGCGTGAAATAGGTGCGTGGCCCGAGACTATCCGCGGCTGCCGTGTGGCACAGGGCTCCGGGGCGTCCCTGCCCGCGGGGTCGGGCAGAAGTTCCCGGCTGGGAAGGCCCCTCCCGGGCTCGCCCATCCGGAACGCCCCGGGCCGGCCACCGGCCGGCAGGGAGGACTTGGGGAAGAAGGGAGTGCTGGGACGGTGGCGTTTTCCTCTCTCCCATGGGGCCGAGATCGTCCCCGTTGTGCTGCCGGCTCCTTCCCTGGGCTTCTTTCAGTGGGGGCTTTCCAGGAGCCAGCCCAGCGCTCGGTCCGTGCCGCTCCCTCCCCCGTCCTCGCTGAGGTTTCATTACTTGCTGTTAGTGCCTGGAAACAATAAAGGATGTGGGACTGGGCTTTTATTGATTATTTGTCACCCTGTATTTGTCAGTTTCAATAACTTTTCCTGAAGTTTTACTTACGGGCACTTGAGCTTTCGGATTAGGCCAGCTCTGCGGATTGCAGTGAGGGGTAATTATCCGCTGGCCTGCTTCCCTGCAGCCGGAGAGAAAAGAGCATTAACGTATAGAATGGGCAGGATCCGGCCTGAGCCCCCCCTAAAGCGCTGCCCGGGCGAGAGGCGGGAGCAGCCAGGAGCAGCCGCGGCCCCGCCAGCTGCCCCCGGCCCCCCCGCCGCCCCCAGCCCCGGGGTGCAGCGAGCCCGCGCTCTGCCTCCAGGGGGCCCG
>VXAD01003770.1:799423-1135750 GCA_013399195.1 Dicrurus megarhynchus | reverse complement strand
GGCCTCCAGGGGCCCCGAGCCGGGGGGCGCCCCCAGGCCGTGGGAGCCCCCCCTTCCCTGGGTTTAGAGGCGAGAGATCAGCCCTCAAGAGACGGTCCCGCTCTCGGGAGGGGGGACCCACGGCGCTNGCTGCGGGGACCTGTGGAAAGCGGGCGGGGCAGCGGCCCCCGCCTCTCTCGCAGCCTTTTCAGAGAGGGGGGTCAAACCTTCCTCGAGAGAAAAGACTTTATCCCTGGCCATCTTCCTCCTCTAATAAGTTTCCTACGTCTCCCAAGCGCTGCCCGCTGCTCCAAACGTGCTCCAGCCATACACATTGTAGGCACGCTAAAGGCGAGCATCATCGTTCCGCGGGCTGGCAGGGTGCCTATCGTGGCGAGTATAGCGTTTGATGTGCTGTATCTCATGCCACTGCAAGCTAAGAGAAGCGAACACAGAGTGCCCAGTTACACGGGATTTAATTACAGCGGAATGCATTCTCCATGCTGATTAGGAGCAAAATCAATCGGGGGCTTATTTGCCACAATGAACCAATAAAAACCCAATTTATTAAAGCAATAATCTCAGCCCCAAATGGTCTAAATATTATTGTTTCAATGGCATTGAGGGAATTGAGAGTGAAAGTGTTACACAGAGAACATCAGGGAGTCCTACTCCATGAATTGAGTGAGAGTTTCTAACCCTGTTCCAGGAGCTCACTTACTGGCTCAGAGATCTTGGAAGCAGGGGGCCAAGTTCCCCCATTTCAGGTCCAGGTGTCTGGGTTGCTGTAGTACCTACAAGGCAAGATGCTCTGTGGTCTGCAGCTGTCTGTGCTGAGGCAAACGTGGTATACAGCTTCCCAATAGCTCTTAAGGATTTCCTGTTTTTCAGTGATTTATATGTGAAATTCCTAGAGGAGGGTAGGCCACACAAAGATCCCCAAGCTATAGGCCGACATAAAAGCCTTGTGACATTGTTAGAAAAACACCACACAATGTGCCAAAAAAATTGTCTGGTAGGGATGAGGGAGAAACGGATTCCCTCAGGAGGGTGCTGAGCACCAGGCTGGGGCACATGAGGAGAGTGGGGGACAGTAGTGCTGTCTTCCCCTCTCCCACATGAAAGCAGTCCCATGCCACGCCACCCCGCAGCCTGCAGGGCGCTCCCCCGGGCACTCGGTGGGAGGCTGGCGGGGGTGCGGGAGAGGCAGCGCTGGTGGGCCGGGTCACCCTGGGAACTGCGGGGTCCACCGCAGCTTAAAGTCTGTGACTCAGGAGATGCTGATTTTGCTTTACAGCTTTCTGTAACTCCAGTCATCTCTGTCCCAAACCGGAGAGGACCTCATTTCCTGCTCAGTGCTGTGCCAACCACAAGGTCTTTTCATAAGGCTGCCAGGGGTGCCTGGCTGCGGGAAGGACAGTCGGTGTTTGTCACCAGGGAATGAGCTGGCATCATAGCTCTAATCTGAGTCAACAACCTGGCTAGCCCTGAGCATGACTTCATAAATCATGGTATGTAATTGAAAGGCACATGCTTATATATACAGTGTTGTTCAAAAAGAAAGCAAAAAAATAAAATTCAACAAACACTTCTTTTCTTCCCACTAGACTATTAATCAGTCACCTGATTGTTTCAATTTACGTTATTTCATGCAGACAAAAAAAGAGAAAGCATAAAGACATCTTGTATGGCCATAACAAAAACACAAATGAAAAAAATTCATCTCCTAATGAGAGGCTTAGCCTTTTTCTAACACATCCTTAATAATAGGAAAACAATCTTTAAGTGTTTTTAATTTAAATTGTTTTCATGTTTAATTCACTATTGCTAAATAATATTATCATGTGTCTATGTATCTATTTAGCATTGAGGTATATGATATTTCAAAGCAATTGAATCAGTTTTGAAAGGAGAAAGACTCCTGTACCATGCCTGCATTCACTTTTTTTTAATGTTAGTTAACACACACACACACTGGACTGCCTCTTTCTCATCCTTCCAGCAGAAATGAAAAATAAATCTGGAACAAAAGATCAGTTATGTTCTTTTTGCTTCCTACACCCCAACCTCCCGCTTTATTTTTGTATCCATAGGGTCTGTGTGATCTCCTCCCGTGAGAGGCAACTCAGCAGCTCGGTCCCCTCTGCCATCTCAGCACTGCCAGTGGAGAAGCCCAGGAGGAGCAGAGCAGTGGCTGAGCAGCAATTTGAATATCCATATTTAACTCTTCAAACAACAGAAGATACTTCAGAACCATGTGTGAGACAAAATGCCATTAAAGTTTCAATCATTAAACCTCTGTTTAGCTGTACTCCAGAAATGAGCAGCTCATAACAAGCGGGGAATACTGATTGACAGTTTGCCATCAGGAGCCCTTAAGTAGGATTTTTCCAGCTATAATGCAGTGTACTCTTCAGTGCTCCCTTTTGCAAGATGCTATTTCAAGTAGAGGAGCATGAGGAAAATTTACATAAAAGCTTTGTATGTAATATGTGATTGCTCTGAAATTAAGAAGCACCAGTTTTCCCCTTATTGTTTTGGAAATGAAGAGTGCACTTTGTTTTCTTGTTTACTTAGTGCACTCTGTGATCCCTTGATGTGTTTCAAGTGTTTTCTGTCAGCATCTCGAGACCTTGCTTACCTGCTAAATTTTATGTGTGAAGTGATTAGTGTTCAAAGTGCCTGAAAAAACCAGCACTAACGATGTCTGACAACTTTTGGGGTTTTTTTTTTGCTTTTTCCTCTTAAATAATATTTCATGGTAAATTAAATAGGTTATGCAGTCTCTTCTGAGAGAGCAAAGCAATGTATTGCTGCATACTTAATGTTTCACCAAGCAGATAGTTTTCAAAAGGAAAAAATATGAAGGCAGCATAGAATCCTTTCCCTGAGCCTTTTCTCAGCTTCTTCTCAATTCAGTAAGGAATGGTTGTAATTTGGAGAAAGATAAAGAAAGAAAAATAAATATTATTTCACAATAAACCTCTTAGTGTGTCACTTGTGATCACCGGCAGATACTAGAAACGCTTCTCGTTAAATCCATGGAGCATTATTTTTTCAGAAGTTGAAATGTTTTTAGCCAAACTGTTTTCTCGATGTTCACATCAGGTGTACCAGTTAGAGCCCGAGCAGCCCAAGAGAGAAGCAAACAATTAAAACTTTTACATGTTTGATTCTTGATAAATATCCCTACGAGGTAGGTTTGAACTTTTTTTTTTCTTCTTAATTTTTCGTCTTCTTTTTTTTTTTTTTTGCAGTAAGAAGGATAAGCTTGGAGTGCCCAGTCACCGTGGTAACTGCCAGAAAAATTCTCCTGAAGTTTGAAGAGGTCAGCTAACGGGGTCAACAACTCTGGCCTCTCTCTGAGCTGGGCCTGGCAGGCTCCATCCTGCGGTTGGGGTGTTAGCGCAGGCTGAGCCCTGGGAGGTGGACCATTCCAGCTCTGATATAAATTTTTTGAGTCAGTTCACGGCCTGGACTCTCCAGGTGGCCTCCAAAATCGATTGTGACCTTGTGACCCTGTCTAACGGAGGCATAGCATCCAACCTAAGTAAGGATTTAGCCAGGAACGACAGCTTTCCACTGAGTGTTATTGGGGACAGTACAAACAATTTGGGAAGCAAGGAGGTAGGTATGAGGAGTAGAGGTCATTAAAAGCATATTAAAAGACAATTTAAAAAATCCTTTTTAGTTGAAAGTTTTTATTTGCAGTAACCATTCCTTAAATAAACCCTTTTGGTAACTATTTTTTCCTTCCATAACAACATTGTATCAAGTACTTCAGTGCATTAATGTATGAAATACTGGCACTTTGCGTATTCCAAACCAAACTAATATTTTATCTACCTCTGGATTTTGAACTTGTAAATGAGGCTGACTGACATGTGTTAAACTAGATGTCTGTGACGTGTTTTTTTTCCTTAATATCATACAAACTAGGAGACTGCTTATTAAAGTGGGCTATTTATTTTAGGTAGTAATTTCCCTAATATGTGCATTCTTTTTAGATTCAAAAGTCTCTTAATCCCTGTAATCTATTTTTAAACTGGGAAATTAGGTAACATTCAGAATAGTGTGGAATGAAAGTGTGAGAGTTTCACAGAGTTTTCCTTTACTGGTTTGCAGTACAAATAGAAAACCCACAAAACTGATTATGTATTTTTATAGGAAAAAATCTGATCATGCTAAGATTGTGTTCATAGAGAATATGATATTTTTTTCCTTTAAGATTTTAAGCAACAAACTATGTGGGGGAGGGAGAGGCTGTTGCAGTATTTTCTTATTGAATGTAGAAACTTGCCCTTCTGAGCGAGTGGACTTGCTCTTGTGTTTTATTCCCACCACTACAAAATCTCATGCATTGCTCACATGAGTAATTGGCAGTTGTCAGATGAGTAAGTGGAACTACACTGAGGAGCAAAGTCCAGTCTCCGAGCTGGAAAGTGCTATCAGACTTTAAGTGACTTTAAAAGTGCTCTGAAGGAAGAAAATTGCTTTAATATTTGTTCCCAGTCTTAGAAAAATTGTGCAGTGAGAACCTTGCCCAAACACTTTCTGTGCTTGGCAGGGCCTGGCTCTGACATCTTTCTTCCCAGCCCCTTCTGAGCTGAGCAGTTCCCCTGAGGTTGGAGGACCTGCACAGAGATAGGGCCATAAAATACAATTCAGGGAGAGCATCTGAGCTGTGCTAAACATCATTGTACTGCTGAGAAGTCCCACAGGTCACAACAGCAAGAATATCTAACTTTTACTTGCAGTAACACCTTACTCTGCAGAAAGTCCCTCAAAATCCATGGATATCCAAGGTCCTGCCTCTTATAGAGTCATCATAATCTGCTCCAGTGGGAACAGGTTTGAAGACCAGAAGGAGTAAGAAATGGGGCTGAATTTGCCATAAAATAATTTAAGGCCCACACTTGAACATTCAGATATCCATGGTGACACTATTTAATTCTACCCTGAATGCGAATAATAGTTTGGTTTTGGTGGTGATTTTCAACAGAGCTCTGCTGAAAACAATTTATTCCCCTTAGGAAGCATCTTGATTCAGGGGAGTGTCTTCTGTGATTGAGTTTGGGAGGACGGAACCTACGGCCCTTGGTGAGAACCAGAATATTTACTTGTTTTTCAGAAAAAAAAATCAAAAAGTGGCCTGTGAATAGCTGGAAGGTGAATCTCCAATATTTTCAAAAGCATCTGCGGAATTTTTAACAGATTTTTAAAAATATATATACTTATATCTGCTTTGTAATGTCAGCACTCAGGGACCAAGTTCTACTTGATGAACAAGGGTTCACTTCTGAAAACAGACAGAACTATTCCACTGGAACTTTTGGACCAGAATTGCCCCAGATTTGCCTTAAAGCCTCCAGCTTGGAATGAGGAATTGTTAGCAGAGGGAACAACGAGGAGATCTCAAGAGCTTGGACTTGCTGCAAATTCTTTAGCTTTGACTTCTGTAGATCCTACTGAATTTGTAACCAGCTGCAAATCTACAAATGTCACTTGGAACAGGTCCTGGTCTCACATGTTTTGTACCTCTTCACGTTGTTCAGTTCATCCACATCCAAGGATATGGAGTGCCTGGAGGTACCTATGTTAGCAGTAGCTGCAGTGGGACAATTTTTCTTCCCCATCAGTGCAGTGAAGTGCTCACTCAGCTTCATTTGGCTTCTTGGAAAACTCTCTGAAGTGCAGGCTCTTTGAGTTTCAACAGAGGGATGTGTTAGAGGTAAACCAGCATAATCACCAAAGTCTGTGGTGGTTCCCAGCCCCTGCCCTGCGGACCACAGATGATCCAAGAGGCCTTTGCAAATTCACTGCAGCTGGTCTGTGGAATTGTTTTAAAAAGTAATGTTCATAGTCTTCAATTAAAATTTTTATGAGAAGAATATGTGGCTGTCTGCAAGAAAATCTGAGTTCTGAGGGTAATCTGCTACCTGAAAGCTCAGAGGATGTTTGCTGTGCAGGAATATGTCTCAGCCCACGGGCCACGAGGTGTTGGGAGGTATTTTGTTAATGTTTTCCAAATAAACACATGCCCAGTTAAATGAATGTATTTTATTACTCGTGCAAACAAGCAAAACAGCAAAAAAATCCACTTCAAAATAAAACAAAGAAAATAAAAGTAGTAAATGGACACTGAAGCCTCAGCCTAGTTCGTGTTTGCTCGTGTCCACACCCCACATTCCCAGTGCTCTGCAGAGAAAGAGAAGCTCTGCTTTAGAGAGCAGCACATTGCCACGGCCTGGATCAGGGCTGGCAAAGGTCTCTGGGTTCTAGAGGAAGCAGGGAGGGCAGATGAGCACCGGGACTTACAGGTGTGCTGGCAAAAGGTCCTAAACAAGTGCTGCGCTTCCGTCTGCTTTTACTTCTTTCTCTCTGCCTTGAGAGTTTGTGGCTGGTGTCCAGAGGAAAAGTCAAACTAATTCTGCTGCTTTTTCCTGTTCTGGGTGGACTAATTCAGAGAAAACACTTATGGCAGCCTTTGTGAAAGGGTTACAGTATAGGTTGATACTTTAGGAACTATAGGAAGTTCTTAATCCTTCCCTGCCTACGGGGCTGTCATTTATAGACCCGCTCTTGTCTCATCTTTTATAAGGATGTTTCCTTACATTAAGGTTCCAAGAGCAACCAGACTTTGCCATTGTTCACAGCTATTTCTGTTTGTGGCTTAATGCACATCTAGTATTCTGTTTATGCTTTCACTGCTCTCCTACGCAGCAGACTGTACCTACACACCAGCTTAGGTGACATCACTCTCAAAGCATTCATTTCTGTGGTTCTTTTTTTCCCCCCGATTTGTCTGTGCATCTTGATTTTGCACTAGCCTAGTTTATTACAGGTAACATGATAAAGTACATGGAACTTTATGCGTTTAGTTGGTCATTTCATGTTCAGTTCTTGTTTGATAAACTTCCTTATAAAAAAGCTTTTATGTGTTTTTTTTACAAAAACAAACCCCCTCTTACTACATAAAAAGAAGGAATTCAGCCATGAGCAGAAAAATTTGAAACAGATTATTTTGAATGTATAAAATTTAGCTTGATGTTAACAGTGGTTTAATTACTGGATTTTTTTTATTGTTATTGCTATTCAGTAGACATCCATTGTTTTCTGCTTTGATTTATGTCCAGATCAGCCCCATTCAGAACCCCATTTCTGGCAATCTCAGCAATGCGTGGGGGCCTGGCAGCTTCTGCAGACATTGCCATCTTCCCTCACTGCTTCTTCTTCTGTGCTGTTCCACCAGCTCCACAGCCTATCATTCCTCAGGAGCCCTTAATGACGATGGCCTTTCCTCCATCCTCTGCTCCATGGCCCTTCCAGAACCAGGTGCTTTTGTCAAAGATTTCAAACCAGTTTAGAAATAGATACTGAAATAAAAGCAGGTGATGTGGTGGTGGGGTGACGTTGTATCACTGCCTTCCTGTCCTGTATGGGAAGATTACAGACCTTCTCCAGAGCTCAGCTCTATGGCCATACAATGAGAATAACAATAACAACATCTTTGCAAAGTGCTTTTATGTCTGAAAGATTTGATGCAAATTAGAAGCTACATAGGTTTTGTCAAACCTAGCTCTACCCAGCACTTCACCTTCTCCACTGCCCTCTCAGCTGCTCAAGATTTGCCAGTAAGCCTTTTAGAGTCATTGCTTTTGCATCATGCCTTGCAAATAGTGACATTTGGGCTTTGAAACTACTCGTGTCATAACATACATAGCAGCACTAATATATCCTTTTCCCACATGCATCCTAGCTTTGCTAAAAAAAAAAAACCCAAAGCTGAACAAACTACAAACAACCTGACGATGCAGGGTGTGGAGAGCCGGGCAACCTTTGTGTGCTCAAGGCACAGCTTTATCCCGGCCATCAGCGGAACAGTACACATGGAAATGTGTGATCTATTCCTTCCCGAGCCCCAGTGATGCCTTGCTTTGCAGTTCCTCTCGCTGGTGAGTCGCTCTTGTAATTTCCAGTTATGTAACCCATCTCATTTTGTGAATATGTGAATTTAACAGCTGTCAGTGTCAGCAGCGCCTGGGAGGGGTGTGTGTCTTTTTTTTTTTTTTTTTTTTTTGGCAAGCTGGCATTACTCATCAGTCTCATGGTAGTTTTGTTTGAAAAATGCTTGTGTTAGAAAAAGTGGATTTATCAGCTCAGCACTGTATGGTGCTAGCATGCAGCTCAACAAAAGACAAGTGCTCATTTCAGTAACGCTTGCAGCATTTCATGGGGCCCCCAAATAGGCTGAACAAGGCTTCTCTGGCAACTAACCCCAAGTACAGTGGGAAACTATTAAAGTGGCAGTGTCACTGCTTGGAAAAGGGATTTGGTTTTCTTCTATCATTTATTGATGCAGTTTGTTTTTTTTTTCTAATTAAAGACTATGAACTGCATTAGAAATTTCCCTGAATATTGGAGAAAAAAAGAGACCTTACTGAAAATTTGTGCCCCTAGAAGTGATTTTTTTCTCTCTTGCTTTCTTGGAGCATAGATCAAACTGTCAGTCTGCCCTTCCCAAAGTGGATCTATTTTATGGGGAAAAATAAGATACTTGCAGCTTTTCAAGTAATACTACAAAGTCCGTGGTGCTGCAGCCTTTCAGGGAGAACTCATTCTCTGTTCAAATCAGTTTATTTTCAGAACGATTTGCTGCACTTACACTTTCTTTTGTAGCTGCTTTTCCAGAATGCAAATACAACCTGGAGAGTTTTCTGTATTTAATTGAATGTGTCAGGTGGTTAAAATCATGTTTTAAAACCAGCATTACATACTGCAAAAGTGTCAAACCCTTTGTTCGCATTTATTTAAAACAAATGTATTTTTCAGTATTTATTTATTTATTCTCTCTGTTTACACTTCACACAGATGGTAAAGATAAACCAGTGGGTTTAATTTTTGCTGAAAAATTGCCTTTTACATTTTTAGGTTCTCATATCCTGGCAAGATGCTACACACCCCACGTGACAAAGATCAGAGGGAAATACTTATTTGAAGGAGCCTCTGTCATTAGCTGTGCTGTAAGTTTTATAAAAGGTTCAATTTCATAAAATGCAAATTCTGGACTAATTGTTCCTCTGCAAGCCTTAATGGTCTCTGAGCTGCATAGTTAATCTGCTATCTGCCTCTACTCATGTATCCAGCAGAAGTTAGAGCTGGGTAAAACACATCTTCACACATCAGTTACATCTATTTTAACTTTTAACCTGTGATTGTTTACCATAACTTGCATCCAGGCAAATGGATTTGGACTTGCACACTCTTAAGGCTGCACAACAGCCGAGCACATCCCCTGTGGGGACATCCACCCAAAAAAACCTTTCTGTGGGTTCACCTCCCATGTGTGGGTGTGCTCCAGAAGCAGCTGTGGCTGGGTGGGAGGAATGGGTGGATGCAATTCCTGTGTCATCTGCTGTTTCTCCTTGGAGAGAGGTGGCTGCAGGGACCTGTCTGCTCTGCAGGGACAGAGGGCTGTGGTTATCAGCTCCTCAGAGTTGTAAAGGCCAGAAACCTAAAAGCACTGCAGCATTGCTGTGCCTGCACACACCCCATGCACCCCTGTACCTGCAGTGTCCTGCAGTGCCCTGCAGCATCCCATGGGCATGCACAAAGCAGCCACCTCTGGATACCAGGGGCTCACTGTGATCAACCCCCTGGCTTTCAGACACAGGTGAAGACAACACTGAGGTAACAGGTAAGATGTTTGTATTCAGAGGGACACTCAGAAAACCAGGTACTTGCTGCAGTGTTTCTGTAGTGTGGACAAATCGGAGACCCTGGGTCTTTAGTCAGACCAGGCACAGGTCAGGGACTGAAATATTTGTCCCACACCTACCGCAGCAAAGTTGTGGTTGTTGACTTGAGTGACAGGGGAATAGAGGACTGGGATGTCTCAGCCCAAACTCCCTTAAGCCTTGGCTTGATGGGTGAGATCTTGAACACAGCCAGAGCCTACGACATTAAAGGCTTTATAAAAGCAACAGTGCCAGTTTAAAATCAACCTCCCACATTACCAGCAGCCCCAGCAGGTGTAACGTGATCCAGGTAGCCCAAGCCGGTGAGTAAACAAACTGCTGCTTTCTGAATGAGCTGCACCAGAGGAATGCTTCTAACTGGGAGTTACAGTGGCGATTTGCACTAAGTGAGCTGTGCAGATGAACAGGCTCCTGTGATCCTAATTCTGTGAAAATGAATGGGCTCCTATTATTCTAATTCCTATTCCACACAGGTTTTCTCCTCTACACCCAAAATGAAGTAGGGAAAAAACTGTAGGTGAAAAATTTCCCTGATAGGCCTGCAAAGTTTAGTGGGATTGGGCTGATCTAGCTGCTTGAACGTCAGTGGGGTCTGTTGCTGGGTTTCCCCAAGCTAGAGAAAACAATCCTGCTGCTTCCAAACTGCCAAGTCAGTCAGAGGAATTTAATAGTGTCCCCAAAGAAGCTGCTTTGCTGCTCTTCTGTTGGGTTCCCAGCTCCATTTCCAGTAAGCAGTATTAACTTAGGGGTTTTTTACTTGGCTACAACATTGCCTATTTTTTTTCTCCTTCAGCTCCAGCTCTTAAACCTTCAGAGGGCCTTGCTGTGCAGACCAGCTGAACAGAGGCTGCATGCACCGTTTTAGATCCTCTCGGTGTTACTGCCTGGCTCCCTGACTGGAGAAGTGCATAAAAGCAAAGAAGGTGCATCTGTCCAAGTAGACCCTAGACCCTGACAAGTCCCATGGCCTTGGCAGGCTCTAAGACTCACTGTGGAGTCCTTGGAATGTGCAGACTGTGGGTACACCACACTGAGGACCCAGCAGCTCAGCTCTGCTCCAGTGTTTCTGCCTCCCAGTGTGGGTCCCATCTTGCCCCAGAGAGCCTCTCCCCCTTCCCCTGCCCATGCTCCACTTATTCATGAGTTATGATAACATATAAGCAGCTTAGAGAATTCTTATCGGAATAAGTTGAACACAATGCAACATTTAACTCTTAATGACAGCCACCTCTGACTGTGAGTGACACATTATAAATTATGTTTGAACTGGATTTTTTTTTTTCTTCAGAGGCAGATATTCCCTCTGCCACCCAGTCAGCCCCGTAACGTTGCACTTGTGGCCTTAATCCCACTTGGATGTGTGCCCTGCTGCCTCCACTTTCCGTCACTTGGGTACTTTAGTATTCTTGAACAAGTGAACAATCTTTGTTTCTGTACCTTATTAGGCCAAAGACCATAGCAGCGAGCGATGGCATCAGCAGGCCCTGCAGGCAGGATTCTCTGCAGACACAGCCAACCTCCAACAAACCCCTTTTTATCCTCCTGTTTCTAGGAAGAATTATGATGGTGGTGCCCTGCTGTTGATCAGTCAAATCTGTGGTAGGCCTAGAGATAAGTCCTGTAAGTGTGGTGTACTGTAAAACAGCGGCTCCCATTCATTAGTAGCTTGTGTGTAATAAACCACCCAAAGGAGGGGGGTGGGGAGGGAGAGGGACGAGCAGCTGCAGTGTGCAGGAACAAACAACACAACTCATTCTTGGGAGCCAAAACTTTCTAATTTGCTGCTGGGCTGCTGGGAGCACTCAAATTCTTTCTGATAATACGCTCGTGCCCTCAGTGTCTCTCCCGGCATTTCCCGAGTCCTGCTCTCTCGAGGTCCCTGAGTCTGGGATAGTTTCGCTTTGAACCCAAAACACAGAGGGGAGCTGAGCGGGGAGGAGGGGAACGCATCAGTGCCCAGTGTTCGCAGACTCCGGCATAAGAAAGCCGTGGACTCCCAGTCATTCTGCTGGGAATGGCTGGTGCATGGGTCTGCTCGTGCAGTGAGTAAACAAAGCATCACATGGGCTGCAGAGCAAGCAGCAGACAGGGAGCAAACCCAGGCCTCTCTGGGCATGCAGGGGGACAGAGGGTCTCAGATGTGTCACTGATTTAGAGCCTGCTGGAATATTTAGGAACCTTTATCTCCCAAGAGGTAAAAACCTCAAACAAACCTCAAATGAGTAATAGCTGAAAAATTATTTGGCTTAATCCTTCTAGTTTTTTTTCATAAGTTCTGGTAAATCTTTATAGCTTGTAGGCATGTGAATTTAAATGGAGTCTGCTAAATATAATGTAAGATGTTGCATGTGTTGAGACATTGGTAGTTCCTAATATTTGCATAGCTGTGAACACATTGGTGCTTTTGGATCTCAGCCTTGGACCTTCCAACTGCCGGTGGAACATTTCAGACCAGGATGTGAAATTATTGAGTGTTGCACAACTGCTCTCATAGACGAGGCCTTTGTGAGGATGTTTGTATTATCACAGGAAAATGAAATTATTTTCAGATAGCTGCTGCTCTGGGGGAGTGCTGTTCCCTCGCAGGAGATGACAGTGACTGCTTTTTCACAAGGATGTACCAGGCTGTGACGGTGCTTGGACTCTCTCCTAACATTTCTATAGACAAGGGCTACTTTAATGGCAAATTCAGGCTTGGGCCAAAATGCAAGCACTCTTTATGTAGACAAGGCAAAATCGCAAATTTGAGGTTTTCCACTTTCCTGGAGGAGATCCATCTCTCTCCTCTCTGGGAGGAGCTGTGCTGTGAGTTTTAAGCTCTGAAATGAGGGGGGCTTCTGCCAGACTGCTGCTTGGTAAAGCTACCCAGTGGGCTGAGATGAAAAGACCCTGCAGAGCATCCACAAAACAGTGTTAACTAAACCTGGGCACGAAATGTTTTTTTCATCTTCTGAAAGTTCAGGTAGTACCATTTAGGTAGTTCTGATTATGGTATTTGGGCATTTTTAACAAAGTCAAAGTAATTTGACATTTTGATTTTCCTTCCCCAGACTTAGGTAGGTAGGTAGGAAAGTTGATAGCTTTATAACCAAAATTGGCTGCTCACTGCCCATTCCCAGCATAGAGCCTGACTTCACTATGCTGTTTCCAGGATTTTCAATTAGAATTGCAACAAGGAGCATTTTATGGGAGTCTCTCCATGACTTTTCAAAGAAAATTGCAAAGGTAACACCTCTGGTAATTGCTGCACTGTGTAAGTAGACGAGAGAACCATCAATTGGAAAACTCCAGCACTGGTCAGACTGGCCTGCTCCCGGATCACTGGCAGCACACAGCAGGTACCTACCTGTGGTCCTGGTGTCAGCAGGTTTGAAGTTATAGATGAGACCAGCAAATTGAGTGAATGTTCTGGGTAGTGGGTAGCTATGAAATCAGGGGGTGGAGGGTTTTTTTTCGGAGGGCTTGAGCCCCATCTCCAGCACAAGCAAAGCCATGTAATCCTTTCTTTTGCAATTAGAGCTGAAAAATAGCCCCGGGCCAGAGCACTTGCACAAGGAGCAATTAGACAAGCTAGACACTGGGAAAGGCTAAAAATAGTAAATAATCTGCCTCCACAAAAATACCTTGAATCATTAGAAAAGGACATTTTATGAATTTCCTGGGAATCACTTAGTGCTTTAATATGTTCACAGTGCTCTGCCCGAAGGCATTATATTCCAACTGCTGTTTGGCAGAGGTAAACATGAGTAACATGACTCTCTTCTTACACTTGAGACACTGAAAAAACCTGAGTAAGTCCTGAGATTTTCATACCTAAGCAACTGAAACTGGGGGAGATGAATGGATTCATATTGAACTGAGAAAAAATGTGCCCTACTGCTCTTTTAAGAGAAAAAGTCTAAGAGTTTGGGGGTAGAAATGACGTATTTTTGGTTATTTAATGGCTCAGCCCAGTTTTCTTTGAAAAAGAATGTATGAATCAATGATATTCATCCATTAGCTGAATCCAAACTATTATAAAAACTCTCCTTCTAGAAAGTATATTATTTGAAAAAAAGGATGACAAGTGCTGACTTATTTTGCAGCACTCCTGAGCTAGTTGAAATATATAAACAAAAAACCCAACCACAGCTGAATATTTTTAGTCCTTTGCAGGGACTACGCATGATGCTATTTAATTAAGAATGCCTTGAAAAAGTTGATTTGACTGTTTCTGATTAAGCTTCTGATGCAGGCTTTAAAAATGCAACAGAATTCAGACCTGAGGCTTGCAGGCAACAATCCAGAATCAGCTGTTTGCTAATAGTGTAAGGAAGGGGTTGCAGCTTGCTACAATGTTTTTGGGGTTTTTTTTTGCTGGTAACTTGTGTAATACTTTTTGAAAAATGTTGTGGACATTAAATCACTTTCTGTTCTGTCTTATTTTCTTACAGGAGATAATTCAAGAGGAGAAAAAAAACCTGTATAAAATGAAACAGCAAATTGTGAGCATCTGTGTGCACAGCCGTGTGTGTCCTTGTGGCTGTGCTGGCACTCCGGCTCTCAGGAGGAGTTTCAGTGACAGATGACGATGTAACTTTCAGTGCCTGTCCCTCTCTTTCTGTGTGGGGCCTCCTGTTTATTCCCGGAGCCGCTCGTCCTCATCCCAAGCAAGCGCAACGCGCTGCTGCACTGTCAGCACCCCGGCAGCCTCGTGACAGGGATGCAATATTGGAATTCCAGGAGCTCTTTCCCCACTGCTGACTCGGAGCAGCAGCAATTTTGGTGGCGCAGGGGCTGCGTGGGGGCCGGCCGGGCTCTCGGGGTGCGGAACGGCAGCGGGAGGCACCGCCGCGCCCGGAGCTGCCGCGGGAGCTGAGCACCCCAAGGGTCGGTGCGGGAGTTAATCCGGTCTGTGCTGGGCACCCAAACTGGGGGGGTTTGCTCACCCAGCCGCTGGCTGTGGGGTGACTGGGGCTGGGGAGGGCAGCTCTGGGTGCTGGAGTTGCCGAGATCCAGCCCATCCCTTCGGCCCCGCGCGTCCCCCGGCCGGTGGGAAACCGCACAAAGTTTCTCCTAAACGTGAATTTAAAACGCTCTCAGACTTGACAGCCTCCTTTTAAATAAAAACATTTATGTTGAGCAAAAGGCATGTTTGCCTTTACAAATAAATGGAATTATAGTTCTAAGATCTGACTTAATCCTGAAGTTCTTAGACTGCACAGTAAGTAGAAAAGAAAGAGGATTGCTTGGAGGAGCAGGGGTTTGCAGGATCAGGCTCCATCTTACATCTTCTTGTTCATTTTCCTTCTGGCATTTAATATACCTTTCTCAGAACTACCACTGGCTGTTTATAACAAAGGCAAAGTAACTTCTCATCTGTTACCTAATTGAAAATAATAAAGGATGGTATAGAGAGTGCCCATCCAGCTTTCCTGCTGGAAAAATTTGAGGATTGCTAAACAAACAAAAAATGCTGTTCCTCCAAATGTGTTCTTACCCTAAAATCATGTCCTTTTGAAATTAATTTCAGGACTTTTCTCAAATGCATTGTAATTCTTTGTTCTTTTTCTACACTGTTTTCTTTGTGAAAAAGTATTTAAAATCTGCATTGAGGTTTCGAAGGGTTTGAGGGGAGATATTTACAGAGTGATGATGCCATTTGTATCTGTTATATTTCTGAAAATGGAATTTCTAATCAGACAACATTAAAGTACTTTTGTATTATTTTATTGTGTGATTTCATGACATTTGTATATTTCCAGCTCTGATTTTGGTACCCATGGAGCCAGGCTAATTAGGAAAGCAGGATCATAGGTTTTATTGTTCCTCCATCCAGGTCAATCTGTTCCATAACCCCACCTCTCATCTTGGTACTCTCTGAATTCAATGATTTGGGTTTTTTTTTTTCTGCTGAAGCCCTGAAGTACCTGTATTCCAGTTGGGAGATTTCATATTCGGGACAGTTAAAGCTGAAAGAAGCCTGGGCAAGAGGAGAGATTTGTCTGGTAGGTGCATTCAAATGAGTCTCCAAAAAAGACTAAAATGAAGACTGAATGAAATTTATTGTGGCAAAATTTCCTGTGTGGACTGCAAAAAGATGTCTACACAGAATTGGACCTGCAACTCCCTGTCCCCTCATCCCTCCCAGCATCTTCCCATCCTTCCCTCTGTCCTGTGGAACAAGGGAACGGCTTTCTGCCAGCTCAGCGGGGACCTGGCTGGGGCTGCCACCTGCTGCAGGCCCATGGAGACCCCAGGACACCCTCCAGGGCTGCTTGGGCTGACCCGGCTGGTGGGACCCCTCATTGCCATGGAGATCGGGTGGGCAGTGCTGCTCTGCAGCAGCCCACATCCTTCCTGAACCTTCCTGCCCACACGCCTGGGGTGGGCTTGGGCACACATCACTTTTTTGAAACAAATTTATTGGCTGTGGTGCCTGGGTTTTGTGCACAAGGACAAATTGAGCCAGAAATCCAGGGGATTTCCAAGCTGAATCTCCACCCCGTTGCAGGGTCTGGCTCTTGCTGTAACTCTGAAGTGAAAGAAACAGTCTGTTGTTATAAAATAAAGCAGGGTTTTAATGTTTTGCCACTGAAAATTTTCAAAAGCAACGTTTAGATTTAAAAAAAAAAGGGACTTTGTTTTTTCCTGATGAACATGTAGCATGAAACATTTTAGCCAGTTCCAGGTTGAACCCAGCTCACTTTATCTATTTAGATTCAAATTTAAACTAGTTTCTATTCAAAGTTTTTAAAGGGACACACACAACGTCATTCTTCAGCATGACATTTGAGTCTCACCCCCTGCCAGGAGGGATACCTTAAGCTCCCTGCTGCTGAAAAGACCAGAAACAGAAAAATAGCTTGGGGTTTTTTTGTACATCCCTTCACATGGTCACTTGGTACTACTTGGAGTAAAGTGAGTTCATTGTAACTCCTCTGCTTTGTGTTTCACCTTCAGTTTGTATGGGACTTTCTGTAGCTGTACAGACATGGACATAGGAAAAATGAAAAAGCAATTTCTGTCTGCCCTCAGAAAAATTGCTATGTGGATTATAAGGGCTGCATGGACTAGACACAGGGAGGCTAAGTGAAAAAAAGATTGTTTTGTAGGTGATTTGGGGGACCATCAGTTTTTTGATGTCTCCCTAAAAAGAAATATTAAAAAGTCAAGCTAAAACATCCCTACATGTCAGTGTAAGTGTACTACAGACTGTTTTTGAAGAAAATCCTCTAAACATAGCTGTGAAATTGATGTGAATAAATCTGAAGATATTTTTCACATAAGTTTTTGAAAGCAAAAATCAAGGAAAGTTTTTTATTTGTTTGTATGGTGACAGGGAAACAGACCACAGGTATGCAAAACAAATATATTGTTACAGTGCTCCCTACATATCTCCCTATCTTTCTTAAGCCATTCCAACCAAAAGCTTTTGTAAGCATGTGGGGGCAGCACTGACCTTTTAATTCTGTTTATATGATGACTAGAAAAAAGAAATCCCTGGTCGAGGAGGGCCTGAACTCGTAGGAGTTGCCTCAAGACGTTTTAGGCAACTTTAACTCGAGGCAGCAGCTCTGGTGTGGCACCTGCGGGCTTGTCCCTGGGCCAGAGGAGACACAGGGACACTGACACTTGTCCCAGGAGTCTTAGGAGATGGACAGGGCTCAGGTCCTGTGCCTGTGAGCAGGACCTCAGAGCTTGTATGTGGCTCAAAATCTTGTCAGACAGCTTGGCTTGTGGCAGCACTGGAGCCCAGCACCGGGGCTGGTGGTTGGGCTGTGGTTCCTGGGGTGCTCTCAGCGGGCTGAGGTGTTTGGGGAGTGCTCGCTGGATCCAGAGCAACCTGTGGAGCTGGCCCAGGCTCAGGGCAATGGTTCTATGGAAGCACCGAGGTTTGCAGGCTGGATGCTTTGGAAGCGCCCTGTGAGGCACCAGCCACTCTCCTCCAGCAGCCATCCCCGGCTGTGCGGTGCCCGGTGACCGGGACCGGAGGAGAATCCCCGTGTGCCCCCCGGCAGGGCCGTTCCCGGTGGCCCCGGCTCAGCACCGGGGTGTTCAGTGGCCCGGCTGAACTCCAGCTCCCCTCACTCTGGGGCAGCCGCTCGTCCAGCCCCACAGCCCCCACTGGTGTTTGCGCTCACTTTCAGGTGGTTTTGCTCCCCAAAGCAGAGTGAGTGTGAGCCTCTCATCCAAGAGACATCGGCATCTGTGCTGCCCACCCAGGCCCGTGGAGGGTGAGGGTGCAGAGTTAATGTCCAGCAGCAAAGGGAAAGAGGGGAAGACAACGTTGCACCTGTGAGGTGAGGGAGCGCAAGGCAGCCCATGGCAGGCAGGAGTGGGGCCATGTTGCTCTCTGTCCCTACGAGTCTAACAGCAGCTTTCAGCACATACATGATTTTTCTTCTTCTTCTTTTTTTTTTTTACATTTAATTTTTTTTTCTTAACCTCTTGCTCCTACATCATTGCACAAAGATATGGAGACAACACCCCTCCCCAGAGATGTGATCCTGTGCGGTGCTGAGCCACTGGACAGAGCCAGCCAGTGCCCACTGTTGCCATCAGTGCCGGGGGAATTAAGGGCATTTCACAGCTTTCAGGCACAGGAACAAATTATAAACTGTAGTGTTGCATCCATGTGTGAACACACACACAGACACACACACACAGACACACAGAATGCCGCCAGCAGCTGATGCTTCACACTAATCACTCTTATAAATGCCTCTAATTAGACTTATAAATACTTCTAACTTTCCAACAGGGAACAAAATGCCCAACGGGCTTAATGTAAACTGGGGAGAAAAAAAAAAAAAACAAACAAAAACCAGAGTTAAAAAGATGAGTAAAAGCTGTTTTGAAAGCCGGCAAATCCTACACCAGCAATTCAGACCCCGAAATTGCAGAGCCCCACACCCCGGAGCCCCCCAGGCTGGGGGAGGAGGGGGAGCGCAGCGTGGGCAGAGCGGGGGGAGCGCCGGGGAGGGGCTGCAGCCCCCGGCTTTTGTAGCCGGAGGGGGAACATCGGGACCCTGCGGAGAGGGAACACAGAAACCCTCCCGGCGGCGAGAAATGGGCCCAGACAAAAGCCCGTTACATGGTTGCAAATCACCCCGCTGCTGTTATTTTATTTACCGCTGCCCGCGGGAGGATTGTTTGCTCTTGCAAAATTTTAAGCTTTTTTTTCGCCCCCCTCCTTTTCCTTCCTTTTGCCCTCGTTGCTGCCAGCAGTGGTCCCTGGTCCCACAGTGCCGCGTACAGACCGAACCCTCTTGCGCTCCCGGCCGGGGGGCTGCGGCTGAGCCTCCCAACATCCCTGTTTGCACGGAAAAACAAACCCTTTTCCCAGGAAACAGCCCAAGGGCGGCTTATTTTGATGTCGGGGTGAGGAGCACAACCCAGCCAAGCCACCCTGTGTGTTTGTTGCTGACGGGCACAGGTTCGTGCTCACCCATGGCGTTCTCTGCTGTGGCAGCAAAAACTTCCAGTGGTTATCAGAAAACTTTTTTCATTTGTCTTTGTTTCAAAAGATCTCTACATTATTTTTCTGAGGGTGCAAGAGAGAGGAACAAAGGCCTCTGGAGCATCACATTTATTTCTTGGCTGTTTGTTTGGGAGATAAATTTCCCTTTCAGTGACTCTGCAGGCCCAGGGAGTCCCACTCACCTTCCCCGTCCTATTCATGCAGGTGAAGCTTAGGACTTGGGTATCTTAAGAACCACGGTGAACGTGAGTCCTTGGTAAAAACAACCTGTAGACTTTTATGCTTTGCAAGGGTACTAATACGGACAGGCTTGTGGTTCCCCCACCTTCAGCTTTAGGGTCTGTAAAACATTTTTTGCACGTTAGCTGCTGTGTGCATGAAATCGCTGTCAGTGTGGGGAGGAAGGAAGGAAGGAAGGAAGGAGCTGCAGACACTTTATTTGCGGTGATGGGGGGGCATCAGAGGGAGCCCCAGGCAGGTCCTGCTGCCCCAGCCCCCTCTCAGCCGGGAGCTGAACTCTCCCTCCTCTGACAGGTATTTACAAGGGGGTTGAACAGGTAATTAGCGCCCAATCCAGGCTACGGGAAACCCTCCTGGTCATCCCGCCCAGCACGGGCAGTGACGGAGCGCTGATTTTCGACGGCTGATTGAGCCTGAACAAAGGCCCCAAACAGCACCGAGTGCCCGACTCGGGGATGGTAACTTTAGAGCCAATGGGCTCCTTTCCCATCAGTTTAAAGCAGTGTTATTTTTTTCCAAGCTGATAACATTTTAAACATATTGCAAAACGGAGTTTTCCTGGGAAGCAGGGAAACCCTTGAATTTGCTGTAAAAGAAACTTCTGTGAATAAGGAAACCCGTTCTGTGAATTCACCTGTTGCCAGCCAAGGAGAAATGTTTGGTGTTTTATTTCAATCAAGAATTTGCTGCATATCTGGTGCTTTATCTAACCTCACTCTTTGAAAGTTTTGATGTTATGCTTGGCA
This sequence comes from Dicrurus megarhynchus, assembly GCA_013399195.1. Taxonomy (NCBI): domain Eukaryota; kingdom Metazoa; phylum Chordata; class Aves; order Passeriformes; family Dicruridae; genus Dicrurus; species Dicrurus megarhynchus. The sequence goes on along the minus strand of VXAD01003770.1, from coordinate 1,115,564 downwards.
GAGCTCTCGGGTTCAAGCTGCTTCATTATGCCGTGCTCTACAAGTTTTAACATTTTAGACTGATGGTATTGGGGGAATAAGAATATAGCCTGAAATCCTCACAGAATGGGCAAGGTACAATTCATGTGGCCCAAATGAATCTTGAATTTTTTATCAGGAGTTTACTCAAGCACTTGATGCCATTGAAAAAAATAAACCCCACCACTTTTCTTTTATAAGCAAAGTCTTAGAAATGAACATATCTGTAGCTAACAGGAGATAATTTCTGGCCATGACCAGCAACTACATCACCTGCATGTCTTTCTCTGCAGGTGCAGAAAGCCAACAAACCCTGTGTTACCAACCTCCAGCTGAGGAATTTGCCATGGTGCTATTAGTATAAACCTTTTCCTTATCCTCAGTGTTGGTTTAAACTCTATCAATTCAGTGCAGTTGTTGTGAAGTTTGAGCAATCCAGCTACTTCAGGTGAAGCACAAGGGTGGAGGATGTCAGGCAGAGCCATTTGCCTCACCAGAGGTTTGTGCCTCACTCCCCCATTTTTATCAAGCCTTGTCTCCCAGCCTTTCTTTTTTGACTTTATAGAGAGATGTCCTGTAGCAGAAGAATTTGATGGGAAGTCTCAGCTCCTCGGTATCTGTTTCATGCCATTATCTACATGAATCAACATCTCCAGTTCTGACCACTTTTTCAGCCCACTGCATTGAAGGAGGTCACTCCAGGTGGGGTGAAGTGGGTGCTGGAACATGTGCCCATGCTTTGATCATTTATTCATTTGTTTTCTACAAATATGAGGTGTTAAACTGCAGAGTTGGGGGCTGCCCTTTGCCTCAGGTGGTGGCAGCTCTCAAGGAAGGTGCAACAACAGCTGGCTGTGGACAAAACATCTGGGATTATCCCAGCTGGAGCCACTCCTGCTGTGTCTGTCATAGCACTGGGGTTGCCCATACACAAAACAAATTAGGAGTAGTGCAATCCACTGGCCAGTGATGGGCATGGCCCAGTTAGAACCTCTGATTTTGGGTGATTACATCTTGAGCACAAGGGGTGGGACTTTATTCTTATGGTGTTAAACGTTGGGCCTGACTGTTGAGTGCATCAGTCAAGGCTGCAAACAGGAACCATTTCTGCAGTGAAGACCCTAATCTAATGCAATAGATCCCAGCTGTGGTTGTCATTTAGAATATTCATACCACCTGCTTGCTTGCAGTTACTCTGTGTGGGTCTGGTTGGAGCTCAACACTTGCTGTGTCCTCTCTAGGTAAGGGTTTTTACTTTTATTGACTTTTTTTTGGTTTTTCTCATAATTATAGTGGTTTTTTTTCTAGAGAATAGGAAAAAAATTCTCAGGTCTAGGTAAAGGATGGGTAGTTTCTGTTTACTGAAAGGGGATTTGTTTGTTTAATGATGTTGTAAGTGTGCTGTGTGGATAACCTGCAAATGTGCTTAAATCTCATGCTGTTTTTCTTGAAACAATTGAGTTTTATGTAAAAGTTCAAGCTGAAGTTGAAAATAATACATTTAGTTTCAAATGGCTGGAAAGCTAATTCTGTACTTCAGAAAACACAAATATTTCATCTGGGACAGCAATGCTCTGTCAAAATTGTAAGTGAAGTAAAACAGAATTTGTTGCTGTGATAGTAAATATCTTCATGACTCCCACACTGCATCTTGCTGAGTACAGAGAAGTGTAATGGTGGCCTGTGTTAGTACTGAAAGGGGGGATGGTTTTAGGAGTCTAAGGAGTAGTCTGACAAGTCGTGTGAGGAGTGAGTTAATTTTGTTAAAATAAGAATTACATAAGGAGCTTTGGTCTGGTCTCGCTGCAGAAGGCGAAGAAGCCTTTCAATGCTAAGAGGTGCAAAGGTGTATGGTAAGAGAAGGTTGCGCTGCCCATGAAAAATCCTGGGTCTGGGTTATACACAGGAAATGCTGATAGGTTAATCACATTTGTCTTTTTTGTGTACTGGTTTGTGCAGTTCTGGAATGTTTTCCAGCTTTGTCCTTCTGTCTGGGGTTGGAGATGTGCCCTTTATTCTTTTGTAACTGCGGGAGTGGGGTCTTGGAAGCCCGCCCCAAACCCCTGTAAGATTTTCCCATGGCACCTGGGGTTCCTGCTTGGAGCAGCAGAAGGAGGCTGGGGGTACAGGGCTCAGCCTGGACACACCGTGGGCACACAGCACTGGGATCTTCCTGGGCCATGTCCTTTCCCAGTAAGAGCTTTAATTATGACTAACATGATGCTGTAATAAAATGCAGTTATAACTGTGCTAGGACTTCAGGAAACAGGAAAAACATTTAACTCACATGAAGGTTTTAAATATCTTGCGGAAAGGTGCTGGACCCGGGCTCCCAGATCTCTCTCTGCAGAACACACTTCAGCTTTGGACATACCTTTAAAGACTTTAAACAGCTTGAGACTTGTAGTTTGCCACAGGAGCTTAAAGCAAATTCCTGTTTCTAGGTTTTAAACCCTGAGCTGGAGTACAAGAGCCCTGCTCAGGAAGGCAAGGAAAGGTGTTACAAGGTCATTTTGAACCACATACATTCAGGCTGTACTTTCAAAGTCAATTCTAAATTTAATTGAAAGCTGAGGGTAAGAGAGGAAGGGGTAGCACTGATGTGCTGGCTTATTTTGAAGTGTGTGAGGAGCTGTGCTGTTGAATGCTTGATGAGCTGCAATCTTAATGAAATGGCACTGGGCAAGATGGCAGGGAGAGGGGCTGGGTGAGCTGAAGGAGGGGTTCTGGGGTGGTGCCTGGTGATGTCCATCTGTGCAGGCTCTCCGTGGGGTCTGGTGTTTTCTCAAGCTGATGGCAGCACTTGACCATGTGCATGATGGTGATGAAGTTGCATGGTTGACCAAAACCACCAAAAGAGTTTTGTGGGGGATTTTTTGTGCTGGTAAAGTGATGAATGAACAGAACCAACCAGATGTGGCTGTTAGGAAGTGGAACTGGAAAAGGCAAAAGGCATTTCACTGAATTTTTGTGCAGCCTGATTAATAAAGCTTCTCTTCTGCCATGCATTTCTGAGATGCTCGAGAGATACACTGGCTACAAGGAGGTGACAAGGCTTCACCCTTGTTATGGATGGGGATGCTGAGGAGTAGGGGAGTGCACTGCTTTGTCTCACATCATCCACAGGCAAGGGGCAGCCTGGGAAAATCCTCCTGCTCAGGAGTTTTTTTAACAATAATAGCTGATACTGATCTGGCAGAAGAGCATCCACTAGGAGAATGATGGCTCTTGGTGATATCAGCAAGAATTCCCTCTGCGGTTGTTTTGTACCAGAATAATTATCTCTTTGCAAAGTTTACCCTCCTCTGCCAAAGGAGCTGCTTAGGCAGTGCTTGTGTTCCTTCCAGCCAGGTGCATCCAGACTGATCTCCCAGAGCCGGCAGCTCCTCTGCTTCTGCCCATGCTGTGCCCAAGGTGGAGGTGTAACCAACATGAGCTTTTTCTCTTCTCTGGAATTGTGTCTTTTCCCCCTTAGTCTCACTCTCTGAATGAGAGAAGTAATGTTACTTTATTGGTTTACTGGCTGATAAAAACTTGCGTCACTTTGCTGTAGAAAAAGATGAATATTGTGGTCTTTTCAGCATGAATTTGTGGTTGCTTCAGCCGCCTCTCTGGGCTAATCCATGGCTGACCAGGTGACCACAATACAAAGCCTTGCTTTACTGGAATGTGAAAGAGAAGTTGCTTAGAAATGTGATGGATAAGAACCTAAAACTTGAAGAGAAATGTCTTATAGTACACTTAAAGCTCTTGCTATTTACAGCTCTCAGCTGTTGCATTTATTGATTTGCTTGAGGGTCTAGGAAATAATGTACTTGGGAGTGTAGTGATATCAGGTTTTTTTTACTGCAATTTTACCAGCAAGTTTCCTGTTCTCTCTGTCATTTAAAAATGAGAAATAACTATAGAATTCATAAGGAATGTTTTCTAAGTCATAAGGTAAATATTTTTAATCTGTGCATCACAGACATGCAGTAACTCTCCATTTGAGTGCAGTCTTTGCTTTTTTATTTCAGAAATGCTCTGAATGACAACCACCAGCCATCCCAGAAGCAGAGTGCAGTTGCCTCCTGTAGTTTAGACTTTCTGAAAGCTGGTTCCCAAGTTCAGTATCTTTTTATGAATCTCATTATTTATGGAAGATCATTAGTCCTTTCACCTGCATTACATATTAATTACTCAGTCTGTTTAAGAGGAGATTTGCATGATCTGTTAGTCATGTGTTGACCACTTGCACCATGTCTAGACCCCAATCATGGGGAATTAGCTGAAATGCATCAGGCTTTTAAACCATAGGTTTTTATAGCAGAAATTAAACTGCACTGAGCTCAAAGATTTTGTGCTGGGAGTTCCTAAACATTGATAAAAAGGGATAGGAGTGTGATCTCTCCTGTTATAATTCCTGCAACATTTGGTTGGCACCTTCTTGCAATTCTTTTGTTTGTATATTTTTTTCTTTTGGAGTTGAAGTGCAGTTCCTCCATTAACATTCTTAGTGCAGGGTGGTTTTTTCCTTTCTTTTCTGTGTTACTTTCTCATAACATATGTAAAACAAAAACTTAACATTCTAATTCAGTGATATAGAAAATTGCATTATATAGTTATTTAAGACTGCCAATTTTTTGGGAGCTTTTGGTATTAGCACTCTCCAAAAGGAAAAAAATGCAGTTGAAATAGGTATTCTAACTTGCCTGTTATTGATCCAGCTGCTCTAATAACTTTGCCCTGGGAAGGTCATTATATGTGTTTTTATATAGGTTTTTTTCTAGCAGTGATTTGGCTTTATCTGTTTTCCGCCCCCTCAGAATTATTTACAGTTATAACATCTCAGGGTAGTGTCCCTCTTGCACTACAGTCACTGGAAGCCGAAGTGTGTCTACAGAGTTATCCCACAGCCAGAAAGGCACCCAAATTTGAAGACAACCATGCTCATCTTTGTGAAATTCTTCTTGCTCTTATCAGTTATGAAAATCAAATTAGTCCAATTCTGTACTTTCTGAACATATTCCTGTGAGCTTCTGATTAATGAAGTATATTGTTATCCTGGAAACAGAGGCAAAATTTTCTGTTCTTACTGAAGTATTTAAATGCAGGTATGAATGTTTTGGAAAAATTGAAGAAGGCTTAGACTGTGGGGTTGGTTTTTTTTTTTTCATAAACCATAAATCATTATAACAAGATTAGCCTTTTACTACCTCTCTCCCAATTTCTCCCTAAGGCAGGTTTTATTGTCATTTTGGGCAGAGCTGTCATGTAAAATCCTCTGCTCTTCATCTTGCTAATGTATATGCTTAATCATCCGTATTTGAAGTTTGGAGTATGAATTAAGGGAATATTTAACTCTGAATAAGTGAAGTAACCCAGTGGTACCACTGATGTAACATTTTCTTTCTATTGATCCTTTTCTTTTCTTGTGATCCAATACTGCTTAAATCAGAATAAGTTAATTTTTTTAATACCTTAATTAATGTTTTCCAGCGACTAAATACGCAATTCTTCAGGTTCCTGGTGACCTAACCAGGAAAAAATGTTTTCTTTATCTGGAGAAAACACCTATGAGGTTCTACACTCTACCAGTTAAAGAAAATAGTCTAGCTTGTTTATTTGAAAAAATATAGTCAGTAAATAAGTTTTGGCAGTGTTCTTGGAAATAGTTAAGTATATGCTTAAAGCTATAGTGCTACTTGAGCTAGATAATAGCTGGACTGTGCAGAGGATCCAGGGAGCTGGGAACCAAACTTTCCAATGGCATGGTAGTGTGGTTGGATTTTTTTGGTGGGGGGAGGCTAAAGGAGGGTGGGAACCAGGTTCTATTGTTTTCCAAAACACCTGAAACCCATAAATGAGTTAGCCCCAAATTCATGCTCATTTCTACAGTTCAGATGGACTCAGAGGAACTGATCCAGGTTATGTCTGGCTGATGATTTGGCCCTTGCCAGCTAGCACAGGTGAAATACTGTCTGAAGGAAAACTGTTTCTGCCTCCTGTGGGTGTTACAACCTGACAGAACGTGACACTTGTGCTCTGTGGTTGTGAGGAGCAGGGAAGGCAGCTCTGCCCACAGAGAGCTGAGCCAAGCAGAGAATGTGCATCTGGGCTTAGTGCCTTGATGTTTTACAATCACATGTTTTGAACTTTAGATTCATAAATCAGGTTTTCAGGATTCCTTGCTTCAAGGATGCACAATAGGGGAAATCCTGAAGAGACTTCTTTCAATTCTTTTAATGTGCTGTTTGTACCCACCATGTCACCTCAGTTAATTCCATGTGGTGAAGTGGCCCAAAAGCAAGGAAGTAAAAACTTAAATCAAAGCTGTGATAGGAACCAATAGCTGTTCCATGCATGCTATCCTCATCCAACCAAGGATCATGGATTGTTTCTCTTTTGAAAAATATCAGCCTGACGAATTATATTTATTCTACAAGTAATGTTTTTGGGTCAGCCAATTAATAAAGCATTACCAATTAAGGTAACGCCAGACACTAGAATTGCCTACCTATGGTTTGTAGGGCATCTCAATTCCTTTATTACTTGTGGAATTTTTTTGGTAATAAGTGCTGTGATCTTTTCTTTGGTTTTCTTGTCTCTGATACTGCCAAGCTAATTAATATTTGCGGTGTTCTTCAACTATCAAATGGGGTTGCAATCATAAGCACATTCTTAAACCTCTTAGTGCTGAAAGGAAGACCTAAATAACTTTTAAATCTGCAAGACAATGTCAAAAAATGTACTTGCTTAAATTTAATCCATCACTTTGTGCCAGCAACACATGTAGTTGAAAGGTTAGAGAATCATTGAGAGGGAGAAAAACAATTAATTTGGTATCAAAAAGGTAATAGGATAAGGCCTTGCCAACCCTCTCCTATTGTTCTGCTGCATTAACTTTGGCAGGTCAGATGCCACTGGTCATTGACCTCTGGCTAAACAGGGTCAGCCCAGGCTGATTACAAAAGAGATGTGTTTGCACTTATCCAAGTGTCTCTTAAAAAACCTGAACCCACATCTGTGTTGTTCCTGGCGAGGAACACACAAAGGGTAAACATTTTTCCATGCAAATATCATTTAGAGAATCTTCTGCATGAGGAACGGTGTCTCCCAGCGTGGCATGGCTCCTGTGTGTGAGTCCTTCCCACCACTGGGACAGGTTGTGGCCAAACCTGGCCGTAGGTGTGTGCCAAAGAACTGGTGATGCACTGGGAAAACCTGCCATGAGAGAAAGTGGTGGAAAATGGTTGAATGTTTTTCTCAGCTCTGCCGCACACCTAATTTCAGTAGAAGGTCTGTTCCAAGAGGAGCTGCTGATGTTACAAAAACAGAAGGTGCCAGTGAGCATAGATAACTCTCTGGGAGGGGAGAGGAAAAGGTCCCAAAGTCTTTTATGCCTAAAAACATGTTTTTATGCAAGTATTCAGTTAACCTAATCAGCATAGTGGGTGAGATCTGGGCCTCACCATATCCTTTAAATTCACCTGTCTGTGCCCTTGGCATCTGCTCTGTGCTCCTTCTGGCATCAGTGGTCTCAAGCCATCCCTCTCCTTTCAGGTGCTTATCTGTAAGGGGGAATCACTTTTTGTTGATGCTGGATTGGCTTTGTCAGTGCTGTGTTGAGCCACAAGTTGGTTTTCGAGTGCTGCTTTGTGCACTTATGGCCCAGGTGAGGATTCTGCCAGGCTGTCTCCCTGTTCAACAAATTCTGATGCTTTTGGTTGACTTCAGCCAAAACCGACCACCTGCTAAAGAGCTGCAAGTTTCTACAAGATTTATGACAGCAAACTATGAGTAGGGCAGGGAGAGTCTGTAGTTTTCCTAATCAGAGATGGTAAAAGCCATGTAATGTCATTTCACTTTTATGGTGAAGTAACTTGTGGGGTGGTGGTGCAGGGAGAAACCGTGGCTGACAGATCCTGACTAGATGCAAGTGCCTTGTTTCTGTACCTTATGGCAGACTGCCTCATCCAAGCCAGCCAGCTTGTAGCTCTGCAGTTCAGACAATTTTAATAATTACAAAGCCATAAATATTCCAGCTGACAGATGTGAGCTGGAGTATTGCTGAGTTGTAAAAACAGTTGAGACTCTAGCTCTGGGCTAGAGACAGTTAGTTAATTGAAAAAAAAACCCTCCCTCTTACATATGCTACCTACCTGCTAAAATTTTAATAGGGTTGCTCCCCGAAATATGCTCATCTAATCTGTGGACGAGACCTTTTGGAAACAGTTGCATTCTTATTATCTTTATTGCTGGACTCGATTCTGTGAAGTGCTGGGCCTTCCCCACCTCTGCTGGGGAGCAGGGTTTGATTTATAGGTTTGACTTTGAGCACCAGGGTTTCTAATGGAGATGCTGAAGACTCCTAATTCTACAACTTTTTCTAGGAAAGTGAAAAAGGACTATGATAACTGCTAATAAATACATAATCTTTAGTAAAGATTGGGTGTGGTGAAAGGAGCAATCAAACTCATTTAAACAGGCACCATTTGCCTCTTTAATAATATTTAACTGCAAGAATGCTCTTTTGCTTGGGATCATGCTGGCAAAAAGCATTAATTGTGAAGGTTTCTCATTTATTCTAGAGGGCTGCTGAGCTTTATTTTGTGTTGACCAAGAGCCTTCTGTGCAGCTCCCACATTTAAAGCCTTCCCTCACACAGCACTTCCACATCTGAACATTGACTGGTCAAGAAGATAACGCTGTAATTGTCTCAGGACTGTGCCAGTGGGGGCTGTCCCACTGTGCTGGGGGCACCCCAGTGTAGGTATTTCCCCATCAGGAAATGGCAAAGCACACGTGTGTGCATAGGCTCTGCTCAGATGGCTCAGGAAAAAAAAGGCAAAGGGTGGGAAATTAAAGTGCTGAATGAAGAATATGTTAGATAAGTGGAAAAGCAAAGGAGGATTTTGCCAAGCTGAGACTGTCCTGTGGTGTCTGTCACTTAGAAACCCAATTGCACGGTCAACTGCAATAGCATGAAAGCCCATCAGCCCAGTAATCTCCAGCTTGTAATTGATTCTGTTTCTACAAATGTTAGCCAAAGCAAAAATCTGCATTAAGGTAAGTGCTAAACATCCATCAGCCTGACTGATTAGCCAAAGTAGGAATTGCTGGAGAAATGCATGCTATTTGCCATCAGATTAAGTGAAGTTTTGCTTCCACAGTTGGAGAGCTGATAATTTGCTTGTGATGGGATCAGTTCAGTTTTCAGCTCCACTTGCTGCACAAACCTCAGTATTTAAGGGCGCATCTTGAGCCAGATAGGCAAAATTAAAAATATTTCTTGATTAAAAAGACATGAAAACATGTTGGAAAAAAGCTTGAATTGTAAAGATTAAACAAGAAACAGGCCAAACTCTTTATATAAAAAGGCTAAAATTGATTTATTCATGGATTGTCTAAATCTTCTTTGATATTACTTCTTTTGTCCTATATCTGTTTTTCTTTGCTGTTCTCTTTTCTTGAAGCTTGATCACCTGATATTAGTTGCTATCAATTTGTTAATGTAACCACGCTTTTGTGAACTGAGGAGCTACATTCCATGACTAAGAATGCATCCAGGGTACATATGCCTTTACAATATAATAATTATATCGACTTAGCAGGGAGACAATACGGAATTTGAGAAACTCTTATTTTTTTTTTTAAGCATCCTGTAATGATTATGTGTGTCCATACGAAAATTATTCCTGGTCGGGGCAAAATCCGTCATTTGCTGATGCTGAACAATTACATGGCAGATGGTATTAGTTTCCTTTCTAGCTTATGTAACTTCACCAGACATCACGAATTATGAGTTTTATAATATTCTACTCATACTTTAATTGAACATTCTGGGACTTAAAATTCACTTATAAAAATGTTCTCTACTAATCATAGTACTCTAAAGCTTAGCAAAAATTAATGCAAAAGGGTTATAAAGAGATTAAAACTTGGTTTTCTTTGTATTCCAGCAAGTACTTGTGAATATTTTTTTCTCTATTTGTTTGTCTCTGAGGTAAGCATCTTGCACGTACCTCACCAAGAAATGCCACACAGAGCAAGACTTTAGTTCAGCAGGAACCCCTCCCTTGGCAAAGTGCTCTGGGATCGTTAATGGCTGCTGGTGGCCAGGACTCTGCTTTTGGGACCATCAGTGGCCATTGCAGGGTATGCCAGGCTGCAGGTGGGGTGAAAACAGAGCACACTTCACAGTTACCTGAATCAGTGGTTTGATGATCCTTCCTCAAAATGCCCGATGCTTAATCACCTAGGAAAGCCCTCTTGTTTCCAAGTTCTCAGAAAACATCCTTCCCCTCCATACTGATGATTGGCCAGGTGATCCCTGACAGCTGTGTTATTTATCAGCAGAACAGGGGAATTGGCCTGACTGTGATCCATGAAACCGTGGTGGTGGTGCTGCTGAGATCCTAATAAATGTTTCAGGATATTTATTGATTAGCCAGATATTGCCCCAGATACATCATGACTTGGCAGGCTCAGCCCGGGGAAATCAATGGAGCAAAACAGCAGCCCCACAAGCAGAAGGAATCTTCTTGAACAGGTCTGCCTATCTTGGTGGGACTCCTGTGGGAGCCTTGTCTCTGTCCAAACCCTTCTTTCAGGCAGTTTGAGTTTTTTGCTGAACTCAAACTGTGGTTGCACCACAGAGTTGGTGCTGTGCTTCATCTTCTGCCGGGGCATTCCTTTTATTTGAACTGTCTGTTCCCCAGCAATCTGTAAGGCTGCTGTTTCCAAAGACTTTTCTCAAAATTAGTTGAAAGTACTCCTCAGGCTTGTGAAGAGCAGATGACAACAGAAATGCCCAGACTGGGTTCCTCCTGCTTGTTTGTCATCTCTTGCACAACTGGCAGTGTTGTTTCATCTCAGACTTGCAAACCAATTCTCTCCACCAGGGCTTTCCCTTCCCTCATGTGTAATTTGCTTCTCACGTGTGTGTGGCTGGGCAAGCCAAGTGGGAACAGGGGACTGCAGCAGGAGGAATTGTGTTTGTGATGGTTTTGTTTGCACTAGAAGTGGAAAGAGCTGTAGCTCAGTGGGGTAACTCTAGTGAGAATTACAGCTGACTTTTCTGGCCCAAAAAGGTTGATGAGACTTTGTGTAAGTACCTAAACATTTGGGTACATGTGAAATAAATAAAGCCACCAAACCACGTGCAGTTTATTTGAGGTTACAATAGCTTAATTTCTTAAGCATCCTTATTAAAAAATGAGGAACAATTCAGCCTTTAATACAATGTGCAGCTGTGATTCATAGTTGGTGGTAGGGAAAGCAGTGAACTAATTGCTTGGGTCTGGTCAGCAGAGAGTGAAGCAGCTCCCTTGTCTGTGATACCATGCCCCTTCCCTTTCTGATTATTCTCCAGCAAACATCCTACAGCCCCATTCATAAAGTCCAGTAATGACACGAGAAATGTCAGGAGTATCTGCTGAAGGAGTGGGAGGCTGACAGAGCAGCACATTGTGAGCCTGCAGAGCAGCTCTGCATTTCCTCTGGGGTTGTTTTCAGTTCTTTTGTCAGCTGATTACATGGTCTTTTATAATTTCTAATCTACAGAATAGAGCTATTTGCTTGTGGATTATGTGAAAGTGGCAGGCTTATGCAAAAGAAAAACAAAATAATCTGAAAGTGGATTCTCTTGGCAAAAGTTAAGCTTCATTTAGGTGTTTTTTATCTAAAGGGGAGTTTAATCTAAGGGTGTGCAGGAAAAACCCAAAACTTCTGTCAGTCTTTGAGATTTCAACCTTGAGATGTTAATTTACCAGCACCCTCATGGATGAGACTTAAATCACTTGTCTCTATTCAGCAAAATGTATTCTGTGCTTAAAGCTGTGCAAAATGTAAATGTGCTTAAAGTTGTGTTGGTTTTGTGTGTTTTGATGAATAAGAATAGTGTTGAATATGTGCAAAAAGTGCTTGTACAGACACCAAATCATGGTGCAAGGTTATTACATTTACTGTCTCCTTTATTTGTTAATGAGACTAGCACATACATGTCTGGATATTTATTTTATGTCAGTGGAATTGGGCACTGTCTTTGCAGAAAGAAGGAACTGTGTGATTGGGATATAAACAATGTGGGCTGTGAGATGTCTTTATACTGGTCCCCAGAGTTGTTCAGGTGGGTTTGCATTTGCAGTCTCAAGAGGGCAAGTCTTGGTAGAATGTGTGTGTTTATAAATACATAAGAGGATGAGGTGAAATAAGCTGAAAATGGTGACAAGAGTTTCTTGTGGGTCTCAAGGTTGAGAGAAGGGCCTTGAGATGGGAGCTGGTGGAGACAAATGAGGTTCTTGGCAAGGGTAGGAGCTGAACTAGTGAGAGGGATCTGAAATTCTAGCATGGATGGAGGAGGGAAGGGTTTGCTCAGCTGTATGTAAAACCTCCCTGAGCTCCTTGCAAGTCCTGCAGATGTGACGAGGTGTGTGCAGATGGCTGGTGTGATACACCTACGATTTATCAATATGAACTTTGGAAGCTGGCTTAAATCCCTCTCCTTAGCACCTGCAGCAGGCCCCCTGCTATCTGCTGTGCAAAGTGGGCAGATGTATATCCAAGAGGCACGCTTTATTTTTCTTGGGTCAACATTTCACATGGAGTTGTAGCAGGGTAGTTTTGTTTGGTTTTCATCGAGCCCCTTATTATTAGCACACTTCTGTTGGGGTTGAATAGTAATGCCAGAATAATGGGATCTGCAGTGGAGGGCTGGGACCACTGAGTTTGGCCTCCCAAGAAACCATTCTTGTGCTCCTGCAAGGGCAGTGTCAGGACAGAACAAACCTGCCAAGTGGAAAAGCAACTGAGTGCATGATGTGCCAGTGCCAAGGCAAGTGGTATTAGGAATAGAATTTGGATCTGTAACTAGAAGGAACAGACCCCAACCCCAAATATTCTGATAGCTTGTTTTTCTATAAAAGCTTCAAAAGGTAGAGACGAAGTCTTGTTGGCTTTGATAACTCTAAATGAGGTGTCTCAAAAAACATCTCTGCTTGTTGGATTGATGCCTTTGGAAGCATTAAAGAAACTTCTCTATGGCAAAACTTGATTTGAGAAAAAGATTCTCACTTCTGGTTTAAGATTTTTTGACTTGGAGAGGAGTTAAGTTTGCAAGGTTTGTGTTTCTTGTTATAAAAGAAGTGCTGTCTACTTAATATCCGTGTTGTCTGCAGATTATCCAGAAAAAATTCTCTTGTGTCACTAAAATATGAATTTCATATTTCTCTGAATAGTTCTATTAATCTGGAAATAGGGGATCTGCCCAAGCCATCCAGATGCCTGTCCTACTTGTGCATTAATCCAGCACCCCAACAAGAATATGATTCAACATAAAGAAATATTCACCTTGCACAAGCATTGTACAAAACATCTTCCATGACTGCCCTTGAGAAAAAAGTTAAAAGGAGCTGCTTGCCTGGGTATGCACGTACCTTCTTTCACCCACTTAGAATGGGGTGTTTGACTTCTGAAGGCACCAAAAAAAAAAATCTGTCATGTATGTTCTGCTTGCACTTCATTTTAAATGCTTGTCTCAGAGTTTACTACTTATGTTTAATACCAGGTTCTTGTCTCCAAGATTACTAAGTGGTTTACAGACTGTTTATGTAGGGATTAATGTATTTATTTCTTAGTTGATTCTCAGAATTTGACAACTGTGTTCCACAGTAAAGCATAATTGTTTTTGCTGAAAATTAATCTGCATTATGAGGATCCAGTTCATAAATCCAGGCTTGCTCACATTGTTTACATGAAGTTACATATTTGGGTAGGAGCTTAGACTTGAGCCTGGAGCAGAGAAGCCTTTGCATGTTTTGTCTTAAGAAATGAATTGTTAAACTGTTTTTTTTTCTTTTTTTCTTGTTCTTCTTCCCCCCACTCCTCACTCTTTCCCCTCTACCCCCACCGTGGGGCTGGACAAGGTGTACCCTTGTAAGGTCAGGTGACCCTGGTCTCTGACAGACACTTGGGACCTGATTCCTCCCTTGGTGTTCTGTGGATCCTGGGTCTGACAGGCAGCCAGACATGTGGCTGGGAAATGCACTGTCCAGGAGACTCAGTTTTTGTCACTGTTCAATGTAGACAGTCTTTGTAATTGTCTATCTGCAACATAAGAAATCCACATTTCATACGTGGCTTAAAGACAGATCATAAGTGACAACGCACCGTTGCAACCAACCCTGGAAATCTGGAAGTGAGTTGAAAAGTAGGAAAGACTTCAGATCTTTTTGTGCCTGTGACCTTACTAGCTTTGCTTCTGGCTGCTGTCTCATACAGTGTGGCTTGTGTCTTGATTTTTATACGGAGCTAAACTAAAACCAGAAGAACAAGAGAGTTAAAGATTTACCTTGTTGGTCCTTAAGGTGCTCATATTGCTGTGTCTTGTCACTTTATACTGAATTATTGTGGTGAGGAAGACCATAGTCAGACCTTTAATGGGAAGTTAATTTGATATAAAAGTACTTTTAGAGCTTCAAAACATCAGCATATTTATATACATACACTAACTATACCCTTAGTGTTCTGTTTCTTCCCCTTTGTCACCAGACCAGGGCATTTTTTGTACTTAGAGTTGGTTGCTTTTCCAGGCTGTCCCTGTACAACCCTCGTTTTCTGTCCTGCCAGTCAGCTCTGTCTCCTCACTTGTCACAGCTGTGGGAGCCTGTTTTCTTCCTACAGAAAATCTCCCCTCATCAGAGAGAGGAAAAGTTTGCCCTGCTTAGCAGAAGCTGCTCTGCCCCTGCTTTCGTTTGGACTTGTCCTCTAAATCCAAGAGACATCAAAGGTTTCCCCCATGTGATGGAGGCTCCCTGGCCTGTTCTGAAATGAAACAATGGCTTGCCTATATTCTGGGATCTGGGCTCCAAATGCGTCTGTCTGCCTGGCTAATGGGGCTCGGGCGTTTCTGCCATAAAGGATTGGTTGTTTTTTGCATAATGGACTGGGATGGACAATTCTGGGAGGGCACACCCTGACGTACAGGGTAAGGCAAGAGAGTGCTCATGGCAGCTGTGAATGTTTTGTTTATGAGATTAAAATCGCACACAGTATTTGAAGAAGAAACAGGAATGAGCTGAATTGTGACAGTATTGGTTACAGACAGGGTTTTCTAAAGCACCTGAGGGTGATGCACAAGCGTGAGTGTGCAGCATTTGCTGAGCCAATTTTAGCAGAACAGGTAGCAAAAGCATTGAAGAACAGATTTCTTTCAAAAGTGGGTTGACCACCTAAATCGAGTCAGTGGTCCCAGGTGGCCTTGAAACTCTTAGTTTTAAAACTGAGAATGAGCAGGAATGCTGCAGCTTCGCTGCTCTTTACACTTGAAATATATAGAGGGAGCTTGTTTGCAGACATTCTGCTGGCACTGTTCTCTGCTCCATTTTTAGAAGTCATGCAAGTCCTATTTTTAAAAAGGAAACCTACTTTTGAAAACCTAATTTTGTATTGCTGGAGCCTGATGGATTGTGCTGATGGAAAGTTCTGCTGTAAGTAAACCCCTCTGATCACTGCTCAGTATCACATTGCTGCTGTCTGACTTCCACCACTTGAGCACAAACGTGATCTTCAGAAATGTGGGGATCACTTGAATGGGAAATGCAAAACTAATCTGATGGCAAAGATGTCTTTTGTTTTTAAATTACTTTTGGAAGTTTTGTCAGGATACTTGGAGTTGTGCAAATAAGGGTCTTGTTGGGTATTTTGTGAGAAAAGATCAATTTTATGGAGCAAATTAATATTATTTTGCATGTTTTCCAGATTAAAATGAAAATAATTTGTCTGAATAAAATTAAACCTGAGGCAAGAATGTAAGAGAATAAAACTGGGAGGGATAGTATATCTTTTGCTGTTTGAGAAAGGACTTTAGTAATGAGTGTGTCTCGTGCATGTTCCATGAAAAAGGGATGCTCACAGCTGGGACTCATGCCTGGGTTCAGGCAGATTTGCACCGAGGTCTGGTGTTAGACCACTAAATATCCTCTTTTGTGCTAAGCTTTTGTTGCCTTTTTTTGTCTCATCTGTACCTGAGGATTTCTATTAAACTGCGAAGTCATTGTTTCCTCTGTAGCTTGGATTCCTTCCTGCAAACAGAGATGCACTGACTGGCGAGTGCTCGTGGAGCCATGGCTGTGTCAGCTGGGGCACAATAGTTCACATCATCACGTATGTTCAGAGCCAGAACATTCCTGCTTGGCCGACTCTGGCTTTGACAACCTTTGTTCTTTTTGCATGTGCAGTGTAGTGTCACAGGCAAACAAGGAAAAATTGCTTTTTAATAATAACTGTATGAATTGGAATGAAATACTGTCCTAATTCTATTTCAGTCACCCTGAAAAGACAATCCCTCCTGTCAGGATAGTGACAACACACTCAGCTAATGAAATACAAGATGCAAGGGTTGCATCATGAAAATGTTCCTCATCATTTAAATAACCCCCAGGGCAAGCTAGAGGTGCATAGCTGCTTTTAGGAGCTCCTCAGCTTTCTGCTGGTGTTCTTTAGGCTGTTATATCCTGGAAAAAGATTTGTTTCCTATCATTCAACATCTTTATTTTCAGATCACTTTCTGATGACTCCTCGTTTGCTGATTCCAGGCCTACCTATGAAGGTTCATATTACTTCCACAGGACAGAGATAAATTATTTCTGTCGCCTCTTTATATCCTGCACGGGGAGCACTATCTGAAGTTATTCTGAGTTGTCATAATTCACAAGAGAAATGTGTGCTAGCTTTGGGGTGCTCTGCCTGAGCACATGTGGGAATGTAAATGGCCTGGGTGAAAATGCTTTCTGCAGCAGAGCAATTTTATAATACCTTTAACTGCTTTGATTGCTGCTTTTTGGATACAGTGATGGCAGCTATTCTGGAAAATTAAGTTTGAAAGGCAAAAATCAATGAAGGCCCTTCCCAGGTTAAAAACAGTTTCTCAAATATTTCTGAGGTATTTGGTAATGCTTCCCTGTTTCTTCTGTAGGCTTTAAATCAAATCCATGTTAGGTGACACAGCCTTGCTGCAGAGCAGCCCTGGCTTTTTGTTTGCTTGTCACTGCTAGTCAGAGAGGAAGAATAATAATTTATTGATGCGGTACAGAAGTGGTTGATTGTTGCTTTAGGGAACTGGTCCATTCTTACCCCTCAGTATAAATGCTGTGAACATCTCCCTAGTCCTGCCTTGGTCCAGTAAGCAATATTAACAGCCTTGTGCTATATGGCAAGTGACCAGTGCTTACTTCCCTTCATGGTCTAGTGGACACCAGAGGCAGAAGCATTATGGGCCTCTCCCATCTAAGCATATTGTCATCTATGGCTGATGTCCAGAGGGTCAATCCAAGCTATCAATTTTAGGTTTCTTCATCTAATCTCCCCCTCTTAAAATATCTTATGGATACAAAAGAGGTAGAGGAAGACAATTGTCCCCAAACTGACCAGACAATGTGGATTTGGGATGATGTGCTGCTGGAGTGTAAAACAGATATTCTCTACCCACATTGCTTGTTAACCACTTTGCAGAACACTGGCTTGAAGTTTGCCGGTTCAGTGTCATTCTTGTTTCCCTGATCCCATGTACTGGTTTGCTCGGCTCCAGAACAGGCCATGGCATACAAGCCCCTTCAGTTTAGCCACCCAAAAACTAGGCATCCAGTTTCAGGGAGCTGGATGTGCTTCTGAGGCAGATGGTGGTCAGGGCTGACCTCCTGTAGAGGTTGCCTTGTCCCAGCCTGCAGCAGCCAAGATGAGCCGAGTCCCACCCTGGTCCTTTCTCCAAAGGGTTCATCTACTCCATTACTGCCTCCTGGGCTCTGCTTGTTGCTTTGGAGGTAGGAAGTAGCCTGAAGCCATGCTCATGGACTAAGTGCAGGCAAAAGCCACTCTGAGTTGGGGAGAGAGCACATCTAGGGAATTGGTTGTTTAATTTTATGAAAGTGGTCTTAGGACAAAATTTTTGCCATTTAAAAAAATTTCTGATGTGAGCTTTTATCAGCTGCAAGTGTAAACTAAAGAGTGGCCCCATGATGGTTTCAGCTTCACTAAATTATTTCTCTTTTACTGTCCCTTTTCCATCCTTCTGCCCCTTTGCTCTGGCATAAATGTTTGTCTTTGAACCAACTTGCCATAGGCCCAGAGCTCAACTGGCTGAAAACCAGCTCACCCCAAGAAGGTGGAGGGAGGGCTGTGTAGCAGCTTTGGGAATTTAGGTTTGAGAATGGAATCCTTGTCTTAGTGAATTCACATGTGAAAAAAGCCCTGGGGGTGGGTTTTTGGGATCTGCAAGGGTTTAGTTGCCAGTACAATTGCTTCTGTTGCAAGAAGCAAAAGTTTGCATCCTGCCTGCCTGGACAAAGGAGTCCTTCAGGTGATGCTAACAGGTGTCACCAACAAGCTGCGCAGTGGCCATCAGCCACCTTGGTCTGGTGTCCTGTGTTGCTCAGTCTCTGACATCAAAGTGAAGGCAGAACCAAATGGCCACTGTTTTCTGAGGCAGGGAAGTCAAAATTCTCCACAGGTGATGTTCACTCCACTTCTGACTAACCAGGAGGTTGTTTATAGGCAGGTTTTTCTTTCACTGCTTGATGATGATTCTAGCAGGGGTTTGGAGTGGTCTCTCCTGGTTGATGCTGAGGGGTAAGGAGGACAGGGGATGGAGATGGGATGCTTTATTTGCACTGGTCACTAACTGGCCTTGGGCATGCCAGCCTGCAGGCTTCCTTAAATGCAAGCTATTTGCTAAATTCTGATGTAGCTTTTTGTAGACTGGTCTAGCCAAGAGGTGTTTTGTCCCAAGGGGGAGGGAAAAATGTATCTGCAAAGTCTGCAGGAACTGTTATGGAGGCCTCGACTTCAGATCTGCCTATACCTGTCACAGGGTAAACAAAGCACCCTGGGAGGACTCGGGGTTAGCTGAACACCTTGGTCACACACTAAGCAAACTATCCCCCAGGTGTGCTTGCAGAACAGACTCTCCATCAGCGTCCTGTCATGCACAAAATGTTTATCCAATTTGTCAAGATAATCTTTCTTCAAATAAGCTCAGGTCCTAGGCCTCCAAATAGCCCAATTTCAAGCAGTATAAAGTAAAGCTTTTTTTTTTTTTTTCTTTTCTCCTTTGCTTGCACTGCCCCCCTCCTTTTAAACACTGTGTCAACTTTTCCTTGGCTTTGAGCAAACTGAAAGTAATTATATCATTCTCAAGTGAGTTAGTTTTTGCCTGAGTTAGATGATTTGTAAGTTACTTCAAAATGCTCCCAAGTTGGGGTATCCCTTTCCAAACACACGTTCTCAGATGCCTTGTGAAGCTGAGCTCATCAATGACCCAACAATATGTTTATACTGGCACATGTAACTGATAATTAATGATAACTAATTCAGGCTATTTATAAAGAAATAAAATTTGGATTTCCCTCCCCTCTCGGCTTAATGGTAGCTTCACCTATGGTTCTGGATTTCCCTTAGGAATTTAAAAGAGCCTGTACATTGTCATTTTCTGCTTGAAGATATGTCAATACATTTTAAGTCTATGCTGAAGTATGGATTAATAATAGATCATGTGTTGCTGCCTAAGACAATTCTCACTCTTTCTTTGACAGACAACAGAGTTTCTTAGTTTTGCTGCGTACCTAATATTACTTCTGTGATCGTTCAGAACTGTCAGATGGAGAGTAATTTGTGGTTTTTTTCCCCCCAGCTCGCGCAAAGAACATGATGTATATCCAAAAATAGAAACATAAATAATCTTCTTCATTTTTCTCTCCCCCAAAATGTTTCATTCATTGATTTCCTTCCCCCCCTCTTCCCCCCCACCCCCGTCAGCCCAGCATCTGCCATTTCCTTTTCACTTAAATTAAGGTGGAACGGAACTTTATATATTTCCTTAAAGTTTTTTGCAGCTAGGATCCTTAATGTAAAGGGGCTGCTGTACTTGCTGTTTAATATTTAAATTTGGTGGGTAAAATACTGATCTGGAGCCAATGGCCATGTTCCTGTGGGCAAGACGTGGTCAGTGGGTTAACGGGGAAGCTCGCAGGAGGAGCGGAGTAGGAGCCCTGGATGTTCTTGCCTTGCCTCTCAACCCAGGTCAGGGCATGCACAACAGTTGGTTTTGAGCTTTGCATTAGAAAGGCTGTGTTTAAAACCTGACTTTTAAAGGGCGTTAAGCGGCACCAATCATTATGATAATGACGCTTATTGTTTTGGGAAGAAATGCTGTGCTGAAGCAGACTGGTGATATCCTATTTGTTGTTTGTGGAGGGGAAATGGTAAAATTTTCCTTTAAGGAAGATTGTGAATTGGAAGAGGAAAAAAACAAACTTCATTCTTCATAACAGCCATATGCCTTTGTTTCCTTTTCATGGAGTCCTGCTGCATTTAATTGGTCAAACTTTGAAAAGCAGTAGCTCCCCTACGTACCTCTGAGAGCCAAGGGGATGCGATGGGTAAGCAGATTTGGAGTTTTGATACTGTGTTCTCTTTCTCTCCCATCAGTCAGTTCTAGGTGTTCATAAAAATAAATATTTGGACGACAATATGGCAAAAAATATATTATAGGGTTAAAAAAAGTCTAGAGCTGCTAAAAAGATAAATATTGTTATATTTACACAAGTAAGGGTTGTGATAGTCAATAAATAGCATTTTATTAATAAAGATTGCCATTATGCAGCTGAGGACCTTGAAGTGCTTAACAATTCATTAAAGCCTCACAACCCTTCTGCATTATCAATAAATGTTATGATTATATATCTATTCCACAATAGGTAAATGGAGACCCTGTGCACTTGAGTGAATCTTTTTTCCTCAAGGTCACATAATGACTTGGTGATAGAATTCAGGAATCTTTACATTACCACCTGAGACTGCTCCTTAGAAAATTCATTTTTGGCAAAGAGAGGGGGAAAGAAAAGGGTATTCATGCTGGTGTCAATACTGCTCTTCTGTCTGAGGAAGCATTGTCTTTGGTTCCTGTAGAGTGCATATTGGATGTGCTGCTCAGGGCTTTTTTTGAATGGTAAATTCATCTTTTCTTGCATTGGCAGTCAACTAATTGCTGTCTGTGCAGCCTCGCAACTGTTCTAAGTTTGTTCTGTATAATTTTATTTCTGCTCATGCTCTTGTTTGTATAAGTTGGTTTGCACATTATACAGCACTTGTCAGACTCATTTGCAGGGAA
The DNA here is from genome assembly GCA_013399195.1 of Dicrurus megarhynchus. Classification (NCBI taxonomy): domain Eukaryota; kingdom Metazoa; phylum Chordata; class Aves; order Passeriformes; family Dicruridae; genus Dicrurus; species Dicrurus megarhynchus. Next base: position 1,094,404 of record VXAD01003770.1, on the reverse strand, counting down.
ATAACTGGAGAATTGTGCTGCATAATATTTTGAGTGAGAAGAAGAATCATCTGGTTGATTTGATAGTCCCAGGACTCACTTTGCTTGTTGCCAAAGAGTGAAATCCTGCCTGTAAAAGGGCGTGAGCAGGCGCAGGCTCGACAGCCTGAGTGAAATTGAAAGAGCAGCTTGTCAGAACTAAATTTGGATTTTGCAGAGGTAAGTTGCATATTGCCTGAGTCATCAAAGGCAGCAGGAACCTATTGCTTTTGGGTAGAGCAGAGGCAGCATCCTCCTTCCCAGGTACCTCTAAAGCTCTCCATAAAAGGCTTCCTTTCTGGGTGGCAGCATGGCAAGGTTCATGTTACTCTCTGACAGACTCCTTTGTTGGCCTCGTGCAAAGAATCTGTTCCACTGCCCTGTGAAAATAATGATCAAGTATTCCCAGAAATCATTAGCCAGGAACTATTTCTGGCAAAAGAGAAGTGTTGCCTGAGTCTATGCTCAGGCAAAAAAATTGTCAAATACACATGGCCAACCCCAAATATTTATTATTTATGAGCCAAGTCTTTCAAAAACAATGGAAATAGATTTAAAATATTACTTTGTTCACATCAGCACAGATTGAAAATAAGTCCCTTGTAAGTAAAACAAATTCTTAAATAATGCTGAGATTCTAGAAACTGGAGTGCTTATGAAAATTTTGTGGGTTTTTATCAGGTTATCACAAATATTATAATAAAATTCTAAGCTTTGGCAACAATTACATTGTTTTGTGACTGCTTAAAAAAACCCTAACTTCCAGGCCAGTCAAGTAATTTACATTTGTGGCATTTTTCAAAAGCAAAATTCTACTTCCGTGTGTTCTTTTGCAACAGACCAAATTGTGCTGTTTTCTCATATGTAAAAAATTAGCCTTTCCCCCCACAATGTTTCCAGGCTATTTTTATCAGAAATGTATCCTTTCAATTTTCTGTAGTTTTAGAGTAATAAGGACACTTTCATTTCCTGAATTTTTCTTCCTAGCCTGGATAGAACGTGCTGCTATTGGACCCCTTCCAATTAAGGCTTTGCAGAATGAACATCACCATTTCACAGTTATGGCAAAAACAAAGCTCAATTCTACTCAATTCTTGTGCAAACAAGCCATATGGTTGCCAATTGTGCTAAAGAAAAATCTGTGACCTGCAGGCTCAATCAGGGTTTAAACAGTTATGAATTAGTCTTGCTCTACTGGTATATGGTCAAGTTGCTAGCAGTGCTCATTGGACAGCTCTGGACAAAACAGCACAGTACAGACATGGAGCTTTGTCTCTGACTCACATTTTTGTGTAAAATTAAACTGAAGAAGCTGTAGTTTCTATGAAGCATTATGACAGCAGAGTGTCCAGACGTTGTACTTGTGTATTTGTTTTCTAGAGCAGTTGGGCTTCCGTCATTTAAGTCTAAACTCTGCTGAAATGGGAAGTAGTTGTATGTTTTGCTGTTAGACTATAAGAAAACACCTATGCTTTTCAATCTTGCTTTCTCCCTCTTCAGTTAGAGGTGATTTTCTTACTAGTACCTAGTCATGTTTGAGGAAAATCAATATCTTAGGGTTTTTTTCCCCTTTTGCTGAGTGTGTATCACATGAGGAAGGCAATCAGACAGCAGCGGTTCTCTGGGAAAAGCTCAACCTCATTTTGCAGACTCAAGAAGTTCAAGTAATGCCAACGGCATGCAAATGTTGGTGCTTAACCAGGAGTTGTCTCTGAACCTTTATGTTCGGTTGCTGCTTCTTGATTGAGCATTTATGTTGTTGTATGGTAGATGAAAAGGTTGCAAGATAATTCCTTACCACTCTGGCAAGCTGTGATCTCGGGTGTAGAGGGAATCAGCTCTCTTATTTTGTCAGTGCTACTCCTCTGAACCCCTGGCTAAAAATTATAATAAAGATTTGTCTCAAAAGGAAGGTCATCAGGCAAGTGCTGAGACTTCAGGAAGTCTTAAGCAAACCTACGGGGTCTTTTTGCCATTCAATTGCTCCATCCTGAGCCAGGCCCTTCCTTACTGGAGTGTGCTGTAATGAAAATGCCAGTGCTGTTCTAACTCCTGCTGCTCTAATGTGCCTCTCCCTGGCCCTTGCACCGAATGCTGATTATTGCCTCAGTGGTGGTGCCTTATGCTGTGTGGAGCCCCGGAGAAGCAATGGTCACGGAGTCTGAAGGAAAACGTGGCTCAGTCTAATCCTAGAGGCAATTGGATGCTGGATGGGAAATATTACGTTGGGGAAGATGAAAATGTACCAGCTTGCTTTGGCCAAATGCTTCAAACCCAGATGTTTGACAGCTTTGATATGGACAAAATATCAAAGTTGTGAAACAGCACTTTCTGACACTTCTAATTTATTTACCTGGCTGTTGCTATTGGGAGCCTGTTACAAGGACCATAGGCCACAAGGGTGTTGCTCTTCTGCTGGACTCCACAATGCAGGATGCATTAAAAATGGCTGGTGTGGAACGAGGGAGAACTGCATGGAAGTTTAAGTAAAAGTGTTCCTAGAAGTCTTTCTCATGAATTGTCTCAAGGGCTCCAGCTGCTTGAAAGATGTGTCCCAAGAGCAAACTCATTCTCTAAGGAGACAACAGACATCAGATCTTTGCAGGCTAATGTGCGAACTCCTTAGTATCTGCATTAACTCTTTAGCTGATAAGATTAATTTTTTCCTCTTAATTGTTGTTAATGCCACCTTTGGAAGAAGCTGACAGAAATTCAAGTTACTTGGGGAGTTTGGTTGTGAAGCTCAAGTGCATGAGGTGAAATCTTAGAACTGATTGCATAAAGCTAAAGCATAATCCTTCTGGGTGAGAGAGTTTTGGCTGTTATGTTCTCCAGCCAATGCAAACACATAAACTATAAAAGCAACTTCTTGATCATGTGCTCTTTTTGTAAATTGCTCATTGGCTTAATGGTTTTCCAGGAACTCTTTGGATTTTTGCTCTTTTCATAAAAGACTTGAGGAGCTATCCAGCTTTCTCGGGGATATTCAAAGCTTAAAATTCACTGTCCTGTGATGAGATTCTTAGAGGTCTGTGGTGTTTCTGAGGTGTTGTGTGTTTTTTTTTTTTGAAGGGGGGAGGGGGTGGCTCTTTTTTTGAGCATGTATTGTGTAAGTCAAACACCCACAATTATCAGAGATATCGATAGTGGCCCATAATCTTTATAGGTGGCTATTACCTCTTGAGGAGTGCTCCTCAAATGACCTAAGAAAAGTAATTTGGAATAATAATTGTTTCCGTTTCACTGACAGAAGTTTGAGTCTTGCAAAAGAAGAAACAGATGTCTGGTTTGGCATCAGTAGGTACAGTTCTGCCCATAGAGGAAGCCATAATGTGGCCTCAACAAGAAAAGAAACCATGCAGTTTTAAGCAGATTAGATAATTGAGATTAGCTCTCTGTGATCTTGCTGTGTTTTCATTTATTTCAAAACAGTCTAACACAGAGCATGTTGAGCAATCAGTTGAAAATCACGTGCAAACACTGCCTAAGTACCGATAAGGATCGCGGAGGTAAACAATGAATTCCTACTAATGGCTAAGTCACCAAGGTAAGATCAAGTCTAAATACACACCCTTAGTTAAATATAATTTCATTAACTCAGGTTACGTGGCTTTAGTAAAGGGTTTTCTCCTCTCCCTGCTCTCCACTTTCTGATGCTTGTCAAATGAATTGCATACAACCAATCCATCATTTTCAACATTGTTTGTCTGTACCAGAGATGTGCTTTGAGCTGAGCAATAATCCAGTATAGTTCTCACAGCAAATCAACCCTGGATGCATGTGGCAATGCTGGTTAGGAAAGCACCATTTCAGTGCATTTTGTGTATGACATTTTTATATCTGAATTCTATCAAAAGTTAGCTTATTCTAATTTAAAAAACGGTATGCTGTATTGTAAATACCCAGATATCACATTATTTCCTATTTAGAAGGCATGCAGGTTTTGGTATAATTTTCTTATTGCAGGGGTTAAAGAGTTTCTAATCCCCAGCTAACATTTTGCAGTGTGTGCTATGCTCTTCATACCATTCACCCATCCCTTTTCATCATCTCCCTTTCCAGAATTCTACATAGGTGTGTTGGGATTTTTGTTTATGTGGAGCTGGGGGTTTTTTGGCTTTTTCCCCCCGATACTCAACAAACAAGTTCAGTTGTTTCGAGTACTAACAGTTTATCACCGATTTAACAATTATTTGGAAAATCCTAACTTGAGTTATCTAACTGGTATTTATATCTCAGAATTTGGCTCTCTGTGTAAGACTTGCTCTTCCTTTTTGTGATGTCTTATGTCCTTTTTTCATCCCATGCAGTCATTTTTTTGGATCAGTTGTCTTTCTTTGGTTTTCTGGCCAACGTTCCTTCTAAAATATTTAAATTCCCTTTTGTAAAATATTCTTCATTTAAGCTTTTAATCAACAATGCCGCAGGTGAAAACAGGCAAACAATGTGAGGACTCTTTTCCATAGGGACTTTTTGCTTACAAGTGAAATGTTTCTATTTTAATATTCCTCTCATCCTCCCTATTGAGTTCTACAGGACCAGTTTTCTCTTTTTAGCACAACTGAAGACTTTTCACCCTGATCAGCACTGCCAACTGGTCCAGCCCCAAGGAGAGAGCAGATGACAATAAATAATAGCAATAATTGAAGCATCCATGGCAGTGGATTTAGAATTTATTTGCTTCTTTATCAGCCTACACAGAAAAACAGGTTTCCTTGCTGCCATAGTAGTAGCCTGACAAGGGCCAGTAATAGATTCTTCAGAGGGAATACAATAAAATCCATAGTGGGAACATATGGGCTCCCCTGACTCAAAAGAGAATGAAAAAAAAAAAAAGCCCTGTTAATAATGATGCATGGTTTGTTTTATTTCCTGAAATTATGGAAGTTCTATATACCAGTGGTATCTTGTGATGATGAGTACTGTAGGTGCTTGTTCTTTGTCCAAAGGCTGGACTTCTTTGTGTTAAGCAAACACAGAAAACAAAAAGTGAACTGCTGCCTCAAAGAGCTTACAACCTTGGAGGAGAAGTGCAGATAGATGGATAGGAAAAAGTGGGAGAATGTTATGAGATTTTATTGACCAACACGAAAAGGAATGGTCACAAAATATGGGTTGTCAAAGCATCACCTGTGATTTTTGCTGAGATGGTTGGGAAAGGACATGAATGTTCTAACAGGCTTGCAGGTGCTTGCAAGGAAGCCCCACTGAATGCAGAGGTGTTGTGGTTGCAATCATGAAGGTGTGTATTTTTTTTTCTTTTGTTTTGTTTGTCAATATAGCAAATGTTTTTCAGACTGGTATATTGGAATGATGATGAAGCAGAAGATGGGGTAAGTGATAAGGTGTGAAACACCTTGCCAAGCAAGATAAGCTTATGTTTGAAGTAATAGAAAAGGTGGTGGTATGGTCAACAGTGAGGAAAGGACAAAACTGTGAAGGGAGAGAATTTAATCCATCTGCTTTGGATGTGGTCTGACTATTTTTTTAAAATAACTATCCTTCACAGGTGTCCTAATAGTAGAAAAGGATTCAATTTGGAACAGCAGGGAGATGTGGAGTAAAGATGTGGATTTCCAGGGCTATTAAGACATGATGAATTTGTGAATAAGAACATTTTTGTAAAAGGAAGGCAAGGTAGGATAAAACCTACCCATCTCCTGGTGTGTCACCATGAAAGCCAAGGGGGAGTGAGGACAGAGTTTTCCATAGGATGCATCAAACTATGCATTTAAACATGTTTTGTTTAGTTATGCAGCCTTTTAACTTCACTGATCATCTCCCTGCTCTTGTATTGCAGAAGTTGTGTGAAGTACCCAGTTTAATCCTTTGCAGTTCATTATGTCTTAGTTTTTATTTGCTTTTTCTCTAATCTAAAGAGCAATCATCTCAAGATGGCAAAGTAGGAAAAGCAATTGTGAGCACTGTGATACATAAGTAGTGCATGGGAAGGGGCTGAAGGCATCCATTATTGCTGGTAGTCTGATTTGTTTCTTTAATCTCTTTCATCTCTTTGCACTCCGTGCCCTTTTCTTGCTCGGGAAGCTGATAGTTTACTCTGTTTCTAGATCTGTGCTATAGCAGCTACAAATGCCTGCTGTATGTTTTCTGTTCAGAATTCTGGCATGAGATATTAAGGCTTCCAGGTGTGTTGCTATTACTGTTCAGAGAACAATCTAAACCTACAGCAATTCCTGTATTTCTGTGAAGTGTGATTGGAAAACACAGCTTAGTTTTTGCTTGCATTTCTGTTTGCAACATTTAATCACTCATTGAATCTTACAGACTGTGTTGACACTTTCTCTGATGGTTTGCACTTTTTTTTTAAACCCTCCTGGCTCGAATAGGGAAATGTCACCTTGCTAACTCTGCCCTGTGACAGTGAAATATGTCTAAAGATCATTGGGGATGGATGTCCTTAGGAATCTGGCACAGCATCTCGAGAGTGCAGTATCAGTCTGCTGAACAGTAATGATTAAATAAATACATGGTAAATTAGCAGAGCTCTGGCTCACTGTGACAGAAAGGATGCATCGAAGTGCCCTGTCCTTTGTGTGGAGCTCTGTTGCTCCACCTGTGAGAAGAGCAGAGCAATACAAATAAACCACTTGCCTCCTTTAAGGCATCTTGGTGTGCTTAGCTGCCTCTCTGCTGAGTTAGCCCCTCTCTGGATTGTGATCTAAGTCTGCTATTCCAGGTCTTACTGCCTCTTTGCTTTCCCAAAACCAGAGACAGGCTTAGCACAAAGAATAAAGCTGGGTTTGATAATAAATTGTGGAAAATTTCCAAGGAAAGCAACAGAGGGCATTAAAAAAAAAAATCTTTATTTTCAGATGAAATCAAAATTTATTCTGTTTGTATTGAAATAAGGAGAAAAATACATCTTTTTAAAAACTCTGTCCAGGGGTTTAAATTGGATCATGATTCCCAGCTGTTGACTCCACAGCTCATAGTTTAAGAGGCTCAAGAGGAGGCAGAGTGGAATAGGAAGACTGAGTGACAAAAATGTGTCTGGGGTGGGAAGGAGCTGCACATTGCCAAGTGTTGGCTCTCTAATGCCGTGCAGGAAAATACCATCAGTGTATACTAAAAGCAGTGTGAGGGTCATGTGGTGTTATATCCCAAACTCTGCTTCATGAAGTCACGGAGCAGGTTTGTTGTACCAACAAGCTCGTTGCAGTCCAAGCCAGGCAGGTGGCAGCTTTGGCTGCTCCAGTGGGAAGGGGAGGCTCTGACCATGAGGTTGGGCTGGTTTGGGATTTGCATCTGAGGTGGGAGGCAGTGGTGTGGTGCCTCATGAAGTTTGGTCCCAAGCTTTCTTTAGAAAATGTGGCTGATCTTACATGATGGATTTCAAGGAAGGCTTATTTTAGTGGCATTTTTAGTACATTTGGCTGAAATTGGAAAAGGATCCATTTGCAACTAAATCCCCCCCACCAGGACAACTGAAAGACCTGGTCTTTCAGTGGTTAATCCCATCTCTGATGCCAGATTGCCATATCGTCTTTATAAATTCCACCTGCCCAACAGCACACAGTTTTACATTGCCCAAACCTTGGACACCTGAGGACACTGGGGAGAGGGGACAAATTAAATAATGAGAAATTTTGGAGCCAGTTTTGGATCTGTCCAGAGTGAGATGGGAAATGAGTTGGAAAAATCCACGGTACTTTAGAGCAGCTCAAAGCTTAGCAGTTGAGTAATGATAGCCAAGTCACTTACTGTATTTGCAACCACTGGCCAAGTGAGATTATTATTGTATCCATGAGCAACTCTGCAGATATGCCTGGGTCTTGTGAACCTGAGGCTGTGGGAGCAGGAAAGGAAAGTTAAACACCAAAGAGCAGCCAGGTGCTGTTGCTAGCAAATGTTTCCCCAATAATTAGATCACCCTGTGGTGGGGACAGTGGAGCCAGATGGTGCGGGAGAGAGTTCACATTGTTAAAAACTGAGAGGCAATGCACTTTTACAATAATTTTCACTTTCCATGTCTCTTAACTACAAGATTTTTTTTTTCCTCTCTTTCTATGTTATCTTTTGGCAATGCTGACAGTTTTCTTTTATTCTTTTGGAAGTATTTTCAACATTGCATAGTTGTTTATTTAATAGGTCTCTAGTGGCTCAGCAGATAATAGTAAGCCAGAGCGAATATTTGCCTTCTTTCTGAAGCACTATTCCATTCAGCACTTCTAGCATGCCGGCAGTTTCAAGTGAGCAACGTAGCATTTTAATTTTTCTTTGCTTTGGACATTCAGTCACTCTAGAACAAGACTATTGCTCATGTTCTTTCTCCCGTTATTTTTTCTTTCTCATCAAATTGTAAATATCTTTGTTACTCCTTTCAGATTTTTATTTGACAGGTTGGAGTGACCCAAGGGAAAGTTCCACTCACCCTCCCCAGAAGGCTGCTGAGTGTCACAAAAGTACCTCTGGGTTTTGTTATGACACTCCCAGTCCTGCCACCAGCAGTACCAATTAGTCGAAAAGAGAACAGCAAAGTCTATTAACAGGAAGAGAAAGGAACCCCAAATACTACTTCCCTGCTGTGAGAAAACTAAGCTGTGTTTATTCCACCACTCATCGAAGTGTTTGTTTAGGGGTGGATTCCCAAAACTTCTTGGCACAGCTTCCACCAAAGTGATAAATCTAATAAACTTCTAGTGACTGCTGAGCACTGAAACGCTGAAAACCCTGTCCCCAACAAGCATGTATGGAGGCAGTGGGGAAGGCTGTTCACTGCGTGTTTAGTGCTTGTGCAAACTAAGTCTCTCTGAAGAGATTCAGAAATATTTTCCTTACTTTTCAGACATAAAATTTACCCCCAGCTGAAGTTAGTGTTTGTTAAATGTCATATTTTTCACAGCATACTGCTTCATACCTTAAGTATGATCATAAGAATATCTTCTGGCCCAAGCAAGATAGTTTTATTTTGTATCCAAGTATCCCTACATTAGAACCAGATCAGGAATTCACTGCATCTTGGAGAAGAGGTAGTAAGGGAAACATTCTTCAGATGGCAAGGGTTATTTTTGTAGTTAACTGGGATAGTGCACATTACATCAGCCAGAACATTTCTGTAAAGGTCTGCCAAGCTCTAAATTTTCAATAATCCCACTTCCTTCTCTTGAAATTGAAAAGGTAGTGACTCCCCTGGGAATGCATGTCATTTCAGCATTCCCCGTTGACTGTGTATTCTGAAATGCTGCAGTCTGTTTGCTTAGTAATCCCCTTGTCTGTGTAAGTTGTTAGGGGTAACCAAAGGCAGCTGATTACTTAATTGTATAAGGCAGGAAATGGGGTTCTTTCATTAGTTCCCATAATGTTCTTGAGAGCAACCAGTATTCTGCCTGACTGAGTTTTCGATCCTTTAATTCAAAAGATATACTTTCCCTTGGCATACCCAGTGACCCTTTATCCTGATAGGCTATTTACTGAATAAATTGAATATTTTAGTTTTAAAAAAAATGAAGCCTAAACTTTCTAAATAAAGTAAACCATTTTCTCTCATTGTAAGACAAATTGTGTTCCAACCAGAAAAGAAATACAACATAACATGTAAGATCTTCGTGTCACCTTGCATTTTTGGAAGGTCATTGTGGTGTATTGGAGCGTTTGTTTTGTTTTTGTTTGTTTTGTTTCTGTGTGTGTTGCTTGGACTTATGGGGCCCAAATAGCAAAAGAAATATTACTATCAACTTGTCACAGCTTTAAAGATCTGCTTTTATTCAATGTCTCATGCTTAGGAAGACCCTTCTCATACTAATGACTTTGCTCTCTTTTGCTGAAGTTACAGTAGAGAGCTCAGGACCAAGTTCTGCTGTTTCTGTGTCCACTGGCAAACAGCGATCAGAGGGTAGACAGTCCCCAAGTCTGTGTTTTGCCATGTGTTTAGGGGTATGTACAAAATCCTGGACAGCACTGTTGGGGGCTGTGGCTCAGGCATGTTCCCCTTTCCTCCCCCAAACCCACTCAATGAGTGGGAGCGTGGAGCTGGCACAAGGTATCTGCTCTTGCTGCCCTTGTGACTGTGAGCAGCCAGGGAAGAGAGGTACAGCTGCAACCTGATCTTTAGGAATATCTACTTATCTCATTAAGAAAGAAACAGCAGGACTGCTTAGTTTGTTGGTGTGGGGTTTTTTTCCTTCATTCTAACTTGAGTTGACCCTAGTCACACACGTGTTAGTGATTTTTGTAACCTTTGAATAAAAATGTGGTAAACGGGGAAAGGAAGATCTTATTTCTTTGGATGAGAAGAAAGGCACAGCTATCTCTATTATTAGCTTTCCAAAGAATTTCAATGATACTTTTCCTGTGCCTTGCTGAAAATTAATTCTTTTCAGTACATGTGTATGACCTGTGTTTGATGTTGGTGGAGAACAGAAGCAGCAATTGCCCTCTGCTGCCATTTTCCAGGTGTAAATGGCATTCCTGTATGTCTTGTTGGTTCAAGTAGAAAAGCAATGGGGAAATCTGGGAGCTATCCAGATATGGCTGTGGGTAATTTCAATATTAGGTGGCCCATGGTTCATACTGCTCAGCAGTGAGTTGCTTGAAAAAAAAAAATTAAACTCCAAACCCCTTCTGCCTCAGATCCCTGCTCCACCACTTTGCCAATCCCTGTAACCAATGCTGGGGCTTGTCCAAACCAGATTCCAGTACTCTGTGTGCCTGCACTGGTGCTTGATGTGACGTAAGACATTTTGGGCATAGGTTCAGGAAGGACCAGTGTTTCCTCCTTCTGTCACACATCATTCATGATACCTGTTTCTGCCCCTGAAGGGATATGTTGTACTCATAAATTTGTAGACTTTTAAAGCAGGAAAAACAAACACAATCTAATAAAATGTCCATTGATTGTATAGGCATAAATATCCCCTATAAGATATTTTCTAACCTTTTGGACAGTTGTTCTGCTACATGAAAATCATGCAGGTGGGTGAGCTCTGCAAGGTTGTGTCAGGTAGAGAGGAATATAGTTTGCACAGAGGAGCCTTAATCACTGAGCAAAGGTGTTCTCCTAGTTTGGACTAACCTGGGAACAATCGTACCTGTGTGCTGTGTGTCTTAGTGGACGTGGAAAATGTGAAATGAACTGTGAAAAATGTTTGCGAAGCATGCTGAATTTCAATGGACTGTGGTGATAGTGCCCTGCTACTGTATTATTTTCCCTGGATTTGTAAGAGGACACTTTTGCTGGTCTTTGGCCCATATTGACAAAAGGCAGACAACATATCTATAATGAGGTGCTTACTTTGGATCTGATTTAAGGCTCATGGCTGCTGATGAAAATCATCAGGTGATTTAAATATCCTTTATATAAATACAACAACCATTTTTTTCTTAAAATGTAAGGATGTCTGAAGTAGTAGACACTGTAAAACCACGTGAAAACATTTAATTTGAGTCTAATAATTTCAAACAAATATGTGACTCCAAATTAATTGGAGGTTTCTGCTTCTAACTATAACATTTCTTATCATGTAAAGCATTAAGGCAGCATAACATATACAAGACAAATATTAAACAAAGGTATTATAGATGGGAAATTCCTAATCTAGCTCACTATGTTGGTACAGTGAAAGTTTCTTAATCCAATATCTGATGAAGGAACAAGGAGAGAATTAATTTACTGCACACTAATTACTGAGGAATGTGCACTGTATATACAGTGAAAGGCGCTGAAATGAATACTTGATAAACAATATCTGGCAAATTAAAAATCTGAAATGTTAAATGAAATGCAAATTAAAAATCTGGACCGTTAAATTAATTGAATGCAAAAAAACCCTGACATTAACTATCGTCAAGGGTCGAAGTTATATCAGCAAAAGCAAAGCTATTCAGAGTTAAATCCTGCTTCTCTCTGTGATTTACTTGTTGTGAACGGGTGGGCACTAGAGGAGCCCCAAAGACTCGGCTGAATTTGCATTCGTGAGGAGCGGTGCTTTCTGCCTGCTGTGCAGAGTGCTGTCCTAGGAAATGATGGGGATGCTTTGCACCTTAAAGAAGGTCTGCTGAAAGGAATGGGTCTCCTGGGTGCAGGCAAAACGCAATTCCTGTGTTGCAGTGTCTGTACCTACCTCAGTTAAGCTCATGGTGAACAAGTTTTAGTTCAGAAGAGATTTGATTTTTGTCCCTAGTGTTATATTTTAAGCCTGGTGTTCTCTCTCTGTTTCTGTCTCTCTGCCCCCCACCCCCCTCCCCCCCCGTTTTGGTGGAATGGAGACTGAAAAACTGCACTGTGAGAATGTAAGATGTTTTTGAGAATTAACTTACAGGAAGTTTACTAATACTCAATATAGACTCACACATGTATATTAATTTGTTTTTCTCCAAAATATGCCCATTAAGGATCTAATGCTACAATTGCCAATTGATTTGAACAAAATTGAAATCTGCTTTAAGGATCCACCCTGCTTAAATCCACTGGATCAATGAGAGACTGAAAAGAAGGAAAATTTAGTATTTATCTCAAAATTCTGGGACATGCCACAAGCTGCATTAACATGGGTTTTTTTAAAACCCATTTAATTTTTCATTTATTTTCCTCCATTTTCATGTATATTCTCAATTATTTGTAGAGTGTAACCTTATAAAGCACTGAGTGTGAGGACAGTTCTTAGCAGGAACCATTCTTGCAGGTCCAACAGGCTGGGGGAGGAGGACCTGCAAGGAGAATCCGGAAACCTCGAAAAAAATATGTTGTAGGTCAACCTTAATAAAGTTAAACCCTTCCAAACACAGACATTCACACACGAACAGCAGCCCTTACAAAGCATAAGGTAGGTAACAACACTCCCCACTTTAAATAGGTGCATAGAGACATAAAAGTGCTGCATAGGGGGATCTGATGATTCGGGCTTTCTTTTGGGGGGCAAGCTCATCTTTAAGTGCTCTGAGACAAATTGGTTAGGGCACAGATAAAGTGTGAGGCTCACTGCAGGTGCTTGCTTGTGTGGTGGGCTAGTGAAGCGAGAGGTGTTATTGCCGGGTGTCAGACCTGAGCGTGCCTCTGGAGAAGCAGGCAGTGTGTGTGTGTTCTGCATCTTTACACCAGTTTCTTCAAGTGCTGGGTGTTCTTCCAACTGAAGAGCCTGCCAGTGATGAGGGGGATTGATTTCACTGTTTGAAGAGAAGGCCCTCAGAATGGCAGTTTTCATTGATTAAAAGAGGGCACTTTTCAGAGGGAAAGTGATTGCAGTAAATTCCAGGTTAAACTGATATTAGCATTTGAATTATAGGCAAGTATCAGAATTGCTAGGCATTAGGCATTTATATTAAGATTGATCTGGAAGAGAGTACTGCTAGTAAAAAAAGATCTATGTATTGCCCTTGCAACGTAATGTCATGACCCAATTGCAGTGTACTACCACTTCAAGGCTGGAAAGAATGCACTGCAATTAGTTTAACGTTTCACAAATCTAAACTATCTAGCACTATCTTTTTATTAATCTTCACTTGTTCCAATGTGTTTTAATAGATTTAGATACATAGTAGCACATCTATTGCAATTAAAAATCAAAGTTTTTATGTACTAGTAGTGTTTCCCTGGAGGTCTAGTCAGTCTCCACAGTAATGAAGATGTAATTATACTGATGTAAATCGCTGCACCATAACTAGGAGGGATTGGCCTTTCCCCTCCCTTAATTCATTGAAAGATTTTATCTTTGACAGGTACTGTCAAACAGGGTGATGGGCTAGAAGGCAGGGTGATTTTTCTGGTAACTAATTTGCTTGGGAAGAAAATGTGGTTCTTTTATTGGGTTGGTTGTTTGGTTGTTTTGGTGATTTTTTTTTTAAATTATTTTTCTTTTTTAAGATGACTTGAATACTGAGATGATTCTCAAGTCCTGCACCTCCCATGCAGGGTAGCAGCAATTCCTATAGGCTTCCTAAAAAAGCATGGTCAAGATCAGACTTTCTGCTGTGACTGTGCTGTTCTCAGCCTGAGCACAGGAAAACACGTCTGAAGGTAGCTTGTGTGTGCATATAAATAAAGAGTATATTTAAAAAAACCCTAAACCAAAATCAACATCAGAAGAGGGTGATCTCTTAGGAAACACTTTCTTTCTGGTGGTAGTTTAACTTACCAAGTTTTTTCTGTTGTACTGGACTGAAAGAGCACTTAGTTTTCCCTTAGTTCATTGTCTACAAGCATCTCTCATTTTCTTTCCCTCAATAATTTCCTTGAATATGCACATGTGTTCTGTCACATTTTGTGTATACTCTTAAAGTCCACATCCAAAACTCTAAATTAAGCCCAATCAGAAGATCCACTGCTGGTTTTATTGCATGGCTGGGACATGTCTGAGAAATGTCATCTCTGCAATAAGAAAATGTTCTGCATTAAGTCCTATCTGAATGGTTGCGTGTTGCAAACACTGTCTCAGTGGTCTCATAGCAAGGCAGGATGTTTCCACAGAAATTAGCTAATTGTACCACAAATCTGGAGGGCCACCAGAGAGGATGTTCAACATGTCATCACGATCGTCCTTCAAGCTGACTGGTGGCAATGATATGTTCCTTGTCAGATTGGTTACCAAAGATTTTGTAGGGCTACATCAAGGCTCTACCAATCTCTGACTTCTTGGGCAATGCAGGTTTCTAAGGAGATCTGAGAATTTCTCCTAGGAGAGATGTTATGGGTTCACTTCCCACAAGTTCTCACAGGAGAGAATTGCCCCTCATCAGTGTGAACAGTCAGGTTTAGGACTAAGGCAGAAGTGAAGGAAGATTACTGTTATATTACTGGGAAAAACTGCTACTTTTTTTCCCCATCACTTTTCATGGGCAGATATTCTGAGGTTTTTCACATCTGTTTCTCATCTCTGGCAGTCAGCAGTTGGCACCCTTCTTTGGTAATGAAAATGGGGCTTAGGGAAATGGCAGAAGCCACGAAGTGTCCAGGCCTGTAGGTGACTGGGTGCTGCTGACCCTGAGGGTCTCCTTCCAGGGGCAGACACAGCTATGGTGGCTGTGGCATCACTGTCTGAGCTGTAAGTGCTCTTGGGCTTCAGTGCTGAGAGTCTGGTGCCTTTCCCAATTGCTGAAATTCACTAAGGAGAAGATAGAAAAAGAAAATAAATGTCTCGGTTTTATTTTCCATTGAACTGTCATTTCTTTAGAATTGGCTGTTCCACATGTTACTCACCTTGCTGGCAAAAGCATCGGTGATCAATGAGGACGAAGTGATTCTGATTGTCAGCTTGCCACGTACATCCAGAGCAAACGAACACATCAGAAGATGATTTTGTGCAGGGCCTGCTTTTGATTTGTGCATTTTTCTGGCAGACTTGGGCTATGCCCTATTACTTTCTTACAATAAAAGGGAACGTTTCTTCTACTGGAGCTTGCAGCATGCAGCTGCAATAATCATAGGGGAGCCCCAGGTGGTCTGATTTATGGTGTTTAATGTGAACCCCTGAGGTTCTGTCAGGAGAGATTATATAAGGTATAAAACATTTTGCAGAATTGTTTTGCCACACTTCAGTTCTAACTTGCAGTGGGCCTCCTTCATTTATGTCCCTTCTCCAAGACAGCTTATTTAAATGCATGTTTATTAAAGAGCTCCCTAAAACTTGTTAAAGTTGCTTCTGAAAATATTCTGACTAATGGCAATGTTGACGAGGGTGAATCATCCCTTCCCTGAGAACGTTGTGCTCATCAGGACAGTTGCTCAGCTGATGGGATTTGGCAGAGTGCCATGCAAGTTCATGGCAATTTTTTGAGGATTGATACTGGGCAAGCACTGATATGCTGGGCAGTTGTTGACTGACAGAAGATCTGATGGAGCTCTGTGGATTTTTACTGGCCCAAAGCCTGCAGTTCATGAAAGGGAGCCCTGAACTTAAATACTTTATTGTACAATCCTCATACAGGGAACATTATCTATTAAATGCAAGTGTGTTTCTGTGAGGATGTATGTGCAAGCCAGGCAAGGGGCAAGGAGCCATTCATTTAACTTTACTACTGGTATTGAGGTACTGGCCACAGGTTTCATTGTTGTCCTTCTCAAAACAAGTTGGAACAAGCTGTTTTAGTGCTACCCCCCCAAGCTGGAAGGCTGCAGTGGGAGTGGTGGAGGAGGTGCACTGGCTGCACCCGTCCATGCAACTGCACTGGCACTAGAGGCAAGGAGTGACTGCTTTAGCAGGCTAAAGGGATGTGGCTAGGGCTTTGGCTGGGTTTGCTCAAACAATAGTTTGTCCAGGCAAGGAGATGGATTTCCACCCCTGGTACAACCCGTGACTCAGAGTCTGTGCTGGAGCCCTTCTCCTCAGTGTGCTTTCCGTGAGCAGGGTTGCAAAACACCCTGACAGACTCAGATCTCATCTTTCTTCACTAGCCGGGCAAACTTAGACTCAAGGTTTAAACTCAGGTTCCTTCGTAACTAGAAATTATTTAGTTGCGTAGTATGACAAGCACAACACAGTCCTGAAGGTGGAATTCATGTCCTGAAGTGCTTAGTGAAACAAAATAAGACAGTAGCTGAGGAAAGAAGATACTTACTATAAGTTGATGCTTGCTTGATGAGGAAGTGAAGGAATGAAATCAGAGTGAGCTCTGGATGGGTACAATGACTAAACTTGTACTGGATCAACTACAGGGGTTTGGTTTTCTTTATTAACCCTGTGTATTCCTGTGCTACCTAAACTGAAACCTCCTGGGGGTTTTTTTGGTGGTGGTTTTTTTTTTTTTTTTTTTTTGGCAGAGGACAGACGGTGTTTGTTGATATTGCACTTAGTTTCAGCTAATGACAAGTAGACACAATCTGTAATCTTGTCTATTACCTGTCCTGTATCACACCCCTTCATTTACTACATTGAAGTACCAGTAAAAAGCATTCCAAGTGACACAATGGAGCAGCACAGCAGCCCCAACACAGTTGAAGGCTGCGTATTAGATTACAAAATGACTATTTTTTGGTGGGAAAGGGGGAAGATGATGTGCCAGTTTACAGGAAGGTTGGGGAAAAGGTCAGGGAAAGTGCGGAATTATTATCGGCTCTGCTGGGGCCACACCTGTGTGAAATGTTTAATGCTGACACAAGAATGAACTTGAAGCATGTTTGGAACGTACAAGCAGCAAAGAAAATCAGAGAACTTAAACTGGAATTGTTAACCGCATAAAATTTGCTATAGGATGGAGAGACCAAAACCAGCCCACTGAGACCCAAAAGTGTAGTTGAGGCCACTCTCATCTCCCTAAGGCCATGGAGTACGTGGAGCCGAGCTTGGCATGAAAATGGTCCATCAGGAGTAGTCTTGGCCAAAAAGGGCGGCTCTGTTTTAGTTTGAAGTGAAAATACCCTGCTTGTAAGTAGGACAGACTGTTACTGTGGTGGGACTGCTGAATTTGCAGCCTGTAAACTACAATTGGCTTTCTCTCTTGCTCAGCTATTCTAATGAGAAGCAGGAGCTGGTTTCCGCATTGCTGCAAACCTGCTTAGCTTTGCTACCATCAGTCTGTGACTGTCTACACCAGTTCAGATTTAATGCCAGTTGCAACTTGCTCACCACTGCTGGTTGGAATAGAACTCAAACCTGGCTTCTGCATTTATGCTTTACCACAACACCCTTCTTCGTCTCCTCCTCTGAAAATCCTGCACTGTAGATAGTGAACCCTAAAGGAGAAGTGACTCTCAGCAGACATAATTTTGTATGAGTAATTCACTTTTAAAGCTTGGATATATTCCATCTTCCTTGTGACTAATGGTACCTGAACAGAACATAATTGTATAATCATTTTCCAATTGCTTAATAACCCATTTTCCTTGTTTGTAAGATGCTGTTTTTCAATGTTTCAGAGATGCGAGGACCTGCATGTGGTAATGAGTGACAGACAATTGTTTATTTCTCAGCAATAATGCCATTAAAGAAACCTCTCTATGCTTAGAGCCCTGACAGCTGGGCAGACCCTGACATTCTGACTCATCTAAACCCAGTGAAAGGCCTGCTGGCAGGAAATTCTTCCACAGTTTCCTGTTGTGCAGCCTTTGGTGGCATCGCTCACCAGGGGAGTCCCAACCCCACCACTTCTGCCTGCTCATGGACGCCTAAAAACCAACACATCACAAATCCTTGGGGCTGCACTGTGGATGGAAATGTTGCAGCCTGACAAACATTTCTGTTGGTGTACCTGGTGGAAAGGACATGAAGCTGGGAGATGAAATGTCTCAAGTGGGGTTTTCTGTTGGAGTGGGAGGAATATCTCCCTGAGCTGGGAAAGGCTTGGTCAATCATGGGATGTAACGTTTCCAACTGCTGGACCAGCTAAGTTGAAGAAAGTTGTTCACGTAGGAAAGGGCAGGTAGAGGAGGATGAGAAGCAAAGAGGTGCTGGTTTGATAGGAAACATGTGAAGGGTGCATAAACCCCAGAAATTTCCCAAGGACTTTGATCTAGATACAGAAAATGCCTTTGAAGAAAGGGAACGGGTGCAGGAAAATAGACTGCATGGATGCCATAGATGTCTTATGTTCTTTTAAACAGAGCTGATGTCTATGGGTAACTTCACTGAGTTGAACTCTTCAACAGATGAACAAAAGTATTCCTTTTTTTTTCCCCAAGAATGAATGCTTGAGCCTTAGAAGTTGGTTCTGATGTTTGGGGATAGAAAGAGAAACCTTTTGCAGGTAGGTAATAAAGTTCTGTTCTTTCAAAAAGGTGCAACAAGCAATGTTGCCCAAGATCTCTTACTAAGAATAGCAAGTGCTACAACCTACTGAAATAAAAATAAATTTAAAACACATGGGGCCAGATGGAATGGGACTAAAATACAAATGCCATTGATTGTCCAGGGCTGTGCTATTCCAGCTAGGACCAAAAAGTTAGTTAATTTTATACTTTATTTACAGGCATAAATGCCCAAACCTCTGCTGCATTTGGTGGTGCAGTATCAAGTCTTGGTATGGCTGGTGTGAAATGATGGGGAGTTTGCTTAGTAGTGTCTTTTCTTAGATTTTTAGAAATTAATGAAGAGAATTTTCTTCAGAGGATTCTTGGAACTGTTGAACCTGAAAACAGAGCTCAGACTGGGTAATGTTTGTGGGCATTGTGACTGAGGAGAGAAAGTTCCTTGTGTATCTGAATAGTAAAAACCAAAACCAACAACAAAAAAAAAGGTTCAGTTTTTACTTGCAAACAAATGTCACCATCTTCAGAGCTGCCCAAAGTCTACATTTAGAAGTAGAAAAATGTGTTAAAGCAAATAGGGATTGGAATTTTTGGGAGAAGCATGCTTAAAACTGTTTTGTATCTGTCAATGGGTGCTTAGAGGTTGCCTTAGTTGATGTAGGTGGTGGCACTGCAAAGTGAGAGGATAACAGAACTGTTTGGAAAAATCAATATTTAACCCTGCATCATAACCAGAATACAGCTTCTCATCCCCTGGAAAACTGCCAAGATGAGGAGAGAACAAGTTCAGCTGTTTGAAACTGTTTTCTCTTTCATAGAGTAGCTGTGGTGTGGGTTTTTGCAGGGGCGGGAGGGTTGTTTTTTTTGGTGATGTGGATTTTTTTTTCCCCCAGGTGTTAAAATATCTCTGTCATGTCTTAGAAACCTCAGTTCCTTCATGCATAGGAGCTTCTGCAGATGGTCCTAGTGCAGGATCAGTGCATTGTTTATTTTGTCTCCCCTTGGAATGAAATTTTTAGTTATCTTTTTTTTTTTAATATTGTCAAAACATGCTATAGCAGGCTGTGTTCTCTTACAACCCATTCCATGTTGAAATGTAAACCCATTGCAACACAGCCTGTCTGGCTTATGTTGTCATAGCTTTTAAAAAGTTGCCCTGCTTCTCTGTTGGCTTTGAGAATTTTATTAAATAAGAGTATTTATTTTTCCAAATTCCCCATGGGCAAAAGCAGGTAGAAAACAGATACCTATGCCTGATTATAACCTTATATTTCACTTTAATCTCTCTTAATTTTCTTTCATTCCACCTCCAGCATGCATTCTCTCATTCATAATTGCCACTGGATAATTTGAAGTCATTTGCTTACTCAGGGCTTTATGCCATACACTCATGGATTGTGGCAGATGAATCCTTAACAAAAAAATAAAATGAGAAGCTCATTCTTGCTGTTTAGGTAGGTCTCTCCCTCCCTGTACCAAAGTTACTGAGCAAATTGTTGCTATTAATTTTTACATTAGTGTACTTGTTGCTCAGGGAAAAGCTAAGTGTTCGGATGAATTTAGCAATAGACTCGAGGCTGACTTTGCCTCTTCAGGAAAGATGGTCCATGCTATGTGTTGGTTGCCAAAATACCTGGTGTGTGATTACTCTTTGACTGTTGTTGTGGCAATTTTGTTGTTCACAAGGAACATAGTTTTTAAGGGAGAAAGGATTGCTCAGTCTTGGTCTGTGAGGGATTTTGGGCTCCAGGCACTGTTGGCTGCCAGAAGGATGCTGTAGCTGATCTTAGTGATGAGTACAAGGATGTTGCTTTTTCATTGCCTCTTCTCTAATCAGTGTTGCTTTGCTCTGCTTTGTGCTGCACTACTTAATTATCTTCAGGATTTGGGGTTTATTTGCTGTATTTGGAAATATTACTGCCTCTTGATTCACAGGAGAGAAAAATCATCCTAAAACAGAAATTCTGGAACCATTCAGAGTGAATGGAAGAAAACCCTCTCAAACTCCCTGGTATGGTAAATGTGCTCCAGCTTCTATTACATTAATATATGGCTTGATTATGAGAGATTATTAGTGGCAGTTATCCTGAAAAAGATATAATTCCTTTTCTAGCTAACTGTCCTATTTCTAGCTCCCTTCAATCTGTCTGTCTCTTTCTACAGTTAAGTCACAGCAATCCTTTAGTTCATTAGATATGGACAAACAAAAGGAGAAATATACTTTCAGTTCTTAAACCAGCTGTGTCTTGGGAAAGGCCTGGCCCAGTTTCCAAACAGACTGAAGTCCTGGTGTAGTTTTTTCATTTGTCTTTCTTTGGCCCCACAGCCCACTGAATTGGGCAGAGAGTTTCTCTTTTTGTCAAAGTAATGCCTTAAAAAAAAGGCAAGTGCCAGCAAGGTCTCTCATGCCTCAAGAGTAAGTATTTCCACTGCCTTCTCTCCTGCAGCACCAGTAGGTCACCTCAGTTTCCCTTTCTTTGCATTAGGTAACAACATGTTCCGGGTTTTGCTTATCCTTAATCATTTAAGTTAGAAAACACGATTTGGTGACCCACTCTCCTTTTAGTTTCAGCAAGAATTAAACCCCTTACTACCACAGAGGGAACAGTCCTACACAACACCAGAGTCTGACTGAATGTTGTATCGTGTATTTTTTACAAGGCAAATGTCATCCCACTGGGTTAACCTGTCGTGGACACATTGATCTCTTAGTTTGTATTACTTCCTTTGGTCAAGAAATATGCAAAACCTTGGTCTCCTGTGCTGGCTAATGTTTTCTGCTATTCATGCTTCTTTCAATCCATTTTATGCAGCCCTATTTTTTTGGTCAAAGTCTTTCATATTCCCAGTCATTTATCTTATAAAACAGCTACTTAGTTGCAACTTCAGTGTTAAGAATTTACAGGGTGATAGAGCTGGGGAGGGGGTGGCTGAAAATCAAACATTATTAAGCAAAAGCACATGCCACTTCTTGTGTATCTTATTCTGCAATTCTTTGAAGTTTAATCTTTTCAAAAGAAAAGCCTTTCAGCTACTTTGTGGCAACAACTCGGGCTTGTAACTTTTGACTGCACAGTGCTCCTAGTTCATAAACTGATCTCATCCTTTTCTGACAATTAATACTAAAGTGAATTTAAATTGGATCTCCTCCTGCCACCGCATCAGCTGTCTGGAACAGTTTGCCTACCTTGGTCTCCCACACTAATTCTCTCTGTACCTTTTCAAAATGCTGCTAAAAATCCTGACCTCCTTTAGGGCTCTACCAGCCAGCAAGCTGTGAACCAATTTCTTTTCACGTGTGGATTTGGCTGCACATCCGCTTTGCAGAGCCGTAGAGGGCTACAGAAGAGACAGGGTGGCTGAGTGCTGGGCAGAGATCAGGATATCAGCTTAGCAGTGCCGTAAGCCTTTGAAGCCACGTCTCACCTCATGCTTCGGCTGCACGAAGATGCAGCCCAGAGCAGGCAGCAGTGCAGCCTCACACAGACCCTGGAAAAAACTTGGCCTGGCCTTGTGCTTCTGCTCTCCATCTCTGCAGAGCTGTGACCCCATCCCTTCATCCCTTTCTGGTGCAGTTGTGTTGACTGTGTGAACATCCACAAACCAGCACACAGAGATGCTCTTGTAGCCATGGAGAGGGCCAGATAAAGAAGAATTCTTTGCATCCTTTTCTTTTCATGCAAGGAAGAAGCATTCACAGGCTGGCTCTCAAAGCTTCTGTTTATCTGAAAAGCACTATCTTGATTGCTAGGTAAAAAGTTGAAATATTTTTATAGCATGATAAGATTTTTCTTATTAATGTGGGCTGGTAAACAGTGAGTATAATGTCACATTGTCTTGTGGTTTGTTCTGCGGTCAAAGGAATAATTATATGAATGTCTTAATCTTATTTTTTTCTTCCTTTAGCTCCCATTGTGTAGTAGTTCTTCTAGCACTGTATTATAAGAGAATTATGTTTATACCAAGACCTCTGGGACAGGCTGCGTACAGAAACTCAGTCATGACTAAGGACTTATTGAGTGTGGCAACATTTCCCATAGCAGGTTATACATTACAGAGCATTCTGCATCCTGTTTTCAAAAGCTCAGCATTTGCAGCTGAGGCCAAATTTTCAAAAGGAAACATTTTGATGTAGAAATTGAAGTAAGGGACAGTGATGAAATGTGGTCATTTCCTATCACTTTGGAAAGCCTCTGAACTTGTTTTTGTTGTTTTAACAGTACCTTTGCTTAAAGATCTATATTCATAAAGACATCTTGACCTCTGTGAACTGACTGTAAATGTTTCCTGAGGACATTACTAAACTCATACATGCCACTGGCATAATTGTTTCCATGGAAATAATTTTCCTTTTAAAGGAAAATAATAAAAAACCCAACGGAGGACACATGAGAACACAAAAAAAGCCATAGCAGGTTGGAGCAAAGGTCTACTGAGATGTGTGTCCTGTATCCAACAGTGGTCAACAGAAGGTGCTTGGGGAGGTGCATCAGAACAATACAAGCATATGGCAACGCTGCTCCAGAAATTCTTTCAGCTTTAGCAGTTTTGGACTCAAAGATTTCCTGAGCCAAAGGTGCCAGCCTTACAAGCAACATGTTTTTTTTTGTTGGTTGTATGTTTTTTTTTTGGTTGTTTTTTTTTTTTTTTTTTTTTTTTTGCTACTGTGAAAAGCCTTATACAGCACAATGATGTGTCTTTACAATCAGGCTCTTGCAGCAATATCATCCCAGGGAGAACATAGGGGCACTTTGACAGTCTTTAGTTGTTAATTCAGTCGTTCCTCAAGGAAAATGCCTGCTAGGTTTGCTTCCTTAAATGTTTCAAACTAACTGTCTAGAATTCATCATGGAAACCTTTTTTTTGGGAAAGAACTGGGGTCATAAGCTTTCCCTCAGAATAACAACTGGAAGACAACAATCCCCTTTATAGTATTGCATCTTTTATCCTAAGAACTAATAATGTGTCCAATTCTTTTAATATCATGTGTTTAACATAAGCTTGTTCACCTCACCTGCCCTTTGTCCCTGCCCCTGTCCAACTCTAGCAGGACACTCCTTTTAAAACAGGTGGTTAAAAAAATGTGCTTCCTGGCTGCTTTAAGGAGGATTGCACACCTTCAGGCGAGTTTGAAGCCAAGCTTTAAAGAAGTGGGGTTTCCAGACGTGCAAGTATGCAAAATTGTTTCTGTATGCATTTCTCAGTGCTGAAATGAAAGTCGGAGTGCCATCTCTGTGCATGCTAAATTGCATCAGTGAAAAGCCTGCATTGTAGTTGGTGACAAAGCAAAGATGTGTCCATCTGCTCACACACAAAGTGCTTAATTCCAGGTGATATTTGTAATCGAAATGTTCCACAAATCTGATGAGTTGACCATGGTTTGACCATGATCTGTTGCAGATCTTCAAATTTCCAGAGCATGTACAGTGTGTTTGCCTATGTGGGCTACTGAAATATTACGCTGGGAAAAGTCCCTGATTTGTTCAACTTTTTGTTTAAAGTCCACCTTGGGTATTGGAATCTAAATTCAAGTGTTAACCTCTTTGATTGGAAATACGTGCTGAGCAATTACAGGAAGAAGGCCAATTTCAGGCACAGCAGTAATTACTGAATTAGTAGAAAAGTTCAAGAGGAGCTTCAAATTTCATATCATTGCTAAGGTTTCTGAAGAACAGGTAATCCTGAAGCGACTGGGCTCCTCACACCTGCATATGTGTGAGGTAACTCCACTTAAATTTCAAAGAAATCTCTGCATGAATAATTCCAGAACCAGATGTCAACGTTTCTTAAAATGTAACTTTATTTTCAGGTGCAGAAAATTGTCCAGCAGCCTGAAATTTGTGATGATGAAATTGGGGAAAACCATTTTTTGTTAGGCAGTATTTCTTGTTCTTGAACTTGGTGGTCTCCTGCTTGATTCATTCTAGAGGAATCCTGTAGTGTAACGTCCTGCCTGCAGTGGTATGCCTCATGTCTTCTGCATTTCAAACTTTCCTTTCTCAAAGAAAATCTTCACAATATTTACTTGACCACATCAGTTTTTTGATTCTTTTTTTAATTGTATCCATATATAATACTAAGCCCTGCAGGATGTTTATTTTGTTCATACTGCATATCTTGCACACATTAATCAATAATAAAAAGAAAGTTGTAGGGCAATTAAAGGCTCTGCTCAGAATGAATGATCCAAATATTATGTTGAATTGTTTTGAATGGATTTAGTAATGTTTCAGGTGCATCTATCCAACTTCTTTGTGCAGCCAGCATTTGCAACAGTAGTGACACGAGATGATGGCTTTGTGAAGTTTATTTATCAATTAATATATTCAGAGTTTTTAAACTGTTGTTACATCTTCCTTATCCTATATAGTATATTAGGCATCAAAATGAAATAATGAAATGGAACTAAGGAGAAAAAAGAAAGGGGAGATGACAAGTTAGTTCTTGCTCCCAACATCCACAGGTGTCTTCCTGAGAAGTCCTGGAACAGAAATAGGGTTCTAATACTTGATGTGCAGAATGGTGAAGTTTGTTGGGAATTAAATGTTACCTTTATCTAGAAGTGGCAATACCCTTGATTATTTTGGTGTCTGTGTTGTGAGACGTGGCTGACACACACAGAATGGTCACGGGCAGGGCCTGCTGTGGGGATGGTACTGAACACAGAGTGTGCTGTTCAGGGATGGCTGGACCATAGCTCAAAGTGACTGACATCAGGGAGATGATAGTAGTGTCTGTACGAGGCAGTCTGCCTAAGTTAGGCTCTGAAGTGATTTCTTTTCAGGGACTCTCCAGGGAGCCAGCCTATTTTGCACTGGTGAGGTCTCCAGACACTTTTGCAGGTGGTCTCTTGGCAAGCTCCTGTTGAGGGGGCTTGAGGCTTCTGTAAAGATTTTGTCCAACTGTACTGATTCTCACCATGTTTCCAGACTTGCTGATCATTCATGTTTTTCTGTTCTGAGTTTAAAAAAAAAAAAAAAGGGGCCATGGGGGATGGAAAAGGGGAAAATCCATAGGATAATTAAGGACAATAATTCTATGCCTGTTTATTTTATCCCATCTTAAACCTTTCTGACATGTACTGATGTCTGTAATGTAAGTGCCCTAAAGGTGTGTGGGCTGTCATATTCTTTGGTGGTGTTTGCTTTAGGAACGTAGCTGTCTGAAAGTTTTGATATCTAAGAGGAGCTCCACGTTCTGGCATGATGCAGCTTGCAGGTTTCAGGGAGAAAAACAAGCCCAGCAATGCAGGCACTAGTCTCCTTTTAAGCTGCTGGAGGTAAAAGCATGGAAGTTCAGGCACTTAGATGTCCATACTGAATGTAAAGAGATAAGTGATTGTATTTGTAATACCTCGGTGTGCTGGCTGACTCATTCAACCAATTAATAAACCCCTGCCCTGAGCATAAAGCCAAACCTGTTTGGAAAGGTTAATGTCAGACTCCCAGACAGCTCAGTTAAGGTTACTTCTTTGCACTCTGCAGGAGCTCCCTGAGAATCTTGTCATAAAATCTGCTTAGTGAAGCAGGTAAAATATGCAACAATAATGCTCTGTATCTTGTAAAAATCCATCAGAGGATCTCCAACCGCTTGGGACAAATTAGTAAAGTCAGCTCAGCCCTCTCCTTCACCAGGTAGAGAAGGGCTATGTTCTTTAGCAAGAAGGGGGTTTTCTTCCTATTTAAAAAAGTCTACTTTCCTCCTTTAAAAAAAAAAAAATTAAAAAATCCTTGAATGCATTCGTCCTCTTAATGGTCTCAAAGCAAAATATTCTCAGGCCACAGCAGAGAAAATGGCAATGAAAGAGTTTAAAGCAGGAACTTGTTCTGAGGGTGTGCAGGAATTGAAGGCAAAAGTGCTACTGTCTGAGCAGGATCTACACTGTCCTTCTCATCTAGCTGAGGCTAAAGGAGTTTCTCAGGATCAAGTCCCACCCCAGTTGGTGGCAATTGGAATTTTTCCATTTATTTCAGGGGAGGGAATTTTGTCATCACTAGAGTTTCACTGAGAACAGGACTTAGTTCTTAAGGGTGGGGGAGATCAACGGAGGGGCTACTTTTGCCTGCCTGTTTCTCGTGAAACTTTCTCTGTTTACTCCTTCCCACCCCCTTTCTAAAGATGATTTTCATTTTGATTTTTCTCATCAATGGAACTGTAGTTTCAGAATCTCCCACAGCTCTAAGCAGAGGTTTGTGCCTTGCAAATAATAAATACTCTTGTTGTGAAAGTAATTAATTCTTTTTTTGATCTGGCATGATCAAGTTAAGGTTAAAAGAACACTGAGTAGTCAAGGAAACTCACTCCCACATCATTACAGTTATGATATTTGTTTTCAGAAGGCTTAAAATGGAATGAACCCTCTTCTTCCATATCTTATAATAACTTTAATTTGTTTAACAGTTGGATAAAAAGCAAATTAATCACACAAGTACCTTCAAAGGAAGAATTTGGACATAGTAAATATTCAGCTGTGAAACAGTCATCTGTCATCACAGTTTAAGCAGTTAGTCCCCCTAAGCAGAGATGTGGCTGTATTTGAGCATCCTCAATATTTTTCAGTGCAAAGTAAAAAGGACTTGTCTGTGTCACTGTTTCAGCTGAATTGCTGTTAGTAGGTTGTGTCTCTGGTAACTGTTTGACTACTATGTGCATCTCCATATTATATATGAAAAAGCGTCTTCCTTACTAACTGGCCAGAGCAAGATCCAATTTCTGGAATTAGAGAAAAACAAAATCTCACTAAATTCAGGAGCTATAAAGGTATTTAACCAAAGGAAGTATCTCATCAAGGAGCAAGAACGACTTTGCCATGTGCCTTGTCCAACTTAAAATCCATTTAAAGCCAAGGAAAATGCTGTAGTGGGTGTAATGGGTAGGGACTTTTGAATTTGTGATATATTTCTAGAAGATGTATTTTCTGCCAGAGTTTCATTTCTTGTTTGACAAGGGAAATTTTGCAAACTGTGTTTTTAATGAAATGGTTAACTATGGGTTGTAAAGCTTGAGAATTGCTTCAGCTCTTCGGCTGCTGGTACCAGTCTGATCCACAGCGGTGCAGAGGCAGCTGTCTGCCCTCACCCAGGGAATCCAGGGAGCAGAAAGCTTTCCACACAAGCAATGCTTTGCACTGAGTCCCGGGCCTGGCTTTCTTCTGCTGTGTCTCCCTGTGCCTGAGGACATACGAGAAAAGGTGAGCAATAAAAGTGTCTCCAGATTGAAAGTAAGAGGCCTATTTTGACCGTAACAATACATACATGAAAAAAGATCACAGAATTCTCTTTCTGCCTATAAATCTGGCCCTGAGGCTTGAGGCTCATAGGTTTCACTCATTCTCTTTATGGTCTGAAACAAATCCAATGTCAATCAAGGCCAAGAAGGGGGGAGAACCCTGTTCTGAGGAAGTGGCTGAACAAGAGCCCCTCTTCCTGGGGCTCTCCTGCTTCAGCAGCAAATTGAGGTACTCCCAATTAGTGCCAATGCCGTGAAGGAGGAAGGTGAGGGGCATCCAGTTTGTGACAATGCTGTGAGGAGGAATGCAAGGGGCTGGGAAGGTGCCTCAGGAGCCCTCAGCTCCCTGCTGCGACCCCTCCCGCTGACAAGAAACCTCCAGGTTTTGGGTCAGTCCTGAGTAGTTTTGCAGTTATAAGGCGGTTTGTGGTGAGAAAGCTTCCTTGAGACCAGGGCAGAAATCCTCCTTGAGGGTGGGAAAGGCTCGTCCTCAGCCAGCTGCATCTCCTTGCAGGAAGGAGGCAACAAGGCTTTGGGTCAGGTTTGGAGACCTCAGTCCCCACCTCACCCTCAGAATGATGACATGAAATCCCCACATCTCTCAGCCTGCTGTGGATTTTTCTTCCTAGGGTATAAGTGGTCCTTATTCCCACATTTCTGCCTCTGATACAGCTAACCTGCTGTGTCATGGCACTGATGTGTCTGGTCACCTAGGAGAAGTTTGTTCTCATCGTGCTTGTCCTTACAGGATTTATGTGAGGTATGAGTCTCATTAAATTACTAGCCTTCATCTTTTCAGCATAGGATATGTTTAAAACCACCTGGTCCTAAGTGCTGGGTATCATTATCCATAAATGAAATGACAGGGTTGTGAACCTCCTTTCAACCCCGAAGCGAGTAACAAAAATATCAAACCCTGTGGTCCCCTTCATTCAAAAGTGCTGCTCCTTAGGGTGCCTCAAAAATTACCTTCTGCTGGGTATGCAGCCATTTCCCAAAGCTGACCATGGGGAGTGCATCAGGACGATCTGTTTCTGACCAAAGCTTGATGGCACCCTCTGAACCTGAGGTCTTGAAAAGCAGCTGGACATGAGCACAGATCTGCCCCTTCTCGGGCCTGCCAGCAACCTCAAAAAGATATAACCATGGGTGAAACATTCCCAGCACAAAACTGTCCCCTGGTCCTCCCAGAAAAGACAGTCGGTCCTAACTCAGAACCATTTGCTGTTGCCTTTGTGGCTCACACCACGCAGGAGGGCTGCTTGCACGTGATTTTATTGTGCGGGGGGGAAAAAAAGTATCTGAAGTATGAGGATATGCTGCTGACTAAGGTTCAAAAATGAACTATCTAATACTGATTTGAGAGCTAAGTTAGAAGATTACTTGAAAACAAGACATTTAAATGTATGTTAACAAGGGCATTAGGAGTCTGGTTAGATGAGAAGATGTTTGCCGAGAACCTTTTTCCTGATATATCAGTAAAGAAAATGAAAAGGTAGTCATGATGCCCCAGGAATGAAAGAAAATAAACTTATTGCTGGTTTGAATTTCTTCCCACTGCAGTTACTTGAATTCTTTTTTTTGTTTTCATGTGATTTGATTTAACGGTTTAGGGTAAAAAAAAAAACTTATACTCAAGAGCTTTATCAAGGTTTTCTAATGCTTTGGGATTTCAGGTTTCATGGAAACATTTGTATTGTTTGAATCTAAAAGAATTTAAATTACAGGAGCTGACAGTTAATTTTACACACGATGTGGTTTATGCTGTGTGCAACACTCTGTGTGTGTGTGTTCGAGGGTGATCTTGTAACTTCTGGAAGTTATAGTAAATGTTTCACTACATTAAGATTTTTGAATTGAGCCTGGATATTTTAGCCAAGTTATTGGGCTGTAGCTGCAGGACGTGCATTCAGCTGTGTGATACTGAGCTGGAATTGGAAGGAAACATTATAGTGCTCACAACACAATCTTCTGTCTTTGAAATTACTGAGACTGCACTTGGTTTCCTTCTTATAAAGACCTCTGTCACCTCCCAAAAAGATTTAGCCCAGAGTTCAGATGCAGAGTTCTGGATAATTTTCTGTGGGAGAACTAGTGGAAGATACATGGGAGGTAGACTGAAACTGCTTAAACATTCCCTTCACGTTCTATGATGGTGTTGTCTTTGCAGTGAGCTTGGTTTTTGTACAGAAGAGGAAGTGTGTGTGGATGTATCTGAGGTCATCTACAACTCACCTGCAGATGGAGTGATCTCTGTGGAGAACATGTCTCTATTAGTTTCTGCTTTAGCTCCTAAGTAATGCACTTTTTATGTGGCTGTGTAATCTGTGCTTATTCTTCCACATGCTCCCCCAGAGTGTGCAAATCCAGCTCCTATGAAAGGTCTGCCTGTGATACGAGCAGTGAAGAGTGGCAGGAAGAGAGGGATTCTGGAAACTGCTTACTTTAAGTGAATTACCTCTTTAGGATTTTCTTTACTGTCTTAGTGACTTTAAAAGAATGAGTAAATCTCCCTCTGAATTTGTTCTTCATTTTTTTTCTTCCTCTTCATCTCAAGTCTCTGACAGTAAAATGTCAACAAAAAATATCTGAGTGCAGGTGTGGTCAAGTGGGTTTGAAATATGCAAGCAAGATCACCCAGGCCTGGACCCTAACACTGTCCAAGCTTTCTTATCTGTCTGTGTTATAGGGATTTACTTCTGTGATTGGAATCCCTGGAGCAAATGGAGCCTCTGACTCAGATAACCACTACTGTATCAAGTTCATGTAATGTAGCTTATTAAAATAACATTAAATAGTTAGATGGGATGGTCCTTTTACAGTCTTCTTAACAAGAAAGAAACTGATGCCTAAGGCACTGAGAACTGCCTGTAAGTTGGAGAGAGCCCTAAATCATTGCTTTCTATCTAAATTCTGAGCAGCTCAGTGTCCCGCAAGGATGGGCCCCTAACAGAGCTGTTAAATGGATTCAGCTACAAGGGTTGTTGCAAGTGTGCACCTGTCTGGTGACAGCAAGTTAAAAGATAAGTGCTTGAATAAATCAGTCAGCAGGTTTTATGAAAGACTTGGGAGGAGAGAGAGGACAGCAGAAAGTAGCTGTTTGTAATGCTAATCAGGAATGAAAGATGTTCTAAAAAACATGTGAGAACAGGCGAATATTAGCAGGTGTTGTAAATGTCCAGGCGTAGAGCAGAGTTTGAGCCATGCTGGGTAAACTACTTTCTCGTGGTTTAAACTGCCCTGAAGATGTTAGTTCAGCCACAGAGCCACAGTGAAGGAAATAGGAATTTAGGGATGGATGACATATCGTAGGCTCTGAAGACTCTCTTGACTTCTTTAATATAGATTCTTCTTCCCAAGTCTACCCTGGGTTCCCTACACTACTTATACTACATAACATACTTGAGTGTTCCCTCTTCAGACAGTTAATTTTTGGGGCAAAATCCTGGTCTTTGATCACCTTTCTCAGCACCTACACTAATCTAAGTTCCTTCAGTGACTGCTTCTATTGTATTTCAGACCATCAGGAGCAGTTTCCAAGGAGACTACCTCCTTGTGGGTTGAATCTTCAGCAGGTGCATATTAGCTCATTTCCAGCAAAGTCTGCAGGGTGAGTTGTTCCAGTTTATTTATGGGATTAAGTTTACTAATCAAACTGTTAGCTGTACCAAAAAAGAAAAAAAAAACCCACCTGTTTTAATCTCCTCTGACTATTCTTGAGGGCATCATTGAAGATCAGTCTGTGGTTTCAAAATAAATAAGCTCCTTTTAGCTACAGAATGTAAAGCCAATGGGCTTCAGAGCATCTTCCACCATGGGCTTGAGACTTTTAAGAAAACAGCAAGTTCTGAGAAACAATATGTTCACACGTGATTTCCATAAGTCTTAATTTTCAGAGCATTAGGAGACCAGCCTGCAGCTCTTCTGGTTGCTTTGTGTAAAATCAGGAACATCAGGATTCTGATGAAATTTTGCAGCTTTTTGTTCCTCCTTTGGCTCTTCGCTCTGTGATCATATTACAGGTGGCAATTGTGAGGTAAAGCAGACTTAATTTTTCCACTGAAAGCTGAAAGTTAACATTTGCTACAGGTGATTGCTTGTCTCCCTCAGCAAGTCCCACACTGGAACCAACTGACTTCCTGTTTGGAGTGTGTGTTCCTGGGGGAGGTGTATGCAGTTTTTATTTTAATTGTCAGCGCACTAGGCTGGACTTGCCTGTGTATAACATTAGAAATAGAAGAAACGCTGTAGGCAGTGTATGTCACATTAATTTATGGCTTGGATAGGATCTGGATAACCATATGAATTACTTTACCAGTGGACTTGACCTTTACATGTGGTGGCAAATTGTGCAAAAGAGAGAACAGCAACAATGCATTTAAAGAGGGGTGGAATTTGAATCTGAATGGTCTTGATTTTGTAATAAATCAGCTGCAGAATAAACATGTCTCTTCCCTCATCCCCCCACATATGGAACGATGATTAGAACCAGGACATCAAAAAGGTCCCAGGAGTAAACAGATCTATTTATGACACTTTTTTTTGAGTGCATTTAAAATACTAACTATAATCTCTTTCAATACACATAAATCAACTATATATTTTAATGGTAAAAATATGGATATGTTCTACCCCTACTCTTCATAAATATATTGTGGGCTACTTCTTAAATATGTGTGCCACTTAATGAAAGTTATAACACTGCATATGCCTGCTAGGGTTTGTGTTTCTAAGGATACTGTGCCTGCATTTCTTTCTTGGGTGATCTCCTAGACCATACCCTCTCTTCTCAGTTTTGTCCAGCAATACAGTAGTGGCACAAATTATAGTAATAATTCAATATATTAATGCAAGGACTTAGCACCTCTTCCCTTTCTGTGCTCTTCAGTCTTCTCTTACAGCTTTTTGGATCAGGAGGACTTTAACATAATGTGTAGTAGATTCATTGACTTGGGCTGCTTGAAAAATGGCTTTGCAGCTAACTCAGGCACATCACTGCCGCTATTATCATATGCAGATTATTGCAGCATTAAATTTGCTAAGAAAGCTATAAAAGGAAAGGTGATTTACAAAAAAAAAGGAGAGGAAAAAGTAAAAACCTAGATCTAGAATTAAGTAATTGTTTCTTGTAGGTTAACAGATGAAATACGTACTTAGGGGGTTTGATTTTGGGCTGAATTGATACCAAGACATCTGTGGTATTCTGAGTTGCTTGTGCAAATTTCTAGTTCAGAATAAATTCATGGGAGAAGATCTAATAACATCTCAGAACAAGTTGCTGGATGGGATAAGTGAGTTACAAGACAATGTGAATCATCTTCTAATTACTATTTTAAATGTAGACTAGCATCTCAGAAGGATAACTGCTTCTCATTAAAAGTCTGACCATATAGTACTAGTGATCAAACTTCCTGATTTTTGTTCAAACCAGCACCAAAATCATAAAGACTGGACTGGATCCTCAAAATTTTTAAAGCAAATTTGGCCTTAACTCATGTGAAATTAAAATCTTTCAGGCATCTAAGCCTCAGTGCTCTGATTCATTGGACTTGGTATGGAACTGTACACATAACTGGATTCTTGTGCATTAACTTGGCTTTCCCCCACCTCCATGCTATTAGCTAACTGTTGAGCATCACTGCAAATACATATTATGGTGTGACAATTTCCTACTGTATTTGGGTAAATGTTGTGGAAAACATAATGCTGTAACTCTGTTTAGTCAGGCTCTGTACAGATGTAAGGTTAGTCATGGATCAGACTTCGTTTTCATCTCTCCTTCTGCTTCATTGCCCACATATGGGATTTTGAGCATGAATTATTAATAACTGAATCATTTTAAATGCTGGAGATGCACCAATTGTTGTCAGATTTTAAATTTGTTCCTTTTAATTACATAGTTACCATTTAATGCACAACATGTATCTGTGGAGTTCTAATTGTTAAAGAATATTTTTCACCTCTCCTGATTGGTATGAGGTAGATTAAGGGTATGGAAAAAGCTCTTCATCAAATGCACAGGATTTTCTTGTCAGTGCTAAATTAACACAATATGAATGTAAGAAATGACCATGAATAAACATTTTAGAGGACGTATGCTTTTTAATCTGTGCATTCCTGTACGGTTAATAATACTAAAGTTTCCAATTATTTTAGCTGATAACTGTATATAATAGTATAGGTAAGCTAATAAAACAGAACAAACACATAAACACACCCAGACATACACAAAGTAAGGATTAATTACTTCATATGGATGAAAATCTGAAGTCACCCTGGAGATGCTATTGCATCTGTTATCACTTTGCTTTCAGTGGTTGGTGCTGACGGTAATGCTCCATCAAGGGCCCTGGAAAATTTTGCATGCTAAATACTTGAGGCTTGGCTAAATAAAATGGATTTTTGAATATGCTAATCATGCTTATTTTGATCTTGCTGTACCCGGCAGCTGATTGGGACCTCTTGCCACCTAGATCTAAGATCAAGGACGTTCAGTTTGGAGACCATTCCCCTGAGATTTTCCACTAGAAATTCATCCAAAACTTGTACAGGATCTAAGGTCACCTGCAGAAAAAGTTAGCTGCAAAGTGAAGTTCAAATTCCAGCAGCTACAAGTACCCCCCACAAATTGGAAAT
Organism: Dicrurus megarhynchus; assembly: GCA_013399195.1. Lineage (NCBI taxonomy): Eukaryota > Metazoa > Chordata > Aves > Passeriformes > Dicruridae > Dicrurus > Dicrurus megarhynchus. Next base: position 1,059,888 of record VXAD01003770.1, on the reverse strand, counting down.
ACAGACATTTCTTTCCCTGTTTTTCCTCAGTGTTTGAACACTTATTTTTCTGATCTATCTGTGGGTATTTCCATGGAATAGCCTAAAGAGTGGTGAAAATGAGTGGGTTTTGTAAGACTCTAAAAAACCTCTAAAAAAATGTAGGTATGTGATGAGACATGCTATAAATTGCTAGGGAGTTTTCTGTTTTCCTAGATTCACCCACAAAGGGAAGAGTCATCCCTGTCCTTTCTGTGCTCTTCAACCAGCTTCTCTTTGAGGCTGCAAATAAGTGTAGGGAAACCAGGGCCTGGGAAATCTAATACATTTAATTTTTAAGGGACATCTTTCTGTTCAGAAGTAGTCATTTGAAAAAAAAAACCATGGACTTGGTTTGGGTTCACCCAACGGTAAATATGTAATCCTGGATGTGCTTTCCTACCTAGTTAGTGTCTGTGATAGCTCTTAGAAGCCTGTTTGAGGAAGGAGATACAGCCTGAGTAGAGCAAGTGTTCACCAGTCAGAGGAAAAAAAAAATGGACACAAAATTCAATATCATGCTCTTCTAAAACTCTCATAGCTAGAAAACCATTGTTAACCACTACAAGATCTTTAAAATTAACTGCATCAGTGTATCACTGATGTGAAATATTTATTCGCTGAGTTCAAATGAAAGTGTTGCACAGGGAAATGCCCTGTTACAGTTCTGCCATTGTCATGTAACACTGAGCCTGGAAGACCACGCACGATGGCACTGAGGTTAAAGGAGGATGGGACTCTGTGTTCTTCTAGAATGTTATAACACTGCAGTTACTTTCAAAAGAGTTGGAATCAAAATACTTTTTCTTCTGTGGTAGACAGAGTGTGACAACAGAGGACAGTACTAATTTATTTATCTTAGGCTTATGACTAGAAACTTATCCGAACGACCTAGTTTTGAAAAATAATTCTTGCTAAGGTGAGAAATTGATAGACAAGAGAATTGAGAGTAACATCCTTTGGTATGAACAGTCCTGCTCCTGTGTACTGAGAGACTCCACAGAATCACATCAGGTTTTGCTCTCAGAACCAAGCTGATACCTCATAGGAATTTTTATCTCTTCCTCCTCCTTTTTTTCCTATCTTTTTCTAATGATTTGTTGAAACTGGAGGAGTCATTTTAGCTTTACATAGTATGAATTCCAAATCTGTTCTACTGGGACTTCTTGTGGGTATAACATAATTAAACTATTTCAATACTGCAAATGATCTCACTTTTCTTTCACCTTGCCCCAGTACAATATTAACTTCTCATCATTTACATAGCTAAAATAAGATTTTGAATACCAAAGAAGTCAGAGAGTGTATTATGAAATCTTAAGTTTCTCTTACATTTTCTCCTGGTGTTGGTTCACAAAAGTTGTACAAAATCTTCTATAATTTTAAATTTATAATGCCATTTAAATATCAAAATAATAACATCTAAATTCACACTAGTGTAAGATAAGAATCTAGTTCTATAATTTCAGCTCTGAGCTTAGCACCATTGAGGTTAAGGTTCTCCAGGGTTACAAGATGCATATTGGGATCAGGCCCTCTGGAATCAGCACAACTGGTCACACGCAGAAGGACTGTCTGTGTAGGTAAGGATTTTCAGGCCTGGTTGTAGAATCTATTGAGTCTTCCTTGTAACCTATTTGAAATTTCAGTAAGAAAAACATTTTTCACAACTTTTGATGCTTAACCAATTTCCACATTCAGTCTGAAATCTGGTAAACTTTTGCAACCTGTTGCAGCTTTGAGATTTTCTTGCTTCTTTCTGCTTTCATTCACCATATGGTCTCCTATTCACAAACTCTGCCCTAATGAGAATTACTCTTGCAGGTAATTTTCTAATGATTATCTTGGGATAAACAAATTTTTCATACTTGTTTTGCTAATGTATTCAAGTAGGTTCACAGGGGAAAAGATTAATCATCTAAAAAGCAAGCCGGTGTTTTTCATTATGCTAAAGGATCCAAAGATGATCAGAGCAAAGCCACTGGTTGCTATGACAGCAGATACTTTTTTCTCTCTTTGTGAGGTAAATGGCAGTTCCCAAGCTGATTGGCTGAAATGAGCTTATCCTGGTGACCAACCATAGGGAGTTAATTTCATCAGAAAGAGAAAATGGTGGGAAATCCTGCCGTGATGATACAAAGGAATTTTCATTAGAAGCCAACAGAGTCAGGGGTTCTCTTTCATTATAATTAATATGTTCCATCTAATAAAATAATTTAGGAGAGGCAGACAATAGAATTAGCCTATCTATTATTTTGTGTATCCACATAAGCTTTAATCTGTTTTCTGCTAAGACCTACACTCAAAGTAAAGCAACCCTTATTTTCCCCATAATACCTCTATTACTGAAGACTGTCATCATGTACCTGTTTATATAATTGGAGATAAGCTAATTGCAGGCAATACAAAAGGGATGGCACTCTTACAGGCATTTGCTGGAAGCAGTCATGCTCTATGGAAATAATAGATGCAATAAACTTTAAATAGGAACATTTCTCTTTAGTTTATGGTGATAAATCATGTTGTGTTCCTCACTTTCTCCATGGAGGAGACATTTATTTGGGGCAGATTCAAGGACAGAGGTTCCAAGTCAGTTCACAGGTGAAAAGAAGAGATTGTAATTAGGGTTTGCAGTTCAGTAACAAGGAAGGGACCTACACTACCTTGCATGAGTTCTCACCTCCTGTGATCTTTCAGCTGTGTCCATCTCATCCAGTCTTTCAGGCAGGACTTCCCTTGAAGATGTTGGTTCAGTCCCTTCTGTGCAGCTGGCAGCCCATTACACATCACAGGCCAAAACAGGCAAGAGTTGTGTTAGGAGCTGTAAATTACATACTAATGATTGTGCATAAGTCACTGTAGAACAGGATATGAGTTGAGCTGTTCTCCTACTGTAGAAGGTCTGTTGTTCCTTTTTACACTGATCTAAGTGACAGTGGTCAAGCAGGGTTAAGTTTAACTGTGGGACTTTGCAAGGACTAAAGAAAGCAAATATCTCAGAGAAGACTTCTGCTTTCTGAACCCAGGCTTCTGTATAGGGTTACTTTGCAGCTTATTTGAAAGGTCCTAAAAGGATTTAGAGCTGTTGTTTTAAGAACGTCATGTAAACTGATGAAGTAATTGAGCTCATTGGATATGTAGTAGATTACGACCTCCTCTTTGGTTATTAGATGTTTATAAAATATCTACCACCACAGGAGATGGCAACATCTCCATCAAAGCAAACTAATGTAACAGGAAAACTGTGGCCTGAGAAATTAATTTGTAGTATAAAATGATCTTAAAATTTCATTATCTTAGCCCCTGAAATAATTAATTTTAGTTGATTTTATGTAGTGCCTACACTGAAGGATTCATAAATCTGTCATATCCTCTGGAACTATCATTGTATATCTCTGGGATAAGAGAACGAATCTAGAATCAAATACTGTAATAAATTTACTGTTCTTGGTGCTTTAAACTGCAAAGATCAGGCAGTAAAGTAGTAGCTCTTATCTTTATTTACCCTTCTCATACATGAAGGGAAAAATACTGGGCTGTGTCTAACCCAAGTAGAAAACCAAGACAGTGGAAAGTTTAATTACTTGCCTAAACCCACAGTGATTCAGTTGCACAGATGAGATTACAACTCAGGAGCTCCTGGCCCTTTGCCCAGCCTCTCTGTGTCGTGGAGCTCTTACTTTACATGTTGTTTTACCAGGACACTTCCAAGACCCGATTTTCTGCCCTGTGTATGCATACACATGCAAAAACACTTATCAGTAAAACTTACCTGTGTCTTTCTATTTAACCCTGCTGATTACATATGCTAATCCACAGCTGACAGGCCGTTTCCCTTCCTCGTGGGCAGTGGTGGCAACTTTACATGTAAATTGGCCATGTAGCTGTAACCCACCTTTTTGCATCTGCAGATTCCTGGGAATCCTCTTGTTTGATTTGCACCTCAGGTTGGTGTAGTGAAGTTAATTTACCCAATTTGTGAGCAGAGATGTGGTGTCTGACGTAAGACCAGTTGAACACTGTCCTGCACTCTATAGGTTTATCTGTTAAAAGGAGAACAAGATTCAGGCTCAGCATTCAATGTCTTCATCTGAGATATTTGATCTTGATTGCAAGTTCATGTAAGGCATGAAAGCAACTGCTTGGGTGCCATAATGTGGACACAATTGACAGCCAAAAAAGGGACTCTTAAAAGGAATGTGCTATCTCTCCTAGATTATTAAATCTTCATCCTTTGGGATGTGTTTGTCCATCTGCAAACCTAATATTGGTCTGCCCTGTATTAAGGTGGATCTAGATGGGAATGTAAAGATACCAAAAATGTCTCTCAAGGAGTTAATGCAACCACACATTTCCAAGGACTATTTTTAAAGGTAATGTGAGGGTGTTTGCTCGATGGTATCCTGGGACAAAGGTGTGTTGTCACATGGCTGTGCCGTAGGCTTCTAGGACTTGACTTTTGTGGGAAGTCTCCTAATGTAAAGGCTAAGTGAGTAAGCTCTTTTGAAAGTGGTTTTGTGGCTCCAACCCTGAGACTCTCCACAGACTTGAATGCAGTTAACCTTACAAGAAGGGGCTGTTACATCAAATTCAACTGCTTCTTTAGCGCTGGCATGTTTTCTTGTTTCCTTCTGTAAAAGGTGGTGTTCTCAGGTGTGTTAAACCCTGCTGAAAGTGGCAAGTTTAACCACTGCCCTCAACTTCCATTAACAGTAAAGAGAGTTAATCACTTGTTTCCACTCTAAACAAAGGCAAATGCCCAGGAATTCCAGCCCTTTCCCAAAGAGGCCCCAGTGGGGTGTTGTTGCTTGGGGAAGGATTGGTGTGCAGGGTGGGGGAGAGGCTGAAACAGCTCCCAGGCACATGGTGTAGGTCTTGGTGTGAAATCCAGATTAAATTTCCACCTGCTAGGCTGCTGCAGGAAACAAGGTGGAAAACTATGGCAAGGGGGCAGAAGTGAGAATGAGTGGGGAGATGGAGGGAGGGAGTTTCCGTGAGTAAAATTTTTGTGGCTGTGGCCACACAATTATGCACTACTTCCCCTTCGAGCAGGAAGCTAACTTGGAGCCACTTGCCTGAAAAACTTTGGAGTTTAGGTGTCTGTTCAAGTCTAGACTTGTTTCTCATAAAAATGAAGTCAAAAAAAAAAAAGATGTTTGTCTCTATGGCAGTTCATACATAAATTTTTGTAAATGGTTTCAAAATTTTTCACTTCTTTGGGTCTGAGGTTTTGGCTCAATCCATGAGGATAAGTACCTAACCACAAAGTGTGTATCAGAAACTTGGATTAAAATTTCTACAAAGGTAATAAATTTATATAATTTGTTTAAAGTCTGCCTTGAGTAGAGGTAGAAATTTATTTATTTGAAAACACGTTCAATGTCATATATACCTTTGACTTTTATTTTTAGAAGCTTCAGTAAAAAACCCCAGCAATGGTAGAGTAATTATTTCAGAATGAGGTGGGTTTTTTTTTTCCAGATAAGTTCAGATCATAGTTTCTGAGGTAAGCAGTAACTGAGAAAATTCTGCAATCAATAACAAAAGACTTGTTTCAACTCTCTCTTGTATGCAACTTTCAGAAGGGAAAGGTATTTAAACATGCACCTACAAATGAGCTGGCATTGAGTGTTTTCTCATAAAATGCTTTTATGTGATGCAAATGCTGCAATGGAGCTGATGTTGTTTTGCTGTTTGTAATAGTCCTATTAAACCACTGCATGGTTAAAATGATAGGACTTGGCTTAAGAATTCCAGTGCCAGTCTCAACACTGTGCTTTTCAATGCTTTTGAATTAGGTCAGAATGTGAAGATAAAATGTACTATTGTGGAAACAGAATCCATTTACAGTCTGTGCTGTCAAAACCTGAGTGATGACTCCCCTCCTAAAGATGGTGCTGATGATGTATGTTCTGACACAAAACAATTTCTATTTTTGACTTTTTAATTCTATTGTTGAATATTTGTTCAGTGCCCTTTGATTTGTATTCAATCTCACTGTACTTTGCAGCTGTAATTCTGTCACAAGGTACACTTGGAGCTTTCTTGCAACTGTTCTGACATACTCATAACAGGTACAGTCTTTCTTTGACAGTGCAGTATCTGTTTTTATCAGCATGTGGGCTGCTGCCAGTGATTTACAATCAAATGTTAATAAAATTTGTCTGTTCCCTGTACTGTTTGTTTAAGCAGCTAGTCTGAGTCTTTTCATGTGTTGCTCCAAATAAGATCAAAGGTTTCAGAAAAATGTTTGTCAACCTGAGAAGTTACAGCGATGGTGTTCTTGTAAATGCAGAATCCTAAAAATTCATAGCTAGTAAAGTGCTCTGTACACATGATTAATGACTTAATGGTAGATGACAAGATAGAATACTTTTTGGTAGAGTTTCACTTTAAAAACAAAGAGTAATCTGTTTCAAGCCTGGAGAGAAGGGGGGTGAGGGGGGAAGAGCCAGTGTCAGGCTAGATTTCCCCTATAGATACCACCAGAGCTTCTGTCCCTGCCATTGAACACAACAGCTGGTAAGCAGTAAGCAACTGGAGAAAAAGACCTGCCTTTAATCCAGTACAATGTTTTCTTGTGCCCATTTTACTGTAAGTCTCAGTGGCAAGGGCACAAAGGCTGTTGACTGATCTATGCAATTACCTCCTCTAATATTGCTTTCAACTGTCTGCCCAGAGTGACAAGAGTGGATGAGGTTTAGTTAACGTCTGGGAAAAATGTCCTTTTAATAAATAAATAAATAAATGTCCCTCTCTTTTATCAAGCTGCTCTTTTAGATCTTTGAATCTGTTTTGGAAGAGTACAGGTGATGTGATTGAAAGTTAGAGTGAATCTAAACTTAAATAACAGCAATGCAATCGGTGTTTCTTACCGAAAACCCCTAGTGTTGTGTTTTCTTTCCTAGTGCAGTTTGCACTAGGAAAGAAAAGGTGTCCTTTTTTTTTTACTTATTTTTCCCTTTTATTTTCCTTTCTGGTGCGTGTGTGGGAGGTGCTATCTCTCTTTTACGTAGTGTGACTCAGAAGCACACGTATTTTAAAATAATTGTCTGGTGTGCTCTTCATTTGGAGGTTTTATCTGTCCTTGATGGCAGAAAATGTGACCATTGAGAAATAAATAAATAAAGATAATCTAAGCTGCTGTTTATTTCTAATGTGGAACATATTGTAAAGGTAAAACTGTGTTTAATGGACTGTAGATGGAAGCCTTTTCCTTTTATCTGAGGAAATAGCATGAGGTGGCACTGCACATAGCTTTACTCTCTGAATCAGGGCAACGGAGCCTGATACAGAGGCCCTTTCTGTAACACAGATGACTGTAAGAACTGGTGCATCTTGGTCCTTCTTTTCTTAGAGGTTTTTGTGCAAAAGGAGCCAGGTGAACACCCAAAAGGGGTGTGTGCTGTGTACAAGGGTTTGATGTGTGCCGTGGTTGTGCAGCCCTGGTGTTGAATGCGCCCTGGATTGACAAATAGGCAGCATTTCAATAATTCCTGAAGTTCATCATGATGATGAACATGGTATAGGCACATAGGGCTGAGTGTTGCATGGCAGACATCCTTGTTTGTTGTGTGTGTGCCAGATCTTTGCACAGATATATGGCAGTTTGGTGGGGTGGAGCTGGAATAGAAGGCCTTAACAAAAATTTGCAAGAGAGGAAAGTGGTTGTGCTAGTCAGCTTTTTGTTCTCTTCATACTTGTAGCCAGGAGCAGGCTGGAGAGGGAAAATGCTTCACTCTTTCCCTTTTATGAATCCAGGGAATCTAGGAAAAGAAATCCACTTCTGTATAGCCTCAGAATTGAGCTGTATGGGGCTTGTTTTACTTGGAATATGAAGATGCAGCATTTGGAACGCAGCAGATTTCACTCTGTCCCTGCAGAGCATTGATTACCTGCTTGCAAATCTCCTACCTAATGGTACTGCAAATTCTTCTCCTTTTATTGAGTTATTTTTTTCAGCAGACCAGAGACCATCAATTGTCTCCTAAAATGGCTAAGAGGAAGCACTAGTGGGAATATTTAAATTTCATTGTATGGCCCTTCTGGTTATAGCAACAGAGTAGGAATTAGGAGTGAGACCACCAAATCCTTACAGATATAGCATCAAATATTTTCACTGTTCAGTTAATACCATCATCTATTGAATAATGCTTGTATATTATGTGATGAACCTGTTTTTTTCACTAATATTTAATCTCCTGTTCAGTATGTTCCAACAATGTCTGACTTACCTTCACTTTGATATATTGCATATCACTATCCCCCCCGAACAAGGAATATTTAATTTAAATTTACTCTCCTGTTTCTGCAAAAGCTCTGAGATCATTAAGTGGAAATTCCTAAATTAAAGCCTTCATTTTGTTATGGTTGTTTAATATGTCACTAAAAATTGGCAGTGACTATCTGTCTGAGCATGGTCTGGAAAGACGGCCTTGACATAAATGTTCTGCTATGCTGTCACCTCTGACCCTGGGTAGGAAACATTTGTACCACTTAGTGAGTGTTGCCCAGTTGAGAACTAAGTTCCCATAAGGTAGTGCTTTGCACATGAGTACTGCTCTTGTTTCTGCAGGGAACCGAAATCCATGTTTGATCCATCCCTACTTCAAAATCTCTGAATTCCAATTTGTTGAAATACCCTTGCTTTGGTGCCTCTTAATTCTGTGCTTTGTTGATAATTGCAGTATCTGGGAGCCTTGAGGACATGGCTTGCCTGGAGTAATCCATACTTTGGTAATTATGCCAGTTGAAATGACTGTAGAACACTGATATTATAACTCTGGACTGTAAGACAGTTGTGTAGAACAGTGGCAAGAGAAAGAACCTACTTGTGATGACTTCATATTCCTTTATCTCTCCAGTCCATTTTTTTGTAAAACTAACAGAAGGAAAAGCCAGCACTATGCATTTCTAGCCTTTTTTTTTTTAGATGTAACTGTATCTGAATGCGAATTTTAAAACTTGATTAAAAAAAAACCTCAAGTTTTGCCTGCCTAAAAGTAGGAAAGGAAGCAGAATTTATGAATTTATTTTCCTTTTGTGTTTCCTTAGCAGTGATTCAAGAGCATTAGTCTGTGTAGAAATAAAATAAGAAAAAGTAAATTCAGAAACACCTGGTAGGCTTCCTGCTGTTTTTTCTTTTTGGCTAAGCCTGTTTGATTTACCAGATTTGCCCCAGGCCCTTATTTGAGTTTTGTTTGCATGGACAAAATGTGCCAATGGCTTCCTTTATGCCCTCAGTGTGAAGAGGCTCAAGTAAATACAGCAATGCACTGCATCATCAAGTGTGTTGTTGCTGTCTCAAGCAGTACTTGGATATAAATCCCATTTCGAAGTCTGTCCCCATCTTGAAGTCCACCTGATTTCACTTTTCACTTAATTTGGGTTTTAGCTTCTGCTGTTCCTGTTAGAAGATGGCACCAAAGCTACTCCAACTCTGACCTGTGAGAGCCCGGCTGCCCCCTTTGTTTGCCTGGTGTTACACAGCCCATTCAGATGCCAGTCCTGGTCTGTTTGTGTCCACGTTTCTTCACCCCAGAAGATACACCCCAAGAAATACAAGCTGCATCTTTCTGGGCCATAAAGGAGTTACCAGACTTGTATGTGGTTCTCTCTCTGGATTGTAGAAGGATTATTTTATATTGAATTTCTATGATTTATGGAGAAGGAGAAAGTACAATTACCAAAACACACCCTCCTCTTCTTTCTCTGATCAATCACATTCCAGTTGAGGTTGTTCTGGAAATTTCTAAAAATAAGATGCCCAAGTTACAAGTTTGAATAGTGTATTCCAAGAGGGGAAATCCTAGGGTGTGGTAAATTTTTACAAGACACAGACTTTTAATAGAAAAGAGGCATTCCTTTGAAGTGTTGGATGAGGAGAGGAGGAGACAAATCTCAGAAAGCCAACTCAACCAATGCATTCGGTTGGGTTTAAAAGGTTCATTATTTGTGGAATGCTAATGAATTTTTATACTAGAAAGTTATGAAAGGGTGCCTGGAGTTATCCTTTATATTCTCCCCATTCCCTGTTCTGGGCAAAATAAATAAATAATAAAAAAAGTAAACTTACATTAGTGTGGTCTAAGACTAACACACAGGTGGGCCCTGCTAATGCGTCAGTACTTTCTCATATCTGATCTTTTCTGAGAAAAGGAATCTCTTTGCTGTCACTGCTTAAGCACCTCATGTTGCATAGGTGTGGTGTAATTAAGCCTCTTAATCTATTTTGGGCTCTGTTGGTTTTTTTTCTTTTTTTGCATATTTGGTGGGTATTGTAAATTTCTGTTAAAATTGGACAAAGAATTCATAGAAAACATATTCTCAGATTTAGAGGGGTGGTGGCAAAAAGCTGCACTAAAAGGGAGGATGTAGGTTAAAGAAAAAGCTAAGCTCCAAGCATGGTGCAGTCCTTTCTTTTTGGTGGATTTTGCTTTCTTCCCTCAAGAAACACAGATCCAGGTGTATATAGTGGTTTAAAACCTAACATACCCAGTCCTGAATTTCCTTCCCAATTTCCTTCTTATTGGCTTAAAAGGCTTTGATTTTTGTTAATAAAACTCAGGACATCCTTGATTGAAGGTGATGTTGATCTTGTTATTTATACCTGTGTGTCACTCTAAGACCGGGGGTCATGAAAGAGGACTCATTTATGATGTTTTGTATTCCACTGATTTGGAAAACTTCAAGTGCCAATAGATTAGAAAAAAACACTTTCAAAATTTGGCAGCACTAAATAGACTAAATTCTGGCTGGGGCTGTTTTACTATTTGACCAGTCAAAAAAGAAAATAAAAAAAATGCCACTAGTAAGTTGAAAAACAAGCAAAATTCCTGGGTCTCCAGTGGGAGATCATCTGAAGATGCATGGACTGGTGCTTCAGCAGAAGGTTGGGATGAAATATCTTATGTGTGGCTATTATAATTTCTACAGGCCTGGCCTCAATACCCTTTTCCGTCCTTCCAGTCATCTAACAATGTTTTTATGTCCATTTTCCCCTTCTGTGAATGGGTTTAATACTTGTAAAGGAGAAGAGCATGGAAACCTACTGTTTTTGGTCCTTTTTTCCTTTAAAATATTTCCCCAAATAAAAGTCAATGCTTACCAAGAGAGGCTATGTGCCCTGTAGAAATGATCCTTCAAAGGCACAAGTAGGTGATCTACTCTTTCTTGGGCCTGTAATGAAAAAAAGCCATAATTAAGTTCACTCCTTATTCATGGTTCTCAAACCAGAGAAATAACAGGAAGTTTCCATTCTACATTAATCATTTGTAAGTGAATGTTGACTGTATTGGTTTGACTTTAAGAGTAAATAAGGAGTTCTTGGTGGGTTTTTTTGGTTGTGGTTTTTGTTTTTAAGGACCTGTCAGGCCTGTTTGACCTTGATCCATCAGCTCCATTCATTATTCTTCTGCAAGGTGTTGGTTCATTTCCTACATCATGGGGATAAGTAGAAAGGGACTAGATAGCAGAGGGTTACTGCTCGCTTCCTGTTCGCTGGTCAGATGTCAGGCTAGGCTTTCTGTTCTCTGGTTTGATTGATAAGCTTGAAGGAGTCCACGGCAGGTATGCAGGTCAGGGGGATAACAGCTGGAAAATATGCACCCAGCAGAGAGACCACACAGAGAGAGACCAAATTCTTTCTCACTTATCGCTGAACAATTTCAGGATAACTTGGTGGTTAAGACAACGGGATTTGACATTTGACGCAGAGTGTAATCTCTGGATGTAGCCATATAATTATGCTCTGCATTCTACTCAGCTGATAAAATACTCTGTTACAAAGTGGGATGATGCTAATTGTTTCTTAGTTTGATTTTAGCTGCAGAATAATATCCAAGACTGAGCAATGACTGTCAATATGCTGCTGAATATTCGGAGATTTTACACATAGTTGTGAGACAGATCTATCCAAAGGGTTTGACAATTTCTGCTCCTTGCTGGTCGTAGAAAGAAGAGTTTCTAAGCACAGGAAAAGTTGGGATAAAGTTTGTCCTTGCTCAGAGGTAGGGAAGTGTCAACAAATCTGTACTTGGATTGGAGCTATTCCAATCTGGCATCACTGGTAATGCAACGTTCCTGATAAGAGAGAAAAGAGCTCTTGGCATGTTAGTGAGGGCTGTGTGATGCAGTCTGCCCAAAGGAACCACAGTGTTCTATTATCTTTGATTTCCTCAGTGCCTTCCTTCTGTGGGTACCCTACCTGTGGGAAATCTTGGGTGGGCACTGGATACACACAGACCTTGCCAGTTGCCTCTGTGTTTCCACTGTATTCATCCTCACCCCGACACATCCTGTCTCTCTCTCTGGTAGAGAAATGTTGAGGTGGTTCTTGCAAATATTTTGGGTGCTGTGGCCATGCTGATATTGCTACAAGGGTAAATGCCATGACTGGAGCAAAATAAGTCTGTTTAGTCCTCAAGTACAGAGTGCCCTGGAAAGGAGAGTGCCCATGATCGGCCCAGCAGTAGCTCAAGGTCACAGTGCTTTGTTGTCTGTCCCCTTACAAAGCAAGGAGATCATGTCTTCTCTTTTCTGTATCATTAGGTTTCTGCACTTTCTGCAGTAGTTAGAAACAAGGAGTAACATTAGAGAAGAATTGATCTCGGGGCTCAGTGCCGCCTGAAGAAGCACGGGTTACTGCCATGCCTTCTCTAAGTGCTGCCTTTAAACCTCAGTTCATAAGCTGGAGCCAAAACTGGTTCGAGGTCACATTCTACCTTTGATGAGTGGATGGCCCAGAAGCAAATAACATCAGCTGAGGCCTGAGTTTTGTCAGTTTCCAGAATAAGATTTAAAAAAATATTAATAATGAGATGAGACCCCTTCGTACAGTGAATTAATCTGAAATGAATTTTAAGACCGGGAATAGGTAGGAGCAAACACCTGATTCTGATGTTCTCTACTACATTTTTTTAAATGCAATTTTATTCTTCTCAAATGATGAATTTGTGCTGGGCCCTATATGGTCACACTTGTATAAGAGTTGTGACACTTTCTCAGGAACACTGTTATGCACATTTATATTAAATATATATTAGATGTTTATATAAATATATACATTTATATGTTGAGACAGCAGTAATCACACATGGTTTGGGGTTTGTATGCCCTTTTGTTAAAACAAATCACTGAAGCATAAACACACCCTACTGATCATATTTAGTTATGGATGTTTCAGGGTGCTCTCCCTGTTCAGTAATAGGCAATTGTCTATCTGGCATAGGCATAATCCAGCTGTAGGAGAATGTCAGAGTTTCATGTTCTCATTTCACAGATATATTTGAAACAAAGGAAAATCAGTTGGCTTCATTTATTCAGCGTGCACCTATGACAAAGCAATAGTTTAGTATTTCACCGGTCTTTCTTTACATTTTGGTAAAGGAGATTTGGTGGCAAATTAAATTTAGATTTCCGAAACAATAGCTGTTAGGAGACCTGACCTCTTGTTTTGAAACCAGTAGATTGATTTCTATCAATGGGACCTACTCCACTGGGTATTAAACAAGCAAACAACTTCACTGGGAGTTGCATAGGAGGGCTGGTTTCACAGTCAGGTGTTTGTTATGTGCCTGTGGGTAGCAGGTAATACTCCTCCCCTTCAAAACATCAACCCGGTCTTTTAATTTTGTAATTACACCTCCTCCCTTCCTCCCTCTCCCCTCTCCTTCCTTCTCCAGCCCCTGTGCAGGTGTCTGGTCTGACCCATCAGGTGGGTCTCTGTTTGCCTGTCAGCCCGGGAGCTGATGGCCTTACGGAGGCACGGCTGATTGCACAGAGCGGAACGGAGCCGGTCTGAGGTGCAGGTGTGAGCAATCGGAAGAGATCTCTGCTAATCCTGGGATAGGGGAGCACCCTGGGCTGCAGCAGGCATGGGCAGAAAGGGCTAAATGAAGTGCAAAAGGGAAAAACAGAAAAAGTTAAATGCGGTGATTTCCCTCTCCCAGATGGTTTGAGTTATTTAGCGCTTGTAAAATGCGTTGCTCTTTTTTGGCAGCCCGTGAGGATGGAGGAGTTTTGGAGCATGGCTGGGAGTTTGTGTGTGTGTATATATAGACAGCTTTATTGGGAAGTAATTTTCTAAGGACTTTATAAGTATATGGAAATTCCTACCCACTTAATGAATTTTGGGTTTGAACAAAAAAATGAAGCTCATTTATTGGCACCTGTGGAGATCAGGTAACTGAAAGTATGATTGAGTTTTGGGCTTTGTCATATGTGGTGCACAAGAGCTCTGCAGGGTGTGAAATGCATTTGGCAGTCCTGGGAACAAAGAGGAATGGATCCACTGAGAGATTGTCTGCTTTGGGCATCTGAAGTGTTGTGCAGGTCAAATTCAGGAGAAATGCTAGAGAGAGCTGGGGTACAGCAGGCAGGGGACATGAGACACATGTGTAATAGGGTGGAAATGGGGGTGTTGCTGAAGAAAGAAAAATGGGGTTACTGGATCAGGGAGAAGAGAGGGCAGTAGAAAAATATGGAGGTGCTGTATCACTTGTGGACTGGATGCCTTTGATCGGCTCAATAAATATTGCTTTGTGTTAGCAGATCTTACATTCCACTCAGTATTTTCAGTACTCTCCTGAAATCTCGTGAATTACAAGTTAATATTTTTAATTTTCATATTGAACTTGTTTCCAGATGCTGAGATCCAAAAAAAAAAAAGCCATCTATTTATCGAGGTTCTACTATCACAACAGCATCTGATATATTAATAACATTTATTTGCTGTTCTTTAATATTAACAATCAGTAAATTTAACAATCACTGAAGGTTAAGCTTTCTTATAATAGGGAAAATTTCATGTAGAAATAATATACTGCTGTTTAAGGTCCAAATTCTATCATTCAGGGAAAGGACTGCAGGATACAGCCCTTTATTTGCAAACAGGGAAGGGCAATTGCACTAAGTAAAGCATGCCTTCAAAAACCAACAAGAAATTGGAGAGGTACAGAGAAGATTAAAGTATTCCTCAGCAAAGGAGGTTAATCCAATTTCTCAGCACCAATTTTTCTGCACTTAAAACGAGATTGTATTCTGCATTCCTGATCCATCAGGTGTAAGTTAATTTAATGCAGCAATCACCTGTTGCTTGATATTTATCTATCTCTAAGCATATATTTAGCAGAGGGTAGTGTAATACAGGGATACGAGTTGTGTTCTTCCCCTCCTTCTCCACACACAAAGTCCAACTGACTCCATAGTTTGTGTTCTCTGAGACCCAAGAGACCTCACTTCAACTTTTATTACCCTCCTTGCCGGCCTGGTATAATGTCACTGTGTCGCACTTAGTCTGCTTGCAGTATAACCTCTCCTTTGCATTGTGGAAACACTCCAAAAACGCAGATGCATAGCCAGGTCCCTACCTCTACAAGTGTAAACTGAGAGGACAAAAACAGACGCAGGATAAAATAAAGGTCTGTAACATGTGAGTAAAGTGACCAGAACAATGACTGGATTGTAACTTATTGTTTGGTTTTCAAGTTAAAATCCTCAAGAAAATCCCTCCTGTCAATTACACTGGAAGGGGGGGGGAATGCCTCTCTCTCACTTTCTTCCTACTTGCAGCTCCCTCCCTCCAGTCTAGAAGCACAGTCTGCATAGAAGGTGGGGTTGAAGTCAACAAAAACTTGTGTATTGACCCCAGGATGCCTGGGTTGGGCCTGTCACTGCCCATTTACAGAGGGTCTGCTGAAGTAGGTCTTAGGGGAAGGGTGAAATGCTGGAGGACAGAGCCAGCCAAAGAGCAGCATTAATGCTCAGGTATTTTTAAAAGAGATCCCCCCCCTCCCCCCGCCCATCTTCCCATTTATCTAATTCCTCAATGTGAAATGGATGCAGATGTGTGGAATGAATTCATCCGGGATTTAGAAACACGGTTTTGTGTGTGTACCCACCCCCATAATTGCTTTCCTTTCACATACTGCACTCCTGTGCACACCTGTGGGATGTTGGCAAGACCTCCTGGATATTAGATCTACTGAACATATGACCCATATAGTTTTCACAGTACGGTAAAGTTACAGAATTACACCTGGGTAGCCTTGCTGGGCTATGTACTGCATCCTGCTTTCACCTTCTGTATTCTTTTGCCTGTAACAAGGCAGTGTGATGGGAATCAGGACTAGTGTGTCCCTTCTGATTTGCAATTTTGTATTTTTATTTATTCATACTGCAAGATTCAGGAGTAATCAGAGCATTCCAGTTGCTGGGATTCACTTATTTCTACAGAGAGTTCTAGGATTTTATTTATTCTCTCTGTGAGTGTACCCATGAATAAAGTAGGGACAATAATGATCTACTTGCTGATTTTCCTGTGGAGATCAAGCACTGTTGAGAGGCCCTGGGACAGGGCAAGCAGGTCTCTTGCAGGACATTGCAGAGAATTCCCTCGTGTTGGGGCAGGTGGAGGCCAGGCAGGAGACAGCACAAGGCATCTCAGGCTGTGTGCTGTAGCATGTGTGTTATACCTGCACATTTGTAGCTGTAACAGTGTTGCTCACCTTGACTCCTGTTTCTGATTCTCTGAGGAAGAGCTCTAGTCCAGAAAAAAGGGTACTGTAGGATCTTTAGAGGTTACCAAGTGTGTAGGACCTGTGTTATTTGTTTCTGAGAACATCAGCTCTGCAGAAGGACACTGCACCACTTTGGGGAAGAGGTTGTCCTGTTCCTGGCTTACAGGAAGAGCATCACTTACTGATTTACCAGCACCAGTTCCTTAAGAGCTTAAGATTTTCCTTGGAAAGTCCTTCATCGAAATTCTGATAACTTCTAACCTTACTTAGCTTTCATGGGAGCTAGTGGAACCACGGTTCAAAGCATGTTTTGGCTCCATATTATCAAAATGCTGTACAGTAATGTTGCATAAGGAATAAATATCCCATTTGGGGGGGGTCTTTCCATCCACCACACCCTCCCTCCCCTTTCATTTAAACTCCCCCAAACATTCATTTCAAGGAAGGAAGCATTCTTTAATGTGTGTGTATGTTTTAGAGATCTGGGATATTAGAAAAAACAATCAATATAGATGGGTAATTTCCCATGTTGTGCAATTCACAATCTGTAAAGCACTTTCACACCAATTTTCAAGGCTAGGAAATGCTGGTAACCCCACAGCATGGGGTTCCTGGGACGTGGGCTACAACGCCAACTATTTATCTTCTGGTTCTCTCTTCATTTGCGAGCTTAGAGCTTGATTCTCCCAAAGTCAATGACCATGTATAGGAAAAAAAAAAAGATAGACTTCCTTAGAGAGCATATGGAAGGAAATAAAACAATTTGCTTGCAAACGGGAGGTAATTGGTATGTTAATTAAAGTCAACTTTACCTCTCTTAATGTTAACCTCCTCATTTTCTCCAGTGTTTCAGGTAGGGGGAAAGAATTTATTCTTTAGTATTCTCAAGAATGAGATTGGATAATAGACACAAATGAAGTCCAAACCTAGTACAAAAAAACATGAAGAGGATATGTCTCCCGGCTGCTTTCCTAATACAGCATAAGGAGGACGAGATAGTTATCTGAGCAGTCACTCCACAGCTCAGACTTCAAATTATAGTAATTATGACAATTTGTGCCAATAGCCATGAGGTGGGTTTTTTTGATGTGGTTAAAAATAACATCTGTAAAAATCCAATAAAAAAAATTACATTTTGCTAATTTTCTGATAAGATAATGTTTAACTGTACTGCGTGCCTTCTACTGCCGTTTTCAATTAGAGTATTTCCTTCTGGGCTTTTACCAGCTCGTCTCATGGATCCGATTCCATCCTGAGCAGTTCATTTGTTTTAACTTTCTTAATTAATTGTTTTGTGTAGGTTTTGCCTTTCAAACTGATATCAATCTTCCAGACTTATTAACGTGCTGATTGCTAATGTGCGATACAAAGCACAACTCAGTTAAATTGTTCTTTCTGTCGTATTAAACAGAGTTCCCATATTAGCCTGCTAAACAAAATAATTGTAGATAATTTAGAGGGTAACAAATGACAAGAGTCCTGTACCTGGGAGAGTGAAAAAAAGTTCTGTTTGCAGTTTTTTTGTGCTGGCTTAGGGTACAATTTGGAGCTCACCTGCACAGGCAGAGTAAGACAAAATAATTAGCTACTAAGGAATTGTAGGAGAGCTGGTGGAAAAAATTGCTTTTCCCACATAGTGAAGTTTCTTATCATTGAAGAATATGGGTGACAAGAAGCAGGGTATCAGACACAGCTGACAGCTTCCCTCCTGAATTTTCAGGAGATTTTCCCTTTTGTGTGAAATAGTTTAATTTTACATTCCCACATTAAATAACGCAGATGGTGGAATTTTGAGGGAGCATGGCATTATGTCCTTTCTACCATCCTCACATACATCTACTCCATGTAGCTTTACTGAAAGGACGCATTTGGAGTCATGGTTGCACATTCTGATGTTGTTTAACTGGTGTATAACACGGAACTCTCTCACCTGGGCATAAGGGCTGTCCTTGAAGCTGTCAGGTAGATGGCCTGGTACAAGCTCAGCGTGTGGCAATGCAGAAGAATTGTTACTCAGAAGAGGCACTGATCCCTAGACTGTTTGAATTCACTTGGATTTATGGCCAGAGCCCCCATAACTGGGAATTTATCGTTCATGCTATGGTGTCACTACTCTGCCTGGCCGAGCTGAGGTCTCATGCTGTATTCTGCACAAATGGTATCTGGACATGCTCTGTGATTGCATAACACTGCTGGAGATTTTACGGCTGATGTTGGTGAGAGCAGGCAGGTGCTTGAGTCCTCTGAACAAATTCCCTTTCATAAGCACTACAATCAATGATAGTATAAAGAGTGAAAGAGATGTGTAACCTCAGGTATGTTCCCTTAAGGCTTTAAAAGACAGGTAAGGGCTAGGAGGACTCTTTCAGCAATCATTGTCACGATGCACTTCAGATAGGGGATTTGGAAGTGTGCATTTCAGTATTTAAACGAAGATAAATTTGTCCAATATAGGGAAAATAAGATAGTTTGTCTTGTTAAATTTAGCATGCTCAGCAAAACTGATATTTATCTGGGATTTGGAGGCATGTTTTGACTTAAATTTCTTAGGTACAGGTCTCAATGATAAAACTTGGGAGCTGTGAAATGGCAAACTGTGTAATCAATCAAAAAGTGTGATTTGACACACTGCAATATGTCCTCCTGTATTCGTTGATGTTCCCTAATGCTTTTAACACGTGCTCTTGACTTTTCCTTCAGGCTCTGCAGAATTTTCTCTGCACTGGACCTTCTGCCTTTTTTCAGCTAGGGAAACTTAACCTGCTCTGCTGTTTGTAGCCCCCCATTCCCACCTATGCAGTTTTTTCTCTAGGTATATGTACTGTATGTATGAAGGGTATGTGCTTAATCCCATGTCACTGTTCTTGAAGTGGGATATCACAAGGCCAATATTGCTCCAAAGCAGTTGACTTTTAACTCATAATCCCCAGTGGGTGTGTTGCAAGGTATTATGACATACCCACAAAAATTTGTATTTTTTCTGGAGTTTTTGTCTGCTAGAGCTGGTGCAACCTCTGCCAGGGACTTCAGGGCAGCACTTACATTGAGCACTGCTGTAGAGGTGGTTTCTCTCTTACTTCATGAAAACCTGGCCAGCTCCAGAGCATACAACCACCAAGCTGCACCAGACCTCAGCTGCTGAAGGGAGCTCACAAGGTGGTACATTATGTCAATTTGATCACAGACTGATTCAGAGCAGCTGCACAACCTGCACTGGCTGTGACTCAAGTAGCAGACATTTCTGTGTTAGGGTAGTTCCCTCCCGTTCCTCGCAGTGAGGGTTTCCTCTGTGTTTGAAGCCATGCAGAAGCTGGAGATTGGCCTCACTGAAAAGTAGATAATTTCCAGTTTTCTCCTTGCAAAAGAAGCCCCTGCACAGTTTCTGTAGCATTGTAGCCCTCTCCTGTTGGAGAGGGGTCAGATTTGCAAAGTAGGAAAATAAGAATCTTGGAGCCAAATTGACCTTATGCACAGACAAAGGTTGGCCATTGTCAGCCTAGAGCTTCTCAGAGCTTTCTCTCTTTTTATACAGGAGCCCACATGTGCTGACACAGATTTCTCATCTCTAGTCCTAAGTCGCTCACAGAATAAGAATAATAGAAAAATGCTAAGCATTTTCCTTGATTTAAATTTTGCAGAAAACCAAAGTGGAATGAACTTTGGCTCCTGTTCAGCTGCAATCTAGACATGAATTAACAGTTGCTTCAGACTTAAATTAGACGAGTCAACCATTGAATGTCATTCAGCAGCACACCAAAATAAATCCGGATGACATTTATGACATATTTCATTGTTTCTATAATCTAAGTAATACAAAAGGTGTAAGTCACAGCACAATACTTTATTGCATTTCTTTTTGAAACACTGTCCATGAATAAATTTAGACTGGAAATTGGAAGGTTTGTTACTATCAAAGTGAGAAGTGTATGATGATGTTGCTGTGTTGGCACTGCATTGCCGCTGCCCATACTAGACCAGAGCTCGTGATCCAGTTCCACTCCAGGCTGATGATCCTTGGTCCACAAGGCTGAGTTCTTTAAAAACATATGTCAGCACCAAATGTTTTTGGCTTCCACACGTACCACTTTTATTCTGCACTCAACAGAGTGCATAAAAAGTAGATATTTTGAGATATTTAAAAGCTAATTTTTAAAATTTGATTTGTGGTCTAAGAAGATATGAGTACTTTTGATAGAATCCTCGACTTGAATATCTCTTCTATGTGTCAAGTATATTTAAAACCCCAGACACACCTTTCTCAAAAAGAAAAAAAAAAAAGGGAGAGAGAAAGAATAGAGGAATTGGGATATTCCCCAGTGCAGTCCTACAGCTGAAAAATGAAATATGCATTTACTAATTAGACTGTACATTTCCTCTGCCCTCTCAACTGAAAGAATATATAATGTATTAATTCATGTAGTGGCCACTGCAGATCTAGTGAGGTACCTGTGATGTGCTGTCATTGGGAAAACTGCTTTCTACTACTGCTGCCCCCCTCAGTTTGGGGCTGTTGGGGAATTGAGCCTGTTAAGTGGACAGGACACATAGTGGTGAACAGGATTGAGCCGTAAGCTCAATATCCATACTGGCAGAAGGCTTCTGCTCCTCATGAAAAGATCTTTCACGCAGCTGATAGCCCCAAGATAACAGCAACACTAGATATATGCACTATCACTGACCAGCAGGACTAGGAAAGGAAGTGAAAGTTCAGGGAGTCATCCACATCAAAACACGTGAAAATCAAGATAAAAATGCAGGAAAAAGAAGTATATTTAAATACGATCAACTACAGGAAACATATATGCAACAGATAAAATAAGATCTCAATGACTGATGGTTTTACAGAGTAATTTTAAGGATGAACTGCTCCTAAACAATTTTTCCAGTGTATTAAGCACTAACAGCATCAGGCATGCATGTCTTGTTCCACTCCTTTTTTTTTTCTTGAACAAACAAGTTGAATGTGACCAGTACAAGAAAAGAGCCCACTCCCCACTTATGTGTGCTCGTTCCTTTGTCCTCTTTCCAATATCCCCCAGTAATGATGGAGCACAGGATCGTGTTCTGCTCTAATGTCTTTCTTGTAAGATTCGGAGGGTAGTGCCGTCGTGACCTTCGGGAGCAGTTTTTTCCATTTGGAAGGAGGCGGGGAAGAGAGCATTGAATTTGAGATTGATTTTCCTCCTTTTAGCATGTGGAAATTCAAAGGAAACTCCTTGATTCACCAACAATGACTGCATCTCCAGCCTTAGAGAATGCAAAGGCATCAGTAGGAGCAGGCTGATGAAGTTAATACCCTCCGACTGCATTGTGAATGTGACCAGAGTCCACTATGTTGTATGCTACAGAGAAATCCTGATGTTATTCCTTGCAGTGACTGGTCACAATTTTAAACAGAGAAATTTTATCTGAGGATTAAAGAAATAGGAAGCTCCAGCAGTTTTAGACATACAGTGCGTCCACAGTTTCTTGTCAGGGGAATTATGACCTCTGCATATGTGGTGTGTGTTTTGGAGACTTCCAAGGAATGCATCCAGCTAAATTTAAATAACAAATTTGCTAAATGCAAATTTATGTTATCTATGGGGATTTTAAAGATGGTGATTTTCCCTGTTACCCTTCCCTGCAAAGGCCTGGTCTATTCACCTGAAGTTCTGGGACGTGTTGGAGGTGAACAATTATCCAGTGTAAGTTTGATTTTCAGTAAAGAGCAGATTGAGTATATGAGTGGAAAGTCTTTTGGAGAGCTTTCCCCAGGAAATCCTGGGAAATTGCACTGGATGCAGGCCTTTGGGTCCTTTGAATCCTTGAATGTTCCTTACATGTATCTTTGACTCTGAGCTGGCCAATTCCTTCTGCCTGGCCTTCAAATTAAGCCTTGCTGATCAGGAGAAAAGGCTGTCCAGCTAAAATTTTAGCAAGACTTGACACTTCCTGGTTTTCTTCAAGTTTTGGAGAAACAACTGAGTGCAGCCCTTGTTTCTTAGAGGTGGCATTTCTGCTTCAAGCTGGAGCTGCACAGGCACCACCAAAGGAGAAAAAGGTTATGTTCCTGCACATGCTTCCTCTTGACAAAATGGTGCTTCCACTGTGCCATTTTTGTGATGAGAAATGCTTCTGCGTGGTACACCTGCTACAAACTGAACTGTTGGCTCTGTAGGAACATGTAAACTTTGTGCTACATGTTTGTTGTGAAACAGGCATCGCAAGCTGAAGAGGTGTTGTACTGTATCATGAAAAGTGTTGGTCACTGAGAACACTAAATGCTGAAGTTTGTACTTAGGAATAAATATACAGCCAGATTGCCATCTGTGTTTTCTGTTGTAAGGCTGTTGTACTGTGAATATAAAAGATTGAAAGCTTCCAGTTTTTCTCCCCATTACTTTTCTGCTACTGGCTGGGTGGAGCTCATTGTTAGTCCTGTAGGAACAAACTCAGACATTACTGAGGGCACAAGTAGATAGTACTTAGAGCTAGTGGACATTTGAAAGTATTAATTTACTTCCAAAACTGACAGAGGAAAATATATGGGGACCTGTTAAAATTTGTGTTTAAAAGGCTTTATTTTTGGTGTACTTGAGAATAAATGAAGTTGTCCCTGTTCTGACCACTGGTTTGAGTACAGTCCTAAGAATTTGTGGATGTTTGTGTATTGAATACCTTGTACCCAGAGAAAACTTACAGCTGGGTGAGCATGAGTTAATGGTGTGGTGGAATTTAGGTTGCTGGTAGAAGGAATTATTTTGTCTATAAGATCCATCTTCATTACAGTTGCCACTGATGAAACTCAAAATGCAATTTAGCACCTCATGTTGCTGTATCCATTCTACTACAAGATTACTTTCTCTTGCTCTCAGTAAATTACAACTATTTGAGATTAGCCCCAGAAAGACTCCTTTATTGTGCTTCTTATTGCTTATGAAATCTCTTTCAACTGTGTTGTTTATTTGTTGGACAGGGGATCTGAACCTATATCAAGTTATTTTAACCTGAAGAACAGATTTGTTGCTTGCATTCCTCCCTTATACCTATCTAGCTGCAGAGGGAAAGGAATGCATATTGCTGTGTGTCTGCATACAAAGAGATGAAGAATTCTTCTCAAGAATATTTTAACTCATACGTATTTATAGGTCATCTTTGATACCTGAAATTTAAACTGGAAATGGAGCATGTTGCAATATTTCCAAGTATGTTCTTGCAGTCGTCTTCTATTGGCTGGTTAATATTGTCTGTAAGAGATGAAAATAAAACATTTGCAGAAGACTCTCCAGAGGCTTTGTGCTGTCATCATAAAAAGCAGATCTTGAGCTTCTTGATGAGTTCAAGTTATTTGTAACTTAAATTGAAATAACTACTTTGCTTAGCAATTAATAATAGGACAATCTTTACCAGGACTCAGGTGATATTACTTAGACATATAATCAGCACAAAGCTTCTGGGTTATCTGGTTTTATTTCCATTGAATTTTAGGCCATGTAAATGTTAATTCTCTCAATCAAGAACATGGTGTGTATGTATTATACATGAATGTGCTGGGATTCAGAATTATCCTTCATATGGATAATCCTCTTCTGAAATGATGATAATTTAATAAGTAGTTCGCATATAAAATAACTAGCCTCACTTCAAAGCATTGTACAAGATCAGTGAAACTGGAAAGAATTCAAACAATGCAGTGAAGCAGTGTTTTTCATGTTTATGAGTCTGCATTTGAGAATTTGGAGACTTGTGTTCCTAGAAATAAAGCGCAGTGTGAGTACCTTATGAGGTTTTGGATTATTTAGAATTCACTGACTGTCTGTGTGATCATCTTTAATCTGTGCTGAAAAACTTGTATTGCTCCCTGCGTGTTGAAAGAGAACGTGGGTTTAGAATGTTTGAGAGCTTTGGAAAAGTATTAGTGCGCTTTTCAAATTCCTCCACCTGCAGAATCATGTGCCTTGCTTGCTGTAGCCTAAGTGAGGAAGTCTCAGGATTCATTTGTTTAAGCTGTCTGTAAGCAGCTTAGAATAGCTATTGTAGAGGTGAAAATATCGCTGCTTTAAATCTCAGCTTCCCACAACCTGCCAGGACGAGGAGCCAAGTCTGTGGTCCCACTGAAAGAGTGAATCTCCCATTTCTGGTAGCATATTGTTCCAATTTCTTGCCCTTTAGTGATATTTCTTCAAAATGAAGAAATTGTTTCTGAAATGGGGACTACGGGTTGCCAGGAAAGCTGCTGAAAGCAGGTTTAATTCTTGTAGAAAATGTGATGTTTGGGAGGAACCCCTCTCTCTCACCACCGCCACCATTTCTGAAGCAATTTTTTTGCTTTTTTAGCAGCACTCTGTTAGGGAAGATGTTCAGGACATTGACATGCTAATAGTAGTCTTAAGGGACATAAATCAGTGAACACAGGACCCAATAGCAAAGATGTATCATCACAGTTCCACAAAGTGTCATATAAATCTGCAGCTTAACTGAGATGTATTGTCTTATTTGCACCAGGTATTTACAGTATCAATGTACTAATTCTGTGCTGGTATATAGTTAGTTCCTGCTGTTAAAGTTGTTATTTATTCTTCTTGTCATGCTTATTGTACTTAATGCCACATGTCAAGCTGTGCGTATCTTAAAATCAAATGGCAAGTCCCTGCATACAAATCACCCAGGAAGGTGTCTGCCTTTTGGGCAACAGAAGCACAAATTCTCTCCAAGCTCAGACTGTTGTCCAAAAACACACACGATCCTTGTTCTCCCTTTAGCAAGCTGAGATTTGACTAACTTCTTCTATGTCAACTTTTTGCCTTGAAAGTTCAGAATTTTTGAAAATTAGATTTGGCTTTTTAGCTCCAGATGTCAAGTTCTAGGACTTAGGCATCATGAATCTTTTGACTTATGGGAATATTGAGATCACAGCTATAGTGATCTTATTTTCTTTATTTATAAATCTATCTCTTTACTAGGTGAAGACTTATTGAGTGTTGGGTTTTTTTTTCTTCAAACACTAGATAAGGTTAAGCTATCAATTTTATTTTCAAATGTACACTTTAATTAAATAAAGTGATATGATTGTTATAAAAAATTATTTATTTGGATTATTTGGTCTTTTAGTCATTTGTACCCAAGCAGTGAAGTCCTAGTGTGGTCAGCATTAGCCAAATTCTGCTCTGACTGAAGTCAGTGATTGATTGCTTTCTCTGGGTGAAATACTAGGTGAAATACTAGGTGTTTTTTAAAATGTTATCCTTTAATCTTCTTTTTTTCCTTAGCTTTTAATATACGCTTTTGTTTCTCATGAAGGCTTGTTTCTGAGGGCAAATGTCAGGTAGCACGAGGATTACCTTGTTTTGCTTTGCTGGAATGTACTCAGAAAGCTCAAGTTATCAGATTAGTGATTGCTGTTGCAATTAATATTGTGTAGTGCATCTATCATCAGCCTGTAGAAAGCCTGGTGCTGTGGACAGAGATCCTTTTCCACATCTGGGAGGGAAAGAGCTTTTCACCTGCAACTGCTCCTCCCTCTGGCAGGACTTGTGGGGTGATTCTGTACATCATCCTTAAAGTATTTCCTCCAGACTGAGCTGGGTTGGTGGGAACAGGTCCAGCAGATCTCTGCTTGTCTGAAGATTGCCCTGAGTGGGGCATGCTCTGAGTGCTGCAGCACTGCTTGGGCTGCAGGGATGGCAGCTCTACCAGGAGTGATGGCAGAGACCAGGAGGCAAACGAGTCACTGAAAATTTCCACAGTTACTGCTTTTTGCAGAGCCCTCAGCGTCTATATCCACAGATGTTTTCTTTCCATGAAGTCTAATAAAAAATTAACACCAGCATTTCTGAAGTTTGCTGAAAATGGTCACTGGAGAGCTGGAAATATGTTCATTTATCCCCAAAGCTGAATTCGCATTCTTAGCACTAACTATAATCAAGGTGGTGGTTTCACCTTTAAGAAAAAGAAAATGTTTCTCTTTGGAAGTATTTCCTCCTTCTCTTTCATCCCCAGCCTTTTCCATGTGGCACAAAAAGTAGCCATCAGGCCCCCACGGCAGCTGTTACCACAGAGCTGGTACGGTTGTGTCATACAAAGACTGAAGAGGTATGGAACTAAATCAACAAATTCTGATTTGTTGGTTCAACTGAGTACAAACTAGCTAAGGAAAAACCAAGTTGGGAATGGAGAGCAAATATACGTGAGAGGCAAGCCACAGCTTGCAGTAAAGAAAATGTTTGCAGAAAACGCCAGCATTACAGGTTTATCTAAGGTGTGGTCTAGCTTAAGCTGCAGTAATTACCCAAGGTACCATAGCTGTGGCTGGAAAATGAAGTGCTTTATAAACTTAACCCATTCATGTCTCCTGAGACCAACCACAGTGTTATACCTAGGCCAAGCCAAGGCTTTTCCAGTGCAATTGAAAATTCCTAAGATCTCGCTCTCATTCACTTACCTGCCAAGATGGCTTTGAGGCTCTGCATTCTCACAACATTTCAGTGTCAAAAACTAGCAAACGAGACAACAAACTCTTTTATTTTAGTTTTTACAAATGTTTGTGATTCTATCAACTGTCATCAAGGCAGTAAAATGAGAGGAAACCCTTGAAAATACAGAAGACTTAGGGGAAAAACATTTGCTAAATAGTTATACGTGTGATTTGGAGTACCTACGTAGAAATAATGCTGTGTGAGTAAGCAAGAAAAAATTAAACTGGTTATATGTTGGATGGAAGTGTCTGTGTTTGAACTATCAGTGGGTAGAAATACTGCTATCTTGAAGAGACCTACAGAGTTTGGCTCGTTTATTCTGTTCTGAGGAAACAGAAAACTATTCAGGAGGACTGCAAAATATTTAAGCAAATTTGAAGCAGTGCCTCAAAAGATGGCAAAGATCTGAAGGGCTTTGTTTATGAGGAAAGAACTCAAAACCCCTGAGTAGGTGAAGTTTGGCCAAAAAGGACTTTCATGCATTTGAACATTTAAAGTGTGAGTATAATAGATTGTCTATTATGGATGAATTCCCAGGAACTAGCTGAAAAGGAGGACACTAAAATTTATGTTCCAAAGTCTTTCATTCACAGATGTGCAGAGAAATGGCTTTCAAAGAAGAGATCAAGAGTTCACCTAATTTAATATCCTCTATAAATGCTTGCAAAGGATCTGATTTGGGACCAATAACTTCTCTTTTAGTCAAAACATTGTGTGTGATGTTTTGACCTGTAAAATCAGAGATGAGTCTACTGCTTCCCTTGCTGACATGTTCCAACATTTAATCTTCTTGAATAGCTCCTGTGGGTGGCTACTCTGACCATGGTTAATCTTCTTCCCTGGCTAGAACTGATGCCTTTAAAATAGTTCAGATTTGTTTGCTTTTACATCCAGGGAATTAATCAGGATCTATTAGTTGGGGTTGGGGAGAGGAGAATAATTTTTTCTTGGCTTACCAAACACTGTAATTTTCAGAGAGTTTTTTGGTTTGCCAGAATGAAGCCCAACTACCCACTAGTCCTTGCATCTTCTGTTCTTGAAGAATCTTTGTTGTGAAGGAGGCTGTTCTGGCATGTTTTCATGTGTGCTACATTTATTTTAAAAATGTTTTCCAAAGATGCTTGGCAACAAGAGCTGAGACTGTCATTACTATGAAGAATGGGAAAATAAAAGAACAGCTGGTGTGTTTGGTGTCCTGGGAGCTGTCACTCTTAGGATTCTCTCTCCAAAAGTAAAATCAGACTATGTATTTGTTCGTCTTTCATCATGTATAATAAATTACAAGAAGCTGAGAAAAAAGCCAAGCCATATCCTGCAAAAAATCAGTTTAAATTTGACAAATGCCCACTGGCTAAGTACAGTCCTGGCAATATGGGAAAGGAAAGAAAGTGGTAGGGCAATCTTCATTAAGTTTATTACCCAAAATTAGTTAGGTCCTTGTTCTTAGTTTGCATAGGCTGTTCTTACTGCCCTCACTGAGAGGTGCAAAACAGCCAGTCAGGAGCACTGCATCAGCCTCAGGGCAAGCTGATGGCAGGCAGCAGTATCAAAAATGAGTATTAAAGCTAGAGAAGTGGAAGCTGGTCTGGCATTCCAGCTGTGCTAACTGGTCCTGAGGAGGGAAAGTGTGTAAGGATCTGGACTAAGCTAACACTAACATGTGTTGCCTTGTGTAACACGGATTTACCTTCCCTCCCTGCCAGTGGCAGGGCACTGTTTCTTTGCTGGCTTTCTGGCTTCCCTCCCTCAGGCTGTGTCACATTCGCCATGGCTTTTCTCTGAATGGTCTTCGTTTATCTATTTATTTACTTTAGGAATTTGCTCTGTATGTTCTCATTTCATTTTTTAGTCTTCATAAAATATCTTTCTAGGTTTGTTCTTCGTGGCCCTGTGTTTTCCTGTTGTCCTGGGGTGATGTTATGAGGCTCCTTTATTCCATAGCCGCCTGCTTAGTGCCCCAGNGGGCCTGTGGGGTGGCCCCGGTGGGCCTGTGGGGTGGCCCCGCCGGTCCGAACCCCGAGGAAGACACGAGCATCGCCTGCTGTGAGGAGGAGAATCAGTGCTGAAGAAGCGGTACAAGGTTTCCATCTGCCCTTCTCCAGCAGCCTGCTGTGTGGACTCCCCTTCCCGGAGCCTGGGGGTGGGGGGTGACCACTTACCGGCTCCTCCCGGGCATCCTTTCCTTTTTCTCCCTTTTTTTTTGTTCTCCCGGTTGTGTTTTGTGTTAATAAATAGTTCAGTTGTTTTTTTTTTTCTTCCACTTTCATTGCTTTTGTTAATTTTCCCCCTTTGGTGGAGGAAAGGGGGAGGCCCCTTTCCCTTGGGAGGAGGTGCTCACTCCAGAGTGTCTCCTCCTAAAAATTTTGTCTCTAAAACCGGGACACCTGTGTAGAGAGCTATAGGGGGAGAGGTTTGCATAGGAAAGGACTGCAGCACCACAGTGTTCACATTAAGCCCAGTCAGTATAAATCTGTCCCTGACATCGTTGGGTGTACATGTGATCAGACTTGTGTGTTGTATTTTTCTAATATCCCCTCTACAGAACTGTGAATTCTGCTTTCTTTGAGTCCACTTTCTAGCTGACAAAATCCCTGTCATCTCTAGTGGTGCTTTGTAGAGAAAACATTTGTTGTGGTGTTTGTAAAAGTTACTCAGAAGTATTTCCTTGTGCTAATTTATTTGTTGTGACTTACTACAAAGAGTTATGTGAAGGCAGTTTGAAAATCCTGCATTTAAGAAAAATACATCACAAATTAGTATTTTGAGGGAATGACCAGTTTTTACTTTGCCAACCAAAATATTGGTGTGGCTATTCTTGGCAGAGTTTTCCATGTAGAAAAAAAATCCACCTGCACTCATTTGTCTTGTCTCTCTGACTCCATATCTGTCTTGAACTTACTTTTCTAACATTTTTATTTGTTGTTCAAATATTTGCAGTCCTTAGAAGAGCGGAGGAACTTCAAGCATTTTGAAAACATAGAAGGGCTCCTTAAACTCAAAGAAAATTACTGAGATATTGCTTTAAAGTGCCCTGCTTAAATAAATTAGAGAGTTCTACAACCCTTAAATGCCCAATAGAGATGCAAGAGGCACCTAAAATAATAGACTAGGTCACACTTAAATGAATCTCTCTTGAAGAACATAACAGCAATAAGATAAACTGACTGCACTAAACTGCAAAAGCACAGATAATAATAATACAATACAGCTCTCCTAAATGAATCTCTCTTAAAGGAAGTGACCAGGTGACAAGACTGGAACAAGAAAAGGGAAAAAAATTAAAATTATTTAAGTTGTTGAAAGAATCAATTTTTCTGAGTATCAGAGAAAAATGTTGCCAGTTTTACAGATAGCTCTGTAGAAGCAGAAAGGCTCTTTAAAGCATTTGCTTTCATGTAGAAGCATTTTGTTGACTAGATATACATAGTAATATGAATTTGCTTGCTGCAGGTAGGAAGTCATAAAGTGCTCGTTT
This sequence comes from Dicrurus megarhynchus, assembly GCA_013399195.1. Taxonomy (NCBI): domain Eukaryota; kingdom Metazoa; phylum Chordata; class Aves; order Passeriformes; family Dicruridae; genus Dicrurus; species Dicrurus megarhynchus. The sequence goes on along the minus strand of VXAD01003770.1, from coordinate 1,029,421 downwards.
AGAGTGCTGGGTTTTTTTTCTTTTCCTATAACCTCTAAATCCAGGGTTTAACCCCAGAGTGTGTCAGAATATTGTTGCAGTCGAATTTTTGTCAACAGGCCCTGCACAAATTGAGTTTGGTGGGTTTGTCAGGGTTATGTAATAGCAAACATTTGGAAAAATTGGGCACAATTGTCAGCCTTTGCTCTGAAAGGGCACAGGATTAAATGAGCATAAAAATTTAATTGTCCTCTCACCCTGAATAAGGCTGAGGCTTTCCATATTAGGGTCGGGCTGGCTAGTTGAGCAGCAGTTTTTATCTGGCCCCCGGATAAATAGATGCATTCAGCCTTCTTGGTCCTTCAACCTTCATTAACACAGAAATTAATCACATAAATTAAACATATATATTTTGCTGGAAAAAGTCTTAACAAGCTGCATCCTCTACTGGACAAGAGAAAAGAATCAGGCATGTGTACATATTTAGCCTGACAATGCCAAGATTTCCAGAATATGTTTAGGTTTCTGTCCTTAATTTTCAAGGAGTAGATTGGCAGCTGGTGTAAATTGTCTACACTAATCACAGTGGAGTTAGGCCAATATATAGCATGGGGGAGTGGGTTTTCAGTTTGCTTGAGGCTCTCAAATTCCCATTCTCAATATGTTTTCTTTTTTAAACTTCATTGGTACTTTGCTCTGATTCAGTTGTTTTCAGTGAAGGTACATGGGTGTGTAATTGGAATAACCAAGCAAAGGATTGGTCCTTTAGATCTTATGAGGACCAGTGCATTCCTGAATACACTCGTCTTCAGGAGTGAACAATAGTGCGTGTAAGATGCCAAATTTGTGATACTTATTACATTTATATGCTCTCTTTCATTCTATATAATCCCATGGAGATTTACAAATATCTTAATGGCAGCAAACTGTGTCTGATTTTCTCCCACTGGAGCAGTTGATCAGTAAGATAAATTATGTTAAATAGCAGAATAATGACTGATAACCTGGGCACTTACCGGAGTTGCAGGGGGAGTTCTTCTCCTCAGCCTCCCACTGTAAATGGCAGTGTGTTATGTGATAATGTTGACCATAAGCCATTAAAATAAGGCAGGATTTGCTTAAAAGCAAATGCTTTGTATTTAAGGCTTATTTTTCTCATGTTTAAAATATGAAATTACAGAGTAAAAGGAAGTGGTAAAACCTCCATCCTTCAAAGCCATGGGAATGTATCCGCTTGTTCACACATGCTCCATAGTTATTGAAAGTGTGATTCTCATTTTACCAACTAATCCAACACTTGGATGTGTTTGGAGGACAGCTTAGTCCTACCCCAATGTTTTGATTTCCAGGTAATTATAAAGAAGAATGTACCACATCATTCCTACCTTTTATTTGTGTGTCAGTGTTGAATAAAATATTAGAAGTGCAATTACAGATAGGTCAAGTTGTGTGTGAGACACAGAGCTCCTTGAGATAACTTAAGTGCCTCTTGTGAAAGATGTGTGTGGAATTTGGTGGGTCTGTCTTGTGCACCTGGGTCTGTGGGATGTGCTGATGCACAAGCTGACTTCAGTCAGTGAACATTAATTTTTTCATGTCATGGCTACCAGATCCTACCACTTCTTCCTTGCCTTGCTCCTGTCTCCCATCCCACTTGCTGGCTCTGTGCTGTGCAGTCTGGTGCCAGCTGCTGATGAACTGGGGAGCAGAGGGATTCAGGGAGCTCTGGTGCTCCAGGGCCCCCACTGTTTCACAGAGCAGGAGGTGCTGCACAGCCCTCTGAAATGCCTCTGGCGCTGCTGAATTTCACATACTGTCTGCATTTCCTAAATCTGGCACTCAACTGCAGAAGAGCTGGCAGCTTTCTACCTTAAACTGCCTGGGAATTAGACATCTTTTCCTATGGAAAAATAGTCAAGGTTTTAAAATAGCTTAAATGATGAATCAGAATGAAGCATTAGGGGGGAAAAAAAGCCTCTAACATGTGTACTTGTGTATGTGAGTGGGTGGCCAGGAGCTTCTTGGAGACTCCAGGCTTTAGGAGAGCAAACAATAGAGCTTGTTTATGGGATCTTAGCTGGCTGTCTGGAAACCCATGTCCCATTTTGAATTTTACACAGCTGGAGAGGGGAGACAGGCAAGGAAGCAGAAAGATAAGGGGCACTGGAAACCCAGGGAACTTGGTTCTGGCACACTGCTGTTCCCCTTGCTTCTTTCTGTTTCTCCTCTCTTCTGCAAGACTTCTATTGTTTTAATATGGAGAGAGATTAACAGAAGCATTGTATCTAGGGAAATAATTTTTTTTTCTCTAAAATATGTTTCCTACAGAATTTTTCATTTGTGCAAGTGTAGCACTTCTGATTAGAAAACTATCACTGAAAAAAATTTCTTAGCTCTGTTTTGACTATCTACCAGTGAATTCAGTGTAGTTCACACTGACACATGTAGGCACTCTGGTCACTTTTAATAAGATTAAGTCTTTTTCTCTGAGGCATTTTGTTTGAAATGTGAGGGCTTTGAGCAGTAAAAATATATGTGCTCAGGTGCCTAGAATTATTGTACCAAATATGTCTTCATTTCCACTAGAAAGCCTGGTTTTCTACAACTAGTGTTCCAGAACACCTCCCCCAGGTTCTCAAAAGCCTCCCCATTTCTTGTTTCATGAGCTTTGTTATTATATGGTCAGCCTGTGGCATTCCAGGTCTCATCTTTAATGACATACTGCATCTGCAGTGCACAGTGATTCAAATGAAAGGATCTCAAATAAACTACCACAGATTTGGGGCATCCCCCCCAAAAAGAGTAAAGTTTCTGATTTAAAAATAGAATTAAAAAATGATACAGGATAAAAATATACACTCTCAAAAGTACTAGTACTGGTTTACAAATTAAAGTGCACAGAGACATTTCATTGCTCCTGTGTTAGACATGGGGAAAAAATTCAGACCTCTACGAGACTTTGAGGAAGTAATTTCAGAATTCACATACTGCTGTTTGATATTACTATTATTATCAGGCCTATTTATTGCATCTAAAATTTTAGGTATTTTCACAGGGGATTATATTGCATTACCTCAGAATACCATTCCTAACATTAGCGTTTTTTTGTTAGTATGAATTTTGTTACTGGAACATTAAATATGAGCAAGGAATATAAACTGTCAAAATTGATATTAGAAAATGTTTGATAAAAGATTTAATTAGCAGAATGAGACTTTTTAAAGAAATAGTTCGTGTGTTACTACTGTACTTATACCTCCATCTACCTTTTCTGTTTAAGCTTTATTAGAATTTAGCTGTTAGAATCTTAAACAGTAACTACTTTGGTTAAAGCTATTAAGTTTGTTATTATGTTCTAATTTTGCTTCTTGGTACATTGTGCTTTCCAAACATCCAGTTGCCAAGTGATTTAGGAGGTTTTTCTCTCCCTTGAGAATGGCAGGAAGAAGAGAGTGTTATCCATACAGCAATATATTGTGTCTCAGAAGTGAAAGTTGGGGAAGGGAAGAAGGTTGCCATCTCTCAGACCTAAAGGATTTCAAAGGCTGCAAGCTTAACAGAAATCCTTTTAATTTCGTGCCACCCATCTTGTTTTCATGGTGACCCATGAAAATTGACACAAGACAGTGGTATGCCAGCATTTCTTAAAGGAAAATCAGTTTATTACTAGAGCTTTGAGATCTCTGAGAAAAGCCATGGGAGCAAGTTTTATTTCTGTCTCTCAGCCAGCTGAAAGTTTCCCAGGTTTGTAATCTAGTTTAAAGTGGAGAAAGATCTGTGCAGTGCAGAGTGCATTGAGAGATGGCTGGACCCAAGGCATTCACTGCTCTGTTTTGGGATAGTTCATGCTCTGGCCACACGCAGTACCAGTAGAAATACATTGCATTTTTATTGGCTGTGCTTTTTCCCTGCCTGCTGTCTTCCCTCCCTTAGATTTACTTAGAGTGAAACAAGCGATGTATGGATAGGTAGACAGTACTGTGGAGCTGGACTGTCCTTTGGTGTCTAAATACACAGGTGAGAGCATGCAAAGAGTCCAGCACTGGAGCTGTTTGAAAGCAAAGAGCCTCACCCTCCTCCCCTCCATGCAGGCTCTGGGTCATTGTCTTGTACTGTGCCTGCCCCATGTCAGACTTTCTTTATTTCACTTAAGTCTTTTTTTTTTATTTTTTTTTTTTCAAAGGAAAGCCACTAACTTTCTAGCTAGTGGGAAGCAGGGATAGATGGAAGAAAATAGTAACAGTTTTCTACCACGTTCTTATAGCACCCCACCCTTTTCTAGGCCCTCACCTTGTCTGTCCAGGTTGTTTCTTGTGTGTGTTACTGAAAAGACATTAGGGCAGACCCTCAAATGAGCTCTGCTTTTTAGATTTAATGCTGCCTAGCGTGCAGCTCACCCTGGATGGAAAACAACATGGACTCACTTTTGTCAGTTTGTTCCTGTGCAAATCCATCTGAAACTTTTGCTAGACTGGTATTGCTAACCAAGTACAGAAATCTCCAGTGGAAACAGTTCACAGGTCTCTATTCTGGACGCAGCAGGCACTCTGAACTGAGGGACAGGTTTTGCTATGTGTGGAATGCAAGAATTTTCTAGCAGCTTACAGCAGTGCAAGGTGATGAGCAGTGCTCAGTGCTGAATGCCTCCACTTTTCCGTCCCATCCGCGGTAATAGAGGGTGCTCAGGAGCACTCTGCACTGCAAAGGATCAAGTCTGTCATCTCTTCTGGTGTTTTCAGAGAGAAAAAAAATCACCATTGAGAGCCTCTGAAAGCCCCTAGTTTTTAATGATCTATCTGTACCTTTCCATTGTGTTCTGCTAGAAAAGACATTTAATTTATTTTAAAAGATCTGGGGGGTTCAGCGAGCCCAGTTTGCACATTTTTTGTGATATATCCAGCATTCCCAGCAAGGGCAACTTCTTAGCATGGCAGGCTACAGAACAATGCAGCTTTTTCACTTTGCCCCTCTTTCGCCCAAGGAATACAAGTCTTCCAGAGAAGAGAACATCTCTCATTATATAAAAACATATGTGTGCTGGGTTGTGTGTATCGTATAGGTGGGAAATACGAATTTTTGTAGAAATGAGCCATGTTAGACCTGGGTGCTGTAAGTCTGATGACAAAATTGATTGTCCTCATAGCTGAAAATGCATGAAGGAAACAAGTGTTTTAAGGTGAAAATGGCAGTGTTCAATTTAAACTGTAGAGAAATTGCAGCTTTAACACTTTAGGGGCAGGAGATGGCTTGTTGTGAGGTGTGTGAACCATGCTTTTATGCAGTGGAGCCTTACTCCCTGGCACAAGCTTGTTAGTGCTGCTGCAATAGAAGAAATAACAAAATCCTCTTTGTCTCAAGTTGGTATCTACAAATTCTCACAGGGAGAAACAAAACAAAACAACACAAAACCCCCAACAGTCCAACATGTCAAACCCTCCGCTATTTTCGCATGTGAAAATCCCCTGAGAGAAATATTGTGTATCACTACTGTAGATAGAGTACATGTACTCAAGAACAAAGAGAGCTTAAGAAGAAGACATGGTGAATATATAATAACTCTGAAGAAATACGGTAAGTCCTCTCTTGTTTCTTTGCAAGTGCTTTTCAAGAAGTGAATAATAGTAAAGCTCTCCAAGTCACTTAGGGTCTGAGCCTGCAAATATCTACTCATATGAGTACTTCTTACTCATGTAAGTAGTCCCATTGAAGTCTGTAAACCTGCTCATGTGAGTAACGCTAAACAAGTTCAGGGTCTAAAACACTATGGGGGAGACAAAAGCATATACAAGTACAGCCCTAAGACTCTTCAGACATGGAGCAGCAAAAGATTTATCTGAGGCTTCCAATGTAAAGCCTTGTAAATTAGTAGGAAGATCTAAAAAATCAGGCCGCCGCTGCATTGGGAAGCAATGGAGCTCTCTTAATATGGGGATATAGGGGTAATGTGATGGAAAGACTTAGATGCAGCATGTAGTCTAGCAGTTGTATTCTGTACTCCTCACAATCAGAGCAGTAGCTGGAAGTCTAGCGGGCAAATAATTATAGTAATCAAGTCACGATGAAACAAAGGAGAGGCTATTATTCCAGCAACTGGCCAAGGGAACAAAAGTTTGGCTGGCTGGATTCCTGAAGGAGAGCGGGATTTACTACGTAATGTGAGATATAAACTTTGATGCATTTAAACTGTTTTACAGACTTGTTTGCTTTTCTTTTAAAATAAGTGTTGACCAAAAATAAAGTAATAGTTGAGTATCAGTCTAGCTGATTAAATCTTGGGCAGCAATAAATGGAAACCAGCTAAAAGTCAGGACCTGATTGTCTCCTATACTTGCCAATACAAAAGCAATCGGTGATGAAATCCTTTTGCCCTGTACTTAGTCTGATGAAGCAAGGAATACAATTCTTCTCATTCTAAAGGTAGAACTGTAGAAGTAGCAAAGTTTTCTCTCATGGACTTTTTTGGGAGGCACAATTCTGGCTCTGTCTTTTTGGTCTGCAGCTGAGAGCAAGGTGAAGTGTGAAGAATGCACACTGCAGACACATGGACTGCAGTCTGTGTGTGTCTCGCAGTCCCTTGCAGTAAGTGAGGCTTTATCCATCACAAAAAAAGCTTGGCCAGTCCTACCTAATTTATGCTGAAAATTTGATGCAGCCTCAAGGTTTTTTGAGATAAGTAATTCAAAAGTTTGCCTGGCATCCACCTTGTCTGCTTTGCATGTAGGGTGAGTTTGGACACATGAATATAAGAGGGGCATGAGGGTGGTCCAAGGGTCAGTTCTCTTCCAATCGGTAAACCTGTTTCTTAATCTCTGTTTTGCAGTAAGGGAAAGTGAAGCTTAGAGAAATGAAGGTCTAATGTAATGAAAATTAATGGGGAATAAATGGAAGATGGTATTTGGGGTGATCTTTGCCCAGCAATTTCCTCAGGCTAAAAAATGAAGTTTCTCTGAAAGAAGGAAGCCTATGACACCTCCTGATGGAGATCCAGGTCTTGCTTAGTTCTTTACTTATGGTATTGCTTAGCTTTGAATGGACTTGCTTACTGGGCTGCTCTTGAACAAAAGTCTCTTAATGTCTGAACATGGGTAGTAATGTTGGGAAGTATTAGTGGCCCTTTGCCTTTACTAATGTGTTATTTGTAACTGGCATAAATTTAAAATTTTTTAAGTAAGGCTGAGGGAGTCTTATCCTTTAGTTGAAAGTGCAAATTACTGCCTTAATGCTTCCATCACTGCTCTGCTGGCTGTGTTCGAGGTTGTTTTTTCCTGGTCAATCAAATTTTCTGAATTTTCTCTTTCAAAAGGGAAGTTCTTATTTAATAACACAGATTTTTCTGTGAATTGTGACTGGACTTGAAGTTCTGTGGTACATTTGGATCAAATCCTGCACCACAAGTACTGAGGAAGCAGCTAGCAGAGACACTTCTTGCAAAAAATTAGGGGTAATAAAAATTACTGTATCCACACTTTTCCTAGGAATCCAAAGAGGTTTGGCTGCCTGATCTCTAATGCTGTAGGTTGGACCATTGAGACTTTGATTTGGCCGTTTTAAAGGCAGTAGCATTCATATGTAGCTAATGGAATTTCTACCAGCGCAAAATCTGTCCTCTGCTTTTCAACTTTTCAGAGAGATTTCATCTTTGTGCCTTTTTTTTAACTCTGGGGGAAAAAAAAACCAACCCCATTTGAGGGGGGAAAATAGAGATAAGAAAGCCCATGAAGAAATACTATTTCTAAGTAATGTACTTTTTTCAATGACAGCTTAGTATTTTTGTTAAACGGCACCACTTTCAGCTTTCAAAAAGGTTTAGCCAACAGTGCTCGCACTGCTTTCGACAAGGCAAACCTTGCCCACCCGTTATAACCTTTAGGTCATTCCAATCATGTTATTTCTCCCATAATGCCAGAAGTAATGGAGTAGGCAGGAAGTGAAAGTAGAAGTTATACAGCACTGCTCTCCTGCCTTTTGTTTGCTTGTCTATAACTACCTTAAACTACTTCCTTCTCATCATTATAACAATGGGATGAAATGGTTCTTTATAAATGGCCATGAAGTAAAGGCAGGCTGCAAAGGCTTCTGTAACCTATTATTATGACCTTTCTCTCATCAGTAATTGTTTAGCAATTTGTACCTGAAAAATCCAAGCTGTCTGTAATGTGCCACACAAGGTGTGGTGAAAGGGCTTTGGAGACAGCTGGAATAATTATTAAATACCGATGTGGTACAAGGCAGCGAGACTAAGCAGCATGAAAAGGCATCAGAAGGTTGAATAATGAACTTACCTTCAAATGCATTAGGCCCTGGATCATTTTGGTGAAATAAATGTGTGAGATTTAACACAGAGGTTTTTGATTTTGTGCTTAGATTCACTTCATTAAGAAAAAAACCAGAACAACAAAACAAAACCTGAAAGAAACCTGGTGTAATTCTGCCATAAGTATCTGTAACAGAAACCAGACTCCATAAAATCTTGGTGTCTCACAGAACTGGCAGGAGGATAGAGTCCTGAAATACCCTCATACTTTACTCATGAGTTACAGGGTCTCTTGTAAGCACCGTTTCGGTATCACAGCCCACCTATTTGTTTAGATTAAAGCTGTAAACAGCCTGACCTTCTCCAAACTCCTTCAGTAGATCTCTGGGACAGGATCTTTATTGGTATTTTTAAACTAAATTTTGAACATGGCAACTAATAGAGTTGTCCTCGTGACTAGGGATGACTCAGAGCCAGACACTGTAGGGATGGGTGAGTGTAATGCAAGATGAATATAAGCAAGTGTCTGCGGGCTGTGAGGGCTGCTGGGGCTGCGGGAGTGCAGTGATTGCAGTGAGATCTTCTGCTTATGCTTTGGAATTGAAAAATAAAACTTTTGAAGTGTCCAGTGTTTGCCTTGAGCTGGATTGTTTGTGGTATTTTGCCCAAGTATTCCTTGTCCTAAGTCTGGCCACCCACTATTTTGTGTAGTTTGTCTTTTGCTGGCCCTTTTCCCAAACCCGTTAGTGTTTGCCCAGCGAGTGCCAAAGCTTTCATTCTTCCTTCCCTGAATGGCTCCAAATTTGCATCTCCTGCAAACAGCCCAGCTGTTAGAGTCACACTCGCAGTAAATGGCTGACACACTATTTATACACACTTCTTCTTGGGTAGCAACTTGCTCTGCGGTTAGGTGGAGAGTATAATATTGCTTGACTTTATTTTTCACACTCCTGTTTTTTAAAATTCTCCCTCTTAAAATATTTTGACAGGTTTTCCCAGTTTTGTGGCTTTGGCAACAGCTGATATTGGCTTATCTTTTAGTCTTTTCTTTTTCCATTATGATTTTGAACACAGTCTGGATGGTTCACAAGAGACATCAGCGCACAGAAACAGCCATGAAGATAGGAGGAATAAGTGGCTGCCAAGCAAACGGTGTCGCAGGGAACTGCCTTGTGTGCCCTCTCCTGGCTGAAAGCAGCCGGCTCAGGCCGGCACGCCATGCTCCTGGTGCCGCTGGCTGCTCCAGCAGGTCAAGTAGCAAGAGATAATATAGGGATTTATGCCGCAAACAAGACTAGGCTCTTCCTCTGTAACCTCAGCTATTGTCACTGCATGTTCCTCAGTAATACTTGAGACTTCCTGCCCTCCGGGCACGTCTTTTCCAACCTGCTTCCTTCAGCTCTGTCCCTCTAAGTTTGGCAAGAAGCTGCTAAGGCAGCTGATGGGGGCATACGAGGCCTCCTCAGCACTGGGCTTTGGTTAATGAGATCCTGCTGCCGTGTGGGTGCTGACATCCTCCCTCCTGGGAAAGGAGCTTCTGGGCTCTAGCTTGTCCCTCCCAAATTGGGATCACTGTGGTTGGATGCGTTGTGGACTTGCCGCCACAAGCCTCATTCCCAGCGGCTTTGCATAACATCATCTGGGTCCTTATGTGCCTTTTCCAGCTTGTTCCCTCCTCTTGCTTCTCTGAGATGAAAGGTCTTTAAGACCTGGATGTTCAACGGCTACAGTGTGGTCACGTGCATCAGTAAAAGGACTGTCACTCTATTTTTGTGGTGACTGTCAGATCTCAGGGTTCTGGGTACAGCTCTGGGCCTCGAGGTGAGATGCCAGACCTGCTGTTGCAGGTCCCCATGTAAGGACTTTTTACTATTCACTTTACTACCACAGTTGCTGTGATGTTTGCATATTTGTTTAATTCTTTGGAGAAAAAAAATGTTGTATTTTTGTAAACTAACATATTATGTAGTTATGTAACCTAGTCTGCCCAATGTTGCATTGCATTTGGTAAGGAAGGAGCCAGATAAATGTGCCAGCTGAGCATATACATATGTGAGTAGAGCAAACCTCTTCTTTTTCTCTTTCCCTAGTACTTTGTTTATCAACCTTTTACACTGATTTCTTTCTGCTTTCAAATCCTCAAGGACTGATGATGGTGAAGGATTTTCTGCTAAAAAAGAAACTGAGGCCCTGCAATCATTTGTTCCTTGGGCTTCGATTTAAAATGAAGAATGTTCATCAATCTTGGCAAGATCAGAGGACAATTTATTGTTTTGATGAGTCCACCAAACCACTTTTCAGTAAGATAGCACTTTTCTTTCCTGCACAGATGCAGTAAGAGCTCTCCGTTTAGCATGGCTGTTGTTTGACCTGTTTTAGCTTGTTTCCGGTTCATAAGAAAGTGGTGAAAATGGTCCCCCCATTTAATTTTAAATTTGTGTAGGAATTTTGATGAATTCCTTGAAATTCAGCAGAAAGCTTAGTTTTTAAGTTAGTCATTATGAGCATCAAATTAAGCTGTCAGCATATGAAGTGATACAGAAGAAGATGTGTACAAGTACAAGCACAAGAACATGAACACACACAAGCATCTCTTTCCTCTCTGTGCTGACTGGGAAGTCTGAACAGCAGAACTAGAGCCTGGGAATTACATTTTAGTAATTCTTTTCTAGTTATGTCAGATTTCTAGCATGCTATTAGAGACATATGTGTCATCCTCACCATCACCCAACATATCATTGCTGTTTCAAACTGTTACCAGAGCTGTTGACACAGAATATTGTGTCTGTCGACAGCTCCAATTAGTTGGCGTGTCTGACTACTGACAGCACAGTCTACTTTTGTTTATGAAGACGGTGTGAGCTGTATCTCACTCTCACAACCTCCAGTGGCAGACAGATGGATAGAACTATATAATCATCAACGGAAGCGGGTGATATTCTGTCTTCACAAATCATCATGTGGAGCAGAACCAACGGCCTTTTGTCTGCTTTCAGAAATGACTGCAAGATTCCTCCCATCTGTCAAGTTATGAGGATGAATATGTATAAAATACATCAGATATATATGCGGGGTTTTGTATTGTGGGTTTTTTTGTTTGACTGGGGGGTGAGGGGGAAGGGGGGGAAAACTGCTTCTTAATTTTCACCAGATGTTAGCTATGAGACATGGAACAGTAGAGGGAGAAGCACAAACATTTTCTCTCAAATTGAACTTTCTTGAGGTTTGTTTTTTTTTTAAAGGAATGGACCAACCCCATATCATTTGCAAATGTGGAACCCCATTGATTTCCTAAGGTCGTACAATTGCAACTGAGCACAGAATTTAGTCTAATGCACTCTTTACAAGTATTTAATCCTCTCTATTGTGTGATTATAAAATCTTAGCAGCTGCCCAACCAGCGATGTACTGATTTTCAGTTAATAGCAGTTACAGATACAAGCTATTTTCAAATACACAGTTCCAAGTTGCCGAGTGGTTCCTCAAGCACAGTGTACACTGAGTTCAGGGAGTGTTTGTTCTGAGAACAGACACCCACCCCAAGTAGGTAAGTAGTATAGATTAGACTCATTCATTCAAGCAAAATACTGTTCAGTATTTCTTAAAAGACCTAAATTTTAAGTGCAACATTTGTTTTCTTAAGAACGTTAAGATTAATTGCTATATGCAGATTTTTGTCTTTAAAGAAACAAGGTTTTCTTTTCCTTAGCACATCAGAACATCAAGATTTTCAATAGAACTTTTGTTGTAGCTAGCAAATTCTCATAAAGCAAACAAATGTGCAGTTGAAAGTAAAGGGGAAATCAGAATATGAATTGTATTTGTGCATATATTTCTCTGCCTAGTTTTCTGCTCTATGGTGTATAATATTTTTCAGCTTTTCTGTTGTAACACATGCTTTAATATTTCAGTGCTGATCCTGACTGCTAGAAGTTAATTACTGTTTATTACTGACTGAAGTGGAAGCAGAATTTGTGTTTTATGCAGGAATTAAAGAATAGAGGTTCACTTATTTGCTGTATTTCACATAGCAAAAGAATAAATGCCATTTCCTTACCCTTGTAAAAAATTAATTATAATATTGGAAAAACGTTCAAACTTTCCCTGCAAAATCAGCAGGATCTACTGTGTAAAATGTAAGCATGTGCTTAAATAACTAGACAAGAAAACTGGCTGAAAGCCTTTTTAATTTTGTATTTTACTTCAGGATCAGATTGCTACCAAGACAATTGGAACAAAACCAGTGATAGCCAGGGTAGTTTTGATTATTCCCCACCTCTTTTTCTTTCCCCCTGCTTTGTATCCTTTGTAAAAATGAGTGAAATTTAGCTGGAAGCATGAAACTGCCTATTAGATTCTATGGATCTTCTGAGTACTCTCTACTGGAGTTTGAAGGAAAACATAAAAGTTTCATTCTGACTGATTTCACATCCCTGTTAATTCTGTAGGCCTCTTCTCCATTAGTAAAAAGAACTTAAAACTGTGGAGGAATGTTACTGCTCTGGATACAGGCCAGTTGCCAGTGTGTTCAAGGCAATAGTTGTAACAGGTAAATCAGTAATATAAGAACACTGTATTTTGTTCAGAACTTAAAAATTTTCCAAAAAAATGTGGTTTTGGGTTTTGCAAGTACTCAAGAAATTGGACTTTAGTGGTTAAAATACCTTTGGCTTGGAAATTTTTAGCAATTGAATTTCAAATTTACATGAACTCATAGTAGCACTCTAGTATTTTTCAGTCGTAGGTGAGTAATGATATAATGAAATTAAGCTGCACACTGAAACTCAGCTGATATTTTGAGAATTCTTGAGCAGGCCACAGAATAGACATATTGAGACATTTGCTGAACTGCTTGAAGTCCAAGGAAATTAATCATGAGCTCCTGGCTAATCTAAGAACAAAGGAATCACTTAGGTAAATAAATAATCAATTTTTGGTTGTTCACTCAATCGTACTAATTACTGTGACCCAGTTCTTAAACAGTCAGGGATCCCAGTGAAAGACTTTGAGGTTTTCAAGCATTTGTTCAAATGAAAACTTGATATTTAGATCATAGGAAACATGTGGGTTAGAGTAAGAGAAACAACGACTTGACTGAGTTCTTGAGTCACTGGCCTTTCTGTTTCTAGGTTGTAAGGACAGAACTAGTCAGAGCAAAGATGGGCTGGAGTAGCATCAAGTGTGTAGCCCCTGGATCTGTGACTTCATGGACACTGAGAACTGCTGCAGAGCAGAAATGATTTAATGGGAAAGTTCTTTACTCCTGCCAGGACCTGCAAGCTCTTCCCTCCTTGCCTGGCTTGCATAGCAGCAATAAGGCACATCTGACTCAGAGTGAGCCCCTTCTGGGATTCAGATGCTGGAGAGGTTCGTGGGTGACCTTACCCAGCTACAAAAAGGTGACTTTTATCTCAAATATCACATTCACAAGAATATCTCTAAGACAGCTGATCAGTCTTCGGGGCTATTCTTCTCATCTCCAAACACAACTCCTTTTCTCATAATTTTTCCATCTTCTTGTCCCTAGAACCATATTATGCAGATTGTTGGATTGCCAGCCCCAAGGCTAGTTTTGTTATTTTATTTATTATGTTATGTTATTTTTAATTTATTTTAACTTTTTTTTTTTTAAATCGTACCAGTACTCTGAAGAGGAAGTGATGCCTCTGTCTACTGAAATAGGAACAGAATTTCTTAAGTAGTGGTTATTATTTATGTCCTTGAACTGAGCTGGAGTTTGACTGGTAGCTGAGGACCTCACTACCACTTGGGCAGCCACTGCCCAGAGAAGGTATAGCCAGGCACAGCCCCTCTTGCCAAAGAGAATAGGTAAACCAGACAAAAGAATGGGATTTAACCCTTTTTTACATGTAAGAATTGAGGCACTTGGATATTGGGTTACTTATTCAGGTCTATGGTATGGAATAACCTCCTGTGTTCCTGTATGTGCCTTAACCACAAATTATCCTTCAGGCAAACTTACCTGTCACTTTGGTAATTAAATTAGATTTTCTCCTGTGGTAATTTCTACAAGTTTAAACTTGTTCTGAGAACATTTCAGAAAGGACAAGTTGTTGCAGATCCATACTTAAAGGAGGGGGTGCACAGGACCACCAGCTCCTGGAGTATTTTACTTCAAGAAAGCATGAGCGTTTCTCTTATTAAGACCAGTGTGATTGCATTCAAAACACTTCTTATAGAAGCAAATGCTGTATTCCACAAATTGTTTATGTTAAGAAAATGCTTTGGTTTGAATAGAGTTTAAATTCAAAATAGAATTTTACTTCAATTCCTTTCAAATGTGGAACCAAATCCTGGCTGCTGTAGTTGGCTTGTAAACAGTACAGTTTCAGCAAGCAAGAATTATTGCTCATGTCTAATGAAAAACACCCCTTGTAGTTAGGTAAATGAAAAGGAATATCCCCATTTTGTAGGAGGCAACAGAGATATATTTTTACAGTTCTGCACCCAAGACTCTGCATGTTCAGAGGGCCAAGCTCATCTTAAAATGAGTTAAAAGACAGTTCTGTACTGAGACCAGCAACCTGTGCCACTGTTTATACGGCAAAAAACCCCAAAAACACTAACTCCCCCAAAACCCAGCAATGTACAACAAGTGGGTTTTTTGTCTTATTTTGCCTGGCTTGCTGTGTTGCCAGGTGCTAATCCTGCAACCTACCTTAAGTCTCATAGATCTTTTCCTATTTTTCATTGCAGGATAACAAGTATCTTGACTGTAATCTATTAATTGAATTGAATAAACTTGTTTCCCTAGCAGTGAGAGCATATTGTTTGCACACAGTGTCATCCCAGGCCCTCCAGCTATCGAAAGATTGCCAGATATGTTTATTAAACCCCCTGAGCTTGGAAAGAACACAGAAAACTGTCATCTAGAGCAATACGAAAGTGCCTATCTCAGCTGGGGATCTGGCTGTTATGAATAAAGGAAGAGTTTGTGGTAGAGTTTTGAGATGTAAAGAGAAAAGGCTTCCCTATGGTGCAAATGTGTTGGAACCCTCAGGCGAGAAAAAAAAATTGAATTGTTGCTGGCAGTACAATGTAATTATTGAGTTAGGCTGTAGCAAGGCCTGAGAGCTTCCGAGGTAAAGGCCTGGTGACTTTGCTTCTTCTTTCCTCTTCCTCCTCCCCCAGCTCAGGACAATTAAAATTTTGGAATTCCAACTTTTTTTTCTCCTTCTTACAAGTAATTGGACCACAAATATCTACCAAATTTCCAACGATTTTGTGGGATGATAGGTTCCAAAATTCTCATTTTGAATCTGCTTCCTTTCCTGTTTCGTTTTGAGTGCAATGCCAACTAGTCAATAATGAAAAGATGTAAGGAACAGTAAAATCTCTAAACTATGCATTACTGCAGCTGGACTCAGACCTGAAGACTGTGATTTGCTGTGCTATGTCCTGGCTTTACTGAGCTTTTCCCTGTTGACATCAGAATTTAACCTACATGCAACAGAACCAGAGCTGAATCTAGATTAAATTATCTTTGTGAAGAATGTTTATTTCTATTAAGATGAAATCTCATATACCTGAAGTGTATTAGATTAAATCTACATCAGCAATTGCTAAACTTTTTTAAATTGTCATCCCACTTAGAGGCTGATAATTTACTGCAAACTAACAATAGAAACTCAAATCATATTATTAAAAAGGGAAATAATTTCTATTGGTCTGATAAATCCATTTGAAGATGTGATGTGTCTTTGGGAGCTGTTGATGCTTCAAGGCATTGGAGGTGTGCCTTATACTTCTGTTCCCCAGTCCTCTCTATTAATCATTAGGAAGTTCTTGCTGGCCATCTCGGAAAAGAGACTTCTGTTTCATATTTTGTTGTTCAGATGTGCTGTGGTCTTATTTTAGTGCTAAAATAATAATAATTTTATTCAATGTTATCTTTATTATTTTAAAAAGGAAACAAAAGTCTTACAGTTGCTGATTTTGGAAGCCTGAGGTGCATAGAGTATACACTCTTAATATTTTATGGTCAGAAGACATGGAAAATGTATTATGTAGTAAATAACAAGTGGTGAGCCAGAACTCAAACAAGGGCTGATACTTACCTCTGGTTCCCAGAAGTTGCCCAAGGCAATGGGGATCTTTCCATTGACTGTGATCAGCTGTGGATGAGGTTCCACATGTCGATATCCAAAATATGTTGTTGTCATTGATTATTTATGTTGTTGTCATACCCCAAGGCTCCAGTCCAGATCTCTGGATCCTGTTGTGCTGGATCATTATGGGAGCACACAGCTAACACTGCCCCTGAAGCTCTTTCAACCTAAACAGAATGGCTGTTCCATGGAACAGTCCTTTTCTAGAAAGAGTCATTTAATTTGCATAATGACACATGAGAGTGGCCTGCCTGTGTTTTTGGCTACCCCGATTCTATGTTACAATCCCTGCTGCTGTTGTCAGTAAGCCTAAACTAGATATAGTTGGGTTTTTTCATTCCTGAAGCTTAAGGAGGTACTTCATGTTTACAGTCATGTACCCACTTACTTTCTCTTGTAGTGGACTCAGGCTTTCCTGGCTTTTCCAAGGGGAATGTAATTCATGTGAAATTGCTGTTGTGTTTACCCTTATCCATGAGTTTTTATAAAATATTTTTACTTGACCGTTATCCAGGCAGAAATATTAAAATGTATCTGTGGTTTGTTCTCTTTCTTGCATCTTTTAGCCGAGGTGGGCTTATTTCTTGAGATCACTGATTGATAAATCAGACTCCTGAGTTTTTAAGATTCAGGTTTTCATTGCTAAGAAGGAAGAGAAGAGAAAAGAGATTCTAAGTGTTTGGTTTGATTATGGACTGAGGACCACAGCTTTAGTCGTATTTGGTCATGCAGAACTCAGAGCTTACAGTGACTTGGGCAGAGCAAGAAGTTCAGTTGCAAGATCTTGCATGAAGAGAATATGCCCATCAGTCACTATGAACTCCTTAGGTAGGAGGAAAACTACCAAAGTTTTGTATGCAGTGTTCCCCACCTTTGCTCTATTTGTGGTGTTTCCTGAATGCGGGTTCTGGGGCAGCCACATGTCTGGCTACCAGGAGGCATGAAACAGGAATAGGTCTCCACTACAGCAGGACATTAACTCTGTGATGGCATTGTTTGGTAGGCAGGAGCTGTGAAGATGTGTTGTTACTCAGAAGTGATGAAGTCCACCTATTTGAAACCTGACCTGTGCCTCTCATTCATTGTTGCCAAATTTATATTTTTATCTACAACGTCTCATGAGATTCGTTGCTGATATTGAAGCCTAATGGAAAGGATTAAGTGGATTATTTTCTTCAGTGTTGACTCACAAGGGGAGATAGTAGTTGTTTGGTTTCAGCACAACCTCAGAAAAGTCCCTGTTAGCCCAGCAGTCATCACCACCTGGGTTAAACTTCACCTCCCTCAAAGCCCTCACAGTGCCTTTTGTAAAATAGCGCTGGATTCTGCAGGTTTTCTGTGCCTAAACCACATTCTGTGTTCTAAACCACATAGATTTTCTCCTGAGCCCACAAACAGATGGGAGCATGCAGGCCCTTATTATACTTTTCAAGTGATACCACTAGGAATGTGTTACCTTGGAGCTGAAGCTGTTTTTTTCCATTTGCCATCCATTTGCTGGAGTTTCCCCAGTTTGGAAAATCCCACCAGTTTCCTTCTTTTCTGCTAGTAATTACCTGCATTGTCGTAATTAACATGACACATTCTGTAACTATTTCTCTGTAGTCTCCACCAATGAAGGGGATAGTCAGCTAGGAGCTCCAGATGTTGTTCTCAGCTGGACTGCTGGCCTGACACTGAGTGCTGAACAGATGCCCACAACTTTGTGCATCATTGGTTTGTTTTCCCCCATGCCCTCTGCGACCTGTGCTCACCTGCATGGGGAACTGCCCCTTATGAAACATCAGCTCTACACTACAAGACATGTTTTCTCCAAGTGCTTACTCACTCACCTCCTTTCATAGTTTACTTCAGATATGTGATTCAGGCTTTGTCATTTCATAAACATTTTGTTCTAAAATAAGCAGTGGTTAAAATCAAGCCGTAGATTACTGAAGGTGCTTTAATGAGGTTTTCACAATAGTATGAGCTCTGAAAATACTAGGAGACAGCTTTCACTAGGAAAGATATGAGTCCTTGTGGTTCTTGATGAATATCTGAGAAGCATTTTTTTTTCCTACCAGGAAATTGAGGAGAAATTCTGTAGCACCATCTGTAGCTCAAGGTTTTGCCTGCAAATTCAGATGTTTGCAGTATAAAGCAAGTTTCAGTTTAAATAGATGTTATCTTGAACATTTCAAATTATCTTTAATCTTTATATGTGTAGAAGCTTGTAGTTTAACAAGCATTTGGACAACACTCTCAGGCACATGTTGTGACTCTTGTGGTTGTCCTGTGCAGGGCCAGGAGTTGGACTCAATGATCCTGATGGGTCCCTTCCAACTCAGTGTATTCCATGATTCTGTGACATGTATATGTATAAACTTTGCCTTTCCTGGTGTCCCTCTTTCACACGGGATTTTGAGATTTCAGTTTAGCTTTTGAGGATGAACTGCCCAGTTTAAAACTCCTGATGAAGGAACTTTGTAGGAAAAACATTTTTCAAGTAAAACTTTTTTCTTCAATGTTTTAAAGTAAGCAAAACAGATAAAATACTTTATTTTGAAAATACAAACATAGGAAGTTTTCATGCTGTCAAAAAAAAGGAAAAATCTCTAACAATAATGAAATTGCTGTGAAATTGATCCAATTTTTTTAGGTATTCTTGTAGAATGAAGATGTAGGACTGTCAAAATATTTGTTACCAGCTCTAGATTTTATTCCAGAAATTACATTACTTTTGCTTCACAGGGTTTTTCAGTTTTACTTTCAGATCTTGGAAAATGAAAAATACTACAATAAGTCTTTGTTAATGCAAAGATACCTACATAATACCTGAAAAAATATTCAAATATTTTAGGTCACAGAAAGCAAAATGATTGCTTGCTCTTCTTTAAAATACTTAGCTTTCCTTCCAGAAATTCTTACACTATTTTAGGTCTTTTGCTCTTTCTATTATGAATTGCTTATCTTGCTGGGGGAGGAAGTATAAAGCAAATGAGCTTGGATGACTTTACTATAAAGTAATTTTTTCACAGGTCTTTTACCCAGAATGACAGACTGTGTTCCCTATTTCCCCTTTACACAGTATTCAGTTGTTATGATATTGTATATATGCATTAACAAATAAAGGAATGCATCCACAACAATTATGTTCCTCTTCTGCTTGATTTAGTTGTCAGCACGCATTCACGACTCTGTAAAGTATCTCCTTCACAGCCTTGTCAGACATACCTTTTTCTCCCCATAATGTCAACTTAGTACAGCAGGCAGGCCAGGTGAGCTTGGCTCACTTTCAGGTTTTGTCTGTCTCTTTATCTGAAATTTTTAAAGGGGGATGTCAGAAGAGGTAATTGCCATAAATTACACACTGTCTGTTGTAAATTGTGATGAGAACATAATTGAAAATTGAGCTGAGAGGCACTTCCTGGATTCGAGCCGTGCGAGAGCCAGAGGACAGCCTTAGCAATTTGCCGTGGGCCTGCAAAGTCATTTTTTCCACCCCTCTCTCCAAAAGTGTAATTGATTCTGGTGCTGTACGATTACACTTCTGTGTCAAGGGTTGGCCTGAGGGTCCTGGAGAGGGTTATGGAGATGATTCTGTGGGGCTTACACAAATAATTGACTTGTTTCATTTGAGTACTAAGTGAGGGGAATATCAGCTTTTTTTCCAACAGGAGAAGTGGAGCTTGACTGCTTGTGCAGAGATGTCACCGCTCAGAAAGGGACATTGTTCAAGGTTCCCAGGCATTGTGTGTGTCTGTGTGGTATATTTGTGCCTCTCTCAGGCATTGCTCAGGTAGAGATAAGTAGTAGGGTTGGGGGAGGGGGAAGAATTAATTTTACTCTTTTCCACCCACTTGTCCCTCCTCTTTTCCTCTCGGCTAAATAAAAGTGTGAAACACTAATGAACAAATCAACTTAAGTAGGTATTATTGTTCACAGCAGAGACTCACGCCTAGAAGAGTTAAGTGATTGAAATGATAGATACAGAAATCCCTACCAGGAGAGGAATGAGTTGAGATTTTCTTTGGCCACTAAACCCTGCTGATGCTGGCCCAGTTCAGCATCCTTTTCTTGCAGTCCAGGGTCGCAGCAGCTGGCAAGAGAAGAGCTCATGGATCTGAATTCCTCTGTGTCAAGAGGAATTCAGTGTAGCAACCTTGGCAGGGAACCTACCCACCCAGAATTCACTAGAAAACACAACTGCTTTGTTCATGACAAATCCCAGCCCAGTTCCAAGCTATGAATTTGAAAGTTTGGCCCCATTTCATGGAAGCACGTCAGTCTTGCACAAATTTAGACTTTTAAGTACATATGCATTCTTTTAGGTCTGTTTATATATAATATCAGCCCAGAACAACTAAATCTGTGAAAAACAAATCACCCTCCTGTGAGGGAATGTTAATTGTCATATTGCATAAAAGAACTGTGATAAAATGGATTTACTGGAGTCTCTCAGATGGAATTATGCAAAGCTGAGGGTACTTCTTTCATACTCGTGGCCCATGTGAAAATAAATGTGTGTATGTGTGTACACTTACACAGGAATACTTGCTTGTAGCCAGTGGCTTTCAGACTCTACATCTGAGGAGATTTAAATAAAAATTTTCATTGCTGTGGGGCAGTAGCCCTCAAGCCTCTGAATCCAATTCATATTTTGAGTACTTTTGTAGATATAATTTGTTGATGGTATTTCCCAAGAGGGATGACTTCTTTTGTAAAAGCCTCAGGAACTCCTGGATAGGGAATAAGCAGCAGAGAGAACAGCCCTCTGTGCCTGGCATCCTTGGCCCCACATCCCTGGGATAGTCTCTACCTAACAGGCTCTTAGAGAATTCCTCTGGAAGCTGTCTTGGGAGAAGACTGAGGCAGAGAGGCAAGGCTCAGCATGAGGACATACACTTTTGGACCAGTACATTCCAAGTTCTTTCTCTCATTTTCTGCAGAACTAGAATTTGAGACATGATATTGCATGAGCACTCAGGAAATTTATCTATTAGACCTTTCTATAAATTGTGTAATGAGCTGTTTTGCATATTTAGAAACAGTGTATTTAAAATATTCCATTCCATGGCAAAGTTTAGTTTACGATGGAAAAGGGACAGCTTTACCAGGCTTCTTCCTCAAACAAAACAGGCAGCAGGACTCTGCTGGGCTAAGCTGAGTGGGTACTCTGAGATGGCAAAGATGAAGGGATTTTAGGTAGCTGTAGTTCCTGGTGATTCTCCAAGCTCTTTGTTGGCTACTGCAAGGATGCAAGAAGTGCTGCTGGTGGGTTACATTACAGACCTGATAAAATGATTGCTTTGGCTGAAAAATGCTGTTTGTAGGAGAGCTGGGGAGCTGACTGGGTGAAAAAAAAAAAAAAACAAAAGCAATTTTAATGAGACTGTAAAACAAAAGTTTGATTTTTTTTTTTTCCATTTCTGACCTTTACATCTAACTCTAAAATGAGCAAAAATTGCCTGGCGCATACTTCGATGACTTCATGTGGGCTGTTGCAAAGGGGGCGTGGCCTTGGCCAGCAATGGTATGAGCAGCATTCTGTGCTTGTTAGACCTGATGATATCAGGATTAGTTCACCCTGTATATTTGATGGGGTTTTTTGCAATTTTGGGTTTTGTCATGAATTAATATAGTCCTCCAGGAAAAATACCAAGGCACATGTTTGAGTCCTTGGAGAACTGAGATGCCAGTGAGGCGAGTCTTTGGGTCTCCAAGGAGACAATTTTTTTTTGCTGTGGTTTTCAGACATGTCCCTTAGGTACTACTGAACTATTCAAGTTTTGTACAAATAACTATCAGAAATCTGGCACACCCTCAGCTCTCAATTAGAGACTGAAAACAGCACGTGAATAATTGTGATAGGTACAAGCAGGAAAACAGCACTCAGAACATCAGTGTATCCTCAGCACGTTAAATTCTGGGGAAGGGCTGCACTGATGGGTAAATGACGACCTAATGTTGATTCAAAGACTTAATGAAGGGGATTTTATGGTTTAAATACTGGTCAGCATGGTATCTTTTCTGCAAAGTTTCATTGGAGTTAAGCACTGGTGACATAAATGACTTGTCCTGTATTTAATGTTGCTGCAGGTCTGACTAGTTGTTTCATTTAATTCAATTGGACGCATATAGTTTAACAGACAAAGGAGGAGTTAAACTGCCGTACTGGAAAATGTGGAAATTACAGTCTTTTGTTTCAGTAAACCAATTGGTTTTCTGAACAGACAATCCCAGCCATCATGTCTTGAAAGCAATACAAAGCAGATTAGATTGTGAAGAAACCTTCATGTCAAATAACTTGCAAAGAAAAAAAACGTTCCAAGGGCAACTAGAAAATACTCAAGAGTTTTCTTTCACTTGAAATGAGAGTTAACAAAATATGCAAAGCAAAAATATTTAAACATGTTTTATTTGAATGCATGTTCATGGATTGCAGTCACATTTGGATAAAAAAGTCTTCTAAGAAGCTGAGGTTGATGGCAGGGGATACAGAAGGTGTCTCTTTATCTACAAAGAAAAGAACTTTTACTGATGCTGGAATGCTGAGTATATTAATCTTTTCAATATAGAGATTTCAACAAATAGATACAAACAGAACAGATATAAAGCTCAAGGGAAAAAAAAAAAGTGGAACTAAAAGAGGGCATGCAGTTTCCCCCTAATCAAACAGTTATGAATAAAGTTGTTTGCAGAGACAGGAGAAAAAATGCTACCAAAAATTCCCTGGTCTCTGGATACCATCTATTTAGCTTATTAGGAAGAAGACTGAGATGCGATTGGATGTGTAGCCACCTTTTTGGAGGGAGAACTGCATGTTTCAGCTTGGCTGAAAGAATTTCTCTGCCAAATCCCAGTTGGAGTACAACAATTTCTGAGACTTTATAATGTGCAGATCATACAAAAAGTGTGTCAGGCAGGTAAAAGCAGCCTTTTTTTGTAGTTTAGATAATGGCTAATGTTCTGGAAAGGTTTCGGATTTGGACTGTTTAGCAAGGAACATTACAAGAGTCAACAGAAAAAAGTTGTAGTGGGACAGATACATATGTCAGGAGCAAGGTTTGTGTTTTTTAGTAACATGAACAGTTAATTGTTGGCATAAACTCCCAAGAGACAGCTTGGATTTTCCATCTGGGGAAGATGTGCAATCCAGATATTTGTTGTCTCAGTACAGGATTAACTGGATACAATTCCGTAGTCTGTGCTGTACAGACTTTATCCCACAACAGGGTATCTTTTGGCTTTCAAGAGATTTGATTCTTCTCAAAACTGTACTTAAAAACTCAGGTAGCATGATTCACACTCTGTATTGCTATTGATTATCCCACCTGTAACAACAAAATCTGGTTATTAAACTGGCTGTAGGAAAAACTGGTCTGTCTGGCCCTTCTCTCAAAACTGATGGTTTAGGTACCATTTTGTCTATCAGACCACATAAATAACTGGGAGTGGCAGTTTCAACTCTAACAAAGTACAACCAGATCATATAGGACATATGTTTTTGGTTTTCGTTTGTTTTTGACACAGCATTTTCGAGCAATTTTTAAATCCTTTAGCTCCAAAAGCAAGAGGCTTCACTTGCCTTTTTGAGCTAAAACGGAAGCACTGTTATTAGCCCCGAGTTAAGTGGTCCTGATTTTTGACAGAGGACAGTGGCTACACATCACATGGATCAATCTGTATTGCCATTCTCTGTGATCAATACTTCGTGGTGCCTTTTCCCATAAAGCTCTAAAAGCCTTTTTGGTATTTGGCTAAGCTTGTGGCATATAGTGTTTACCTCATTTTCTCTTCTAACTCAAGGCGTGGAAATTGTTCTCGTTTATTCAGGGAATTTTCCTCTTTAATGATGGAAAGAGTAGTAATGGGTTACAGGTGAAAATAAGCACACAATTAGCACAGTCAGACTCAGGGTTTGTTGGTGCTGACTACTCCTTAATCAGCTGCAATTAACACTAGATGAGTGTTTACTCTCAATTCTCTTAATACTCATGTAATTGACCACAATAACAGATTTACATCTATGTGGGTGCTGAGGGGTTCTTTTGCTATCCAAAAGTGCACCGAGATTTATAGAATGGTTTGTGCATTGTGCAGATATTTCAAATAATAAAGCATGAAATAAAATGCAATAGCTTCAGTACAGACAGAAAACAGGTATTTAAGAATCAATGCATTTGGTGTGTAAACAGCT
This sequence comes from Dicrurus megarhynchus, assembly GCA_013399195.1. Taxonomy (NCBI): domain Eukaryota; kingdom Metazoa; phylum Chordata; class Aves; order Passeriformes; family Dicruridae; genus Dicrurus; species Dicrurus megarhynchus. The sequence continues at coordinate 1,004,880 of VXAD01003770.1, read as the reverse complement.
TGACAGTTAAATACCTAAGGCCTATGGCAGAAATTAAGCCTGAAAACTACAAGTTACATAGAATAGAATAGTTGTTAATTGCAGATATTTGGACCGAATTCCTGCTTTGCCACCAAATGTCATATGAACTTTGGTCGTGTGAATTCATCTTTGTGTCTGTTTTTTTTCTGGAAAAAAAAAAAAAACGTGGGGGGAATAGTGCACTATCCTGTTTCACATGAAAAGAGATGTATTCTAAATACTGAAGAAAGTTGAGACCCTGTGGTGATGGGGACACAGTAGTACTGAAGGTGGGTAGTACAAGATGAAAAGGTGGATTAAAGACACAGACATGGCATTCAAACTCCTCTCTACCCCACTTTAAATGTAGTGGTTTGCTTGAAGCGTTCTTATTTGAGTTAATTGCTTAAAAAAGCTTGTAGGTCTGATTGCAAAGTGAGAGTTTGTAAAGAAGATTAAAAAGAAGGTAAAAGTTTGTGGCTTCCTTCACAACAGTAAGCAAGCCTTCAGCACATTTGCCTTCTTTCCTGGCTCTATGCTGAGGGGCGATCGTAGTTCACTTGTTCTAAGGGGATTAACAAGTGCCTGGGTGGCACTTTTGGGACTGTGAAATCCAGGTGCTGTGGGTTGTACCTGCCACAGCAATATGAGGGTGTTTGCTGCTCGGGACCTGACATCCACTGTGTGTTTTGGGGTAGACTTTGCTCAGAATTTCCTCTAGCCTGGCCATATTTATCTGAATACCCATGAACAGTGTGATAAATTAGCTTAAGGAATTAAAAATGGAATTGGGTGTAATCATGGACCACCTCTTCCAGTTCAGTCTCATGCGAAAGAAAGTTTGTGTGCACTGAGGTCAATGTGCTGGGAACTAAAGCACAGCAAATGAAGACATCAGGAGTTTTTCTTCATAAACACACTCTTGACCTGAAATGCTGATGTAGATACTGCCACATAACTATTTAAGCTGGAACAAAGTGATAATATACTCACAGTTAAGGTACTCCTCTCAAGTTTTTTTGGTTTTTTTTTTAAATATAAACACTGAAAACAGTATATTGAGATATACTGAAGGACCAAGAAAGACAAAGAAATATCAGACCACTTTGTGCTGGACACTAAAGTGGTAGTTTGAGAGTGCCTGCTCCAAATGCTTTCTAGTTTGAGAGGCTGAAGGGGTTGATTCAGTGGAACCATGTAAGGATTTACAATTCCTAGCCTTGAAACTTATCTTCCCTGCAGCTTTGGTACTTCTCATGCTGGTGGGTTTAAATGAAACGTGAATAAAACTTCAGCAGCAGAGCTCTAGCGTCAAGTCTCTTAGCTTCTAGTCTTGTGAACTATCTAGAACACTACAGTGAACTTGTGTTTCTCTCTTTATGGTCTATACTTGTTTTTTTAGTCCTTGGCTTTTTATTTTATACCTGTAAATAAATGCATAAAAATGGTGTGCAGCGATGCTGTTAATATTTGGCATGATCATTGGCAAGTGATGGATATCTGAATCTTGTCACTGTGTGTGTAAATGCCTACATCACCATCTGCATGCATGACAACACCATTAAAAAAGAGGTTTCAGCAAAGCAAACAGCAGCAATTCAGAGGGGAAGTAGCAAACAAACACTACCCCTAAGAATTGCCAAGTATAATGCTGTTAGTTTAAGTGCTGCATGGGAGGCCTGGGGGTCAGAAGCCAACTCCTTTTTGTGCATATTGCTCACAGAGGTGATCAGCGACTGCCACGGTTCAGGTGGAAATTGCAAATGTTGACATCTGAAGAAGAAGCTTCAAGATTTTCTTGAACTTCCAGTGCAAAAATTCTGCTTGGTAATTTATAAAGGGACCTTTTCTCAATTCTGCAAAGATGACCTGTGTCTATAAAACACAGATGAGAACCTGGAAGTTCACTTCAGCAGTAAATCAGACCTTGTGTTCTCCAGAAACCCTGGAAAGTGTCTTTATAAATGGTGATAATTACATGGCAGTTTTTTAAATCAATTTTTCTTCTCTGCACACTGAAGACTTGTAACCTAAATAATCCAGCTTTAATTCCTCAGAAACTGCCACTATCCTAGCTGGGTTATTGGATGTTTTGGCTCTTCACTACTACCCAACAATGTTTCTTGTTGGGTGGTAGCAAACAGCCAAAATACCCAGCATTGCTTTTGGGTGGGGATTGATAGACACAGTCCTCCAGAACATCCGTAGTACAGAGCTGTTGTTCTGGCTCTACGTAAGGTACCAGATTTTCCCATTTACTTGTTTTATTATTTTAAATTTATTTATAACCAAATGCACAAGCAGATTCATGGCATTCTCTAATTACCCCTCTCTCTAAATTCAACAGTGTAATGAAAAGAGCAGAAGCTTTTTTGCCTTCCATACCAAAACATAAATCAAATATAGATCTATTTTTCAAATTAGTTAAATGTTTAGTTTTAATAGGCCCTTTGATACCTCTTCATGAAAGGCAATAGCTCCATGCAGCCTGGAGTGTATTCCGTGGTCCTCTATAATTTGTGGGAGTGTACATTAGTGGAAAATAATAGCAAAGGGCTGCCAGAAGACTTTTGTCTGTACATATTGTCTTGTTCCTCATAAGAAGGGTTTTCCCACACTTATTTTTTGAGTGCACACTTTGTCTCTATAATAGGAATGCATTCGTGTTTTGTTTGGTTTAAGAAATCAAATAGAATAAATTGTTTCTGCTTACATGTTTTCTTGACTTGAAAAGCATTTCAGGGCCTACTACAAACTGTCAGAGAAACACTGCAGTTAAAATGAGGGTGGAAAAGGGAGAGCTTGGGCTTCGTGTAATTTGCATGATTGACTTTTGAGTTTACATATTCTTTGTTATCCCTTTAAACATTCAGTGATGATCCCTTCAGTATGTGCACCCAGCTTTGCCCTCAGAATCACAGAATATGCTGAGTTGGAAGGGACCGATCAAGTCCAACTCCTGGCCTTGTGCAGGAGCTCTGGGACTGTAGGAAATCAGGAGATTTCTTTTTCTTAGGGACAGTTATGGTCTGCTGTATGTGTCTACCCCACAACCAGAAATCACCTCAGTTCCCCCTCCTGGATGTGGGCCATAGCTGCCTACAGGACTGCCAAGTCCAAGTGCTAAAATATCTTTCAGCGGGACTCTGTATCTCTCTGATGGCTTAAAATAGTATATACTTTTAGTTTATGGCCTTTTTCTCTCTACTCTGATTATGGTCTGTGGGCTCAACTGGGTTTTCAAGGTTTTCCTGGAAAACTGGACCTGCTTTTAAAGTGGAAGTTGAAATTGTTGTTTTCACTAGTCATGGCTGTAGAAGAATCTCAACCATTCAGAAACCGTGGTGAAATTGAATGGCTTACTGATACTTAGAAGCTTAGAGAGGGTTTCTTGTAAACAAATTTTTATTTGGGGTTGAGCTGTTATGGGAATGTGCAACAACAAATGACGTAAAATGTCCCATGGTATAACTGCATGGGTTTCTTCTCTCTCATGCTCAGTAGTCCTTGTTCACCTAATAGCAGTGGCATTCCCAGGCAATTAAATATTGTAAGATACACTCAGTGAACAGCAAAGTCAGGTCATGGGTGTGTCAGAACAACCACACCATTTAAAACCAGAGATCCCTCTAAGTCGGTACAAATTATCTGTCAATTCATAATGCTGGAAGACCAGATATGAGAAGTTAGGTCATAGAGTGGATCCTGTCCTGGTACGGTGTCTCATTGTGTGTCAATCAGCATTTGAGGGATTTCCTCAGATGTAGAAGACATCCTAGAATTATGAAATACAAATTACGTTCTTGTAGCACCCAGAAATCCTGGGTTGTGAATCAGAAAGCTGTTGTGTTCAGTACTGTGTAATTGTGAAACAGAGAGCCTGTCCTTGTTGCAATTTTGACTCTTTTGGGCTCACCATAAAATGTAATATGTATAGTCTGATAGAAGCAGATACAGAGCTAGACTGTGATTTTGCAAGCCACGACCTGTACATTTAACTGTCTTTAAGGGATGAGCCCTGCAGCTTTCATGGGTGCTTGAGGGCGGCTGCAGTCAGAGGGGGTGTCCCTGGAGTCGTGTGCAGAACAGATGTGGGTCCATCCGGTGCTCTGATCCTGCAGGAGGGGCATGAGGACCACGGGCACTGTGTCATCTCAGCTTCACTAATTCTAAATCTATACCCCATAGCTGATGTGAGCATACATTTGTAGCAGGGGAGACTAATTAACATGAAAACTTTTGGGAATGCTTTAAAAAGCAGAGAAAGATAAGGCGTTCTCCAATACTTTTCTGTACGAGGGCTGGGGCATAAATTTCAAAATGCACTTAAATTATTTATGAAAATGAAAAAAAAAACATTTTAGAAATGTGCCTATTCAGCTATTATAAAAATAATCAGTGAGACAACAAAGAAATAATTTTTTCCCATATTTCTATCAGGATGCCATTAAAAATCAGTAATTAAAATGGTTGTATTTCCATAACAGAAGTATTTTCTTATGTGGATAGTTCTTTGCACTAGAGCTGTGTTGATGGAACTAGAGCCTTCCTTTTTTGCTTCCTTTTTTTTTTTTTCTTTTTTTACCTCCCCTTTAGGAGAAAGAAAACTTTTCTCTTATGAGACCTCTCTTGCCACTTGCTCCCTGATTTATTCTTTCTTGGATGCTACTTTCACTTCAGGAAGAAGGTAGGAAACATTTTTTTTAAGCAGCAGGTTGCCATTGTAAAATGTCACAAAAATAGACTAGAAACTTGATGTGATTTTAAAATTAATAATCCCAGAGCTATGCAGTTAAAAAGGTTGACCTTTTTGCTTCCCCCATTTTTTAATTTTTATTTTTCTTTATTTTTAGCCTATAAATGGTGGGAAGGTACTCTTTAAAGTCTTACCCTTTAAAAGAAAATATTTGTGTTGCAAAGATACTATACAAGATACTTATTTTTATTTTGAATAAAAGAAATCTAGTAAAATAAGGTAATTCTTGGTATTACCTTGCAATCCTTTAAATAGAAGTTTTGTTCTTACAAGATGTACTGGCTGTAGCAGCAATGCTGAAAATTATTAAAATGCATCAGTATCTGTTAAAAATCACCTGTGTGACTTTCAGGGAACGAGGCGTTTTGTACAGGATGAGGACAGGAGCCTTTGCACTGTGATGTGATTATTCAAACTACCATGACCATAGCACTGTGGAGATGACAGTGACCTTTTAGCCTTGATAACATCAGTAGCAGTCTTTCCTTCTTAGCTTCAAATCTTCTGTTGTTGTTTGGTTTATGGACTAAAATGTGGAGAATCAGTCTACACAAAATTCTGTGGGGTTTTTATCAAAATGCATTTTGAGAGTTGATGAACATTGTATGTTTGCACACTAAGAGTGGAGGATATTGTACTGGGAAATATGTAGGCTTGTCCTTTAAAAGGAGTTTCTTCTTTCAAATCTAAAAACAAATCCCTCTCATGGAGGTGTTTGAATTTCTAAAAAAGGTTCATAGTTCTCTGTGATTTATTTAATTGTCTCCCTTTTCCTTTATCTTTTATTGTCATAAGGGTAGAGGCTTTGCAAATAAAACTAAAATCAGTACAGGAAATAAAAACCGGCTTGTCCCTGGAAAATACTTCTTTTGCTTTAAAGAAAAATATACTTTTGATCATTTAAGTAATAACTACTTGTTTTTGTCTTTTTGCAAAGACTTACGTGAATGCTTGATTTCATTCACACATTCAGCCCAGGGGAGTCCTTACAACAACTGCTGTGCAGAGGCTGGGATAGGCTAACAGGAGAGAGGTTATATGATTTAGGGTTAGGGTATGGATGCTGGGGCTTGCTATCAGAGATGGTTTTGTCTGTCATGTTGTCAGTTGTGTCTGTGTGGCACTTGTGTAGTTTAGCAGCGATGAAAGTCTGTGGAATGAATAGGAAACAGCTGAGATTTAATTTATATATTGGGACTTCTTAACATTTATCCTTTGCTCACTTTTATAATCTGAGTTCAGAGCTGAACAGAATGACATAATAGGGGAAATTCAGATACTTTTTAAGGAAAAAAAAAAAAAAAAGAAAGGAAAAACAGCAATAAAGCAGGAGGAGAGAAAATACCTCTACAAATGCAACAGACATAAAAGAAAGTAAAGGAAAGTTAAAAATTACCATAGGGCAGGCAGGACACCTGCTAAAGAACCTTCTGCTGCCTCTCACAGCTGGAAAGAAAAATGAAAGAGATGCAAACAACTGTTCTGGAAGCATGAAATCTGCCTTTTGTCTTTTCACCCCTCCCTTTCTGAACAGTTACAGTATGCAAAATTTAGGGGAATCTCAAAGTCTGCAGAGGAAAAAAATTCAGCAGGCTCTGCATATAAAAAGCTGAGCCATGGAAGTGTGCCTCTTTGAAAACAGGAGCATGTTTGGGAGCTTCCCGGTGCATTGAAGAAAGTGGTAATTAATGCATAGTGAATGACTTCGAATGGAGGTTGAATAGGGGCATAACAATGGGAAGTTTTTTTTTAGGTTAAAGTGTTGGAAAAAGGAAAGCTGTTAAAAGATAGCTACTGTGAAGCTACAACTTCAATCCTTGTCTTCTCTGACTTTCCTTTATAGGCTGTGGTGGGTTTTGTTTTGTATGGGTCTCCAAATACAATGAAGTTAATTTGCACCAATTTCATTTTGTGTATGCTTTGGGAATTTTTTTTTAAGTTTTTTTTTTTTTCCCCTCTCTTTTTGGCAGGGCTTGGTTCTTTGATGGTGCTTTTGAGCAAATGGTTTGCCCAAAGTTCAGATGATGTTAGCTCCATCCTCTTTTTCATTTACAACATCAAGGGGATTACAGAGAATAACTTTGTTGCCCAACATCAAGGCTGTATCTTCAGGCTACTAGAAAGGTAGTTCTCAGAAAGTGTGTCTTCTAATATTTTAGAACCTCCACAGGCTTCAGATAAAACAAGTATTAAATACAAAAAGCTCACAAGGATCCCAAGGAAGGTTAAACTCACACAACCTCCTTCATGTTGAACACCTGAAATGTATTTTTTAGACTGTTGGAGTGTTATCATAGTGAAGACAGCAGTGAAGTCTTATATAATCGAAGACAGAAAGAATAAAAACCAGCACCTTGTTTAAAGACAGGTAATTTTAAATGGAACCGAGGCTAAATATAATCTACTTTTGCCATCGAAAAGGGAATTTGGAGAGTGAGCAAGTCATTTTGGAGGGGTCTTGGGAGTTGATTTTTTTATGGGATCATAAGGTAGTAGATCTGCAATTCTGCTGTGCTTGATCCAGGGCCAGAATTTCTAAGGCTTCAGGACAGAAGGAATGAGACGTTTTGGAGAAATAAAATAGGGAAGCTAGAGGGATCAAAATAGCTTTAAATATTTTCTCTTGTTGGCAGTTCTTAACAGGACTTCTGGCCTGGAGTATTTTAAACTCATCATCCCAGTTCCTATCACCTAAGTTTTTATTGTTTTCCTAAGGAAGATATGAAATTAAAAATACCCTACACAACTCCCCAAATAAGTTTTGATTTCCATTTATCTAGAGGTAGGCTGAGAAAATATACTATTTGCTGCATACAGTCTAGTAAAGCCCTTTCTCTCCAGGACATCCCATCAGTTCATTTTTGAAAGGAAGGTGCATCATGCTGGTTAGAATACAAGAGTATGAGAATTTACATGAAAAGTTATCTCCTTTTGCTGCTCCTACATGTCTGTCCTGGTCAGGTGCATATCCTTTCCCAGTATTTAACTCCAGCAGGTGTCTTATTACCCTGCACTCCTTAATGATTGTAAATGGCCTGCGAATTCTCAGGTTCTGGAACAATGCTCTAAAATTACTATTGTCAAATATTACAGTGATAATAATGATGTTGTTTTAGCTGCATTTTTATACTCTTTTCCTTGTGCACACATGTAAACCAGAGTTTCTGACACTGAAGAGATGCCTTATCACTCTTCTACTTTTGTTGAATTGAAAAGGCTAATATTGTGTTAATTATCTGTAGGCAACTGGATGCATCTTCTGAACTGAATGGAACTCAATGTCTGCATTTCAACATATCTTTTACCATGTTAAAATGTGTATGTATGATATAAATAACTTAATTAGGCAGGAAAGAAAAAGAAATCCTCAACTTGAATCTGTGCCTTTTTTTTGCAACAGATGTTTCAGATTTACCAGGGATAAAGTTGCCAAGCCTAACTAGAGTCTTTTACTTGACCTGTGAGATTCTATTTAACTTAGTCTGAGTTCCTGACTTTTGTAAATCCCCACTTACCTCTTCTGTCTCTCACTCTCTTGGGAAGCCCTTAGCAGCCTGACAGAGCAACACATAAATGCAAATGGTCCAAAAAGCCATGACCATCAGCCCTAGAGCAGGGCAAGGTGTACAGGAGTCTGTGCAAGCTGCAGGGGGAGGGCTGGAACTTGGCTCACCTTTCCCATCGTGTCTGAGATTGGCACTTTGTCCATCAGAACAGAACCACCGTGGGGATGAAACATGGGTTGGAACACTCATCTCTCCTGATCATTTTTGGTAGATAGTCCAGTAAATTGGGAGTAAAACAAGGCAGATTTCTTGGTGGAGCAGCAGAGGCTGATGCTCTGTGTTAATGTGGTGAAGGGATGGTTGTGCATGGATTCCACCCAGTGTCACAACAGCTTTTAGTCCTGGTAATCAGCTGTGAGATTTGAGCAATGTTGAAAGTTTTGGGTATGCTATACACAAAATACGGGATGTTTGGTAATTTTACATGTCTTTTATTTACAAAGCTGTGAGCTGATGTCATCTAAAGCAAAATAATAAGATGACGTTATTTAGGTTAAGTCCAACAGTCAGAAGGTGAGGGGTACAAGATGCTTGACTGCTGAGCACTTTTCAGTTGTTCCCCTCATGAATCTTAAGCAGACTTCAGTGATGTGATTCCGTGCTGAATATACTGCTCTTCTCCCTCATTGGGTGCTCATGATGGATGTAAGAGCAACACAAGTCATGAACATGCACCTGTAAACCTGGCACTTTCTGAGTTGAAAAGTCAATAAAGTTATCCTGCTTTTCTAGGCTTGTGTGTGTATGCTACACATCTTCTATAGGGGAAAGAAAATCTATGTCAGAAAATGTCAGGAAAAGATGTAATGTAAGAACTCCCTCTGCTGTAAAAACTCCCAGCATATAAAATGTGCTGAAGCACTAACCATTGTGACCCAGAAATAAAATGTGTCCTGTGAATTAGAAGGATACAGAGTTGAATTAACTGGATGACATTTCCCCATCTGGTTTTTATTTATTGTTGCCCTTTTCCGTTCTCTGTAATTAGTGCATAGAAGTGACAAGAGTCATATACTACACTCTGAGCTACAAGGATGTACCAACATTTTGAGCATTTTCCATTATTTTTTTTCAGTGACAGTTTGAAAACTCCTAGCATCTTAACTCTGCCAAAGCCTATTATTTCTGTGAACTGAAGAGGCAATTTAAAGCACCTTTTTTTTGTTTGCAAACAATTTTCAAATATCACCTCACACTTTCTGAACTTTTCCCAAGGGCCTCATAAAATCAATAATTGTCCATTTTCCTCTAAGTTACTTTAAAATTGAAGGTCTCAGGATTCTAAATTCAGATCTGGATTTCAGGGTGCTCTCCATCAACAGTGCTGCTCAAAGGTGCTCACAAACAGAATTTGTCTTCTTGCAGAGAGAGGAGATGGGAACATAACCCATCCCGAGCTCCAGAGGACACAGCTTTCCTTTGGACTTTTCTCTAACTTGAATGTAGAGATTATATTGCTGGATATTTCCTGCCCATGACATGGGGTTGGAACCAGATAGAGGGTCCTTAAGGCCCCTCCCCAACCATTCTATGACACTATGATGATGATTCTGTGTCCCTTCCAACACAGACCATTCTATGATTCTAAGGTGTCTCACAAATATTGAAGGTGCAGAAAGAGTCTGCTTTTTATCAGTGATTCAAGTTTGACATTAGCATGACTTGTTTTATTTTAAAGGTGGGACATTGATAGAATGTTGCCACATATTAATGTGCTTACAGACAGTCCTACATTATCCTGACCTTAGGTAGGGCTTTTTTCAGCAGAATTTTGTGACAGCTTGGCAGTAAATCAGTTCTGATGGTAGAGGGTGATGAGACACTGAGCTGGTGACCCTGCTAGCACTGGAGATGGGTAACAGGAACTAGTGGTACCAGTCGGGTTATTCTGAGAGTATAAAAATAACATCTCCAGAGCAACCACTCCAAGCCTGAACCTATTTATCCATAAGAAATGATTCTGTAAGGAAAACTGCTAAAACCTGTAGCAAACTTTATATACAGCAAAAAAAGGAAGAATGTGATATAATTTCTACAAAGACATAAGAGCGTGAGAAGTGTGGCTGAAAATTGAAGGTTCTTATAAAGTACAGGTACATTAGATAGTCCAAAAATCCATGACTCTACAGCCAAGAAAAAAGCCTAAAAGCCTTTTCTAGCTCAGCGTTGAAGTGAGAGCAGAGATTAGAAATAAAAAAGCAATTTATAATGAATAGGAGAAGGGACACTAACAACAATTGATATAGTTCAGAAGTTATGAAGTGTAGAAAGTTGATAACAGCCACTAAAGCATCCAGGATAAAGCCATGTGAAAGGACAATAAGAAAGTTAAAAACGTATTTTTTTTTTTTTTATGAAGAGCAGCACTGTGGCATAGCTCTGTTACTGGACAGAGATGAGGAAAAACATCTGTTGTGTGGTACACACAAAAGCAGTGGTATTTTTGTCTTTGTTCAGCATAAAGGAGACCCCCAAAATCGGATGTGCTTATATACGGGAATATTGACAGAGTTCTGGAAGTCAGGAGGATCATTAATGTTCTGTCAGTGCTCAGGACTACAGTGGTAAAAACAAGCTGATACATCAGTCATCCCTCCTGGGCAAAATAATGGAAGATTGGTGCTGGTTTGTTTCTTTCTGAAGACAGAGCAAAAATTATTAGGTATCATTTCTGATATTTCTTCGTTGTTAAACACTTCTTCTATTCCCTCCTAGCTGTGAATCCTACACAGTGGTCAGACAGTGTGAACAATTAAATACATGTTCCAATGCACTGTGGTAGAAAGGGGAATATATGTTATAAAAAGGCATATTATGAATAGAAGTTGATTTTTTTGCTCTAGGTACTGAATATTGCTTGGGTCAATGATAAGCTGGTACTTATAGTTCAGGGTTCTGCACCCAAAAGATATTGAAAACTGGGTAATGAGTTCATGGTATTTAAGGCTGAATAAAATACTATGCTGTAAATACCTTAAAGACCAAAATCAGTAGAGTGAAAGGAGAAATTATTAGATTTTGAAAATGGTATTTGTATTTTGTTTCTGGATGACATGTCCAGTTCTGTGGCAACTGTATGAAACATAATGGCATGTGATAATTGGGAAGAGATTCTTGGAGGCTATTTCCATGCTATTATTTGAGGACTGGTACATGGCCTTCTCTACTGTGTTGAAATGCCTCTGGCTCAGGACTCATCCACAAGGTCTGGAGGTGGCACAGGAGCCATTACCAGCAAGCATTTTGGCCATGGCGCTCCTGTTTCAGAGGGCAGGGCAGCCAATAGTGTGGATGGGGACTGCTCTTTCTCTTTTGGCCTCAGTGCTAAAGAATTTACTAACTCAGACATAGCCAATGGTCTAAGGTTCCCTTTAAACCTCAAGCTTCAGGAAACAGAAGTGATCAAATGGCATGTCCCAGTTGGTGTGCTCTGATCCTACCAGCTGTGCTCCTCCGAAAAAAGGGATGAAATGATTAAGATCTGATTTATGCTCTGTCGTAGTACTGCTCTAGCTGTCAGACTAACTGTGCCAAGGCAGTAGGATTTGTCTGCAAGTGAACTGGAGTTCATTCTTCTTTCACATATATTGGTGCCAAGCGTTCTGCAGCTCAGGGTGTATTTGTCTGATTTCTTTACCGTTTCTTCAGGATAGGACTCCTCTATGTTTAGATTTTTACTTTTTCCGGAGGCATGACCCACTGAGCTGCACGGCCACGAGGCCAATCCAGCGGGCAAGCAGCTGTATGCAGCTAAATCTAGAACATGCATAGTAGACAAAATTACACAAAGAAAAAGAAATAGAGAGGAAAGTTGTGATGCAGTCGAGGACACATAAATGCCTCTACAAATTCCACCCTCACTTGCCATTTCACAGGAGTCTGACAGCACTTTACAGTGATGAAGGCACTACAGCTATGAAGACCCCACAAGAGTCTCGGAAACAGCTTTCAAGCACTTTTGCAGTTTATATAATCTAGAGCTGAAGAGTAGTACTGTGCCTTTTAGACCTCATTTTCCAGTAGAAGGAAGAGGATGACTAGAAAAAGATTGAGGACCTCTGGATGGTTTAAGATGAGTATTACTCTCTGACTGCAACTAGATTTCAAAATGAGGGATATTGCATTAGCAGGGATCTGTAAAAATAGTCTGAATAAATCAATGTAATCTTGGCTACTATTTATGTCCCAGTAATCCAAGAACAATTCTTCTCTGGTTTTGTTTTTCATAATATTCTTGTAAGTGTTGAAAAGCTTGTAAGGAAGCTTGAAGTTTAGGGGAGATAGGCAAAAGGAAATTTTCACAACCAGTCTGAGGCTTTCCTTTAGCTCTACAAACTGTACATTCAGTAAGAGACTTGTTTACTTTGGGTTTTGGTGGGTAGTTGTAGTATTTTTCTCAGCTGGGTTGGCACTTATGCTCAGGGATGCTTTATCAAGTTTCTTTAGTATGAAACTACTGAACTGCAAATCTCAGAAAAGTGTTTTTCTGCCTTTGTGGGGTTTCAAGCAGTGTCACTTCTGATCCTACTCACAGCTGTTCATGAGACCAAGCTGGGGTTTGGCATTTCCAGGCCTGAATGGAAATTCAGTTGGAATGAAAGGAAATAGTAAAGTCCAAATATTTAATGTTAAGAAGTACAGATATGCTATTTGTTCTAGGAACATGTGAAAGTGAGAGAACATCTCTCTGGTAAATAAACCTTACTTTGCTCATCCCTTTTGGCAATGGGATGAAATGCAGACTGATTGTCAGCAGGAATGCCTTTCAGGACATACAATAGGTCATTGGAGACCTACTGAGTACTTTAACAAGTGTGTCAACTGGCATCAAGTGGTCAAGCGTAAGTCCATATCCTGGGATGCAGTAATTTGTTTTGTGTGCTGCTGATACTATAGAGCTTGGAATTTGTGATAGAAATAAGCAGTCCCCCCAAAGTATCTTTAATATATTTGCCAATAAATTAACCATCCAAACATACTGAATGCCAGCTGGGACAAATGGAAAATAACATATCTAGAAGTGATTATCTAGGGCAGAAGTGAGTGGAGCCACAGTTAGGGCAGTCAACTGGTTTAATGATTCCTTTTTGTTTGTTTAGCTCATTTTCTTGAGAGTTTGTCCTTCAGTCTCTGCTCAAACACACAGTTCTGTTGAGCCACTGCCTTAGACTCCTTGTTTCTCACCATATAGGTAAAATTAGCATTTTGACTAACTAAACAACAATTTTTGAACAAGGAAGGAAAGGAAGGAAGGAAGGAAAAATAAAAAGCAAGTTTTCATCAGTTATTTTCATTCCATCATAGTGACCTTGTGTTGTCCTTGTTTTTCATTCTCTTTTGCTACCTTTTAAAGTCTTAGCCAAAGATGTGGAGCTAAATTCAGCCCTGATGTAAAACAGCACAGTTTTTCTAAAGCTTTTACTGTGTTCTGCTTTGATCCTGGAAGACTCACTTTTAAAAGGTGGGTATGACACAGTTTCTCCTCTGTAAGGAGCTGAATTTTTTTTTCTCCCCTGATGCTTATCATAGCAGCAAGGAAAGCACAAAATTGCCCTGGGAAGACATTTCAATAATCAAAAATCTTTCTTTTGTAAAATTATCACAACTAATATTTTACTTGACTTTGGCTTCTGGAAAAGTCAGTGGGAGGAAACTTGCTTTGCTGTTTGGACCATTCTTTCAGAATATAGGGGAATTCTCATATTGAACATACCATACTGATAATGAACTCAGGCAAGATGTCTGCATAATATCCTCTATTCTTCTCAAGAGATGGAGTGTAATATTTCAAAAAGTGATAGAAGATTGTGCAACTGGTATCTCGGAACTTATCACCAACAGAAAGAACGAGAGAAAAATTAAGGCCCATTGTCTTAAGCTGGTCCTTCCTTGTTTCTGTAACTTGTTAAACCAATTCTTCATTTTAAGGCAGATGAGGGTAGTACCTCTGTCTTCCATACCAATGAGTTTTGAGCTGAGTGTAGATGCAAAAATCGTGTTGAATTCCCAGGGAGATTCCATGAGAAACAATGACTGGCAACAACTCACAGTTTTTAAGATGCTGAGAGAGCTATGGTGGAAGAGGCTGCATAAATGTAAGAACTGTTAATATGCTGTTTAGATCTCATGTCACTGGAAAATGCTTAACCCTTTATCTCAAAGTTAGCATGAAGATAGTTTGTAATATTAATTGCTCCACTTGTTAATTGGATTACCTCCAAATCTGCATGTCATTCAACAAAGACAGTCAGAGGTGGAATGACAAACCAATTTAGGAGTAGAAAGGTATTTGGCAAGACTGCTTTCAGTCAAAATGTCCCTTTAATGAAATGCCATGGGGAGTAGTTGGTTAAGAGAACAAAGTCAGGTTTGTGGCAGGGCTGTCAGTAATTTGAGAGGCTGCGCATCTCTGGAGCAGAATCTTGCAGAAAGGGTAATTGCAGCAAGTGTCAATCTTAAATATCAAAAAAAGACATTGTGACCAAATGCCAGTATCATGTTCTGTGAGGTATCACAGTTCAAGAAGTAGCCCTGAAGCATTATGGTGTGTCAGATATCTGGACCCTTTGATTGGGAAGTGCTAAAATTCCCAAGAGTTCCAAAAGATGTTGCCAAGAGTTCAACTTGTTTTAGTACTCTTTGATAAAGATCTAGGAAAGATGAGGACCTTGCCAAAGGAAGGACTGCTGGCATTTCTGAGTTATGAATTTTATTGCCAATAGTGAAACAGTGACGTTGTAAAGGAGTACAGCAAAAAAATCTTGGATCTTAAATTAGTAATTTTTTTCTGACTAATGTCATGAACTGCCACATTCATGAACAAAGTGGAGTACAGCATAAATTAATAGTCTGTTATGGGAATTGGCTTCTGTTGCTGACAGTGATTAATGGAAACTTTTAACTCAGCTCATGTGAAATATTTTCAGGCTTATAGAGAGTGCGATACAACCACCTATTGCACTAATGGGCTTCAGTATTCTTTGCACCCTACAATAGAATTCTTCATCAGAGTTATCTTTTACCATTTTTGTGATTATCTGGCTTAGTAGTACCAAATTTTGGGGTCCTTTAAGGCTTGGAAAAAGCATGTGGAAAGAGTCTAATGGTTGGAAAATATTTTAAATGCCCATTCACTTCTTGAGAGTAAATTTTATTTTCCATTTAAATGTAAGAAATGTACCATGTATAATTTAGTTAGGATATACTGATGGTATGTTTATGAAGTAAGTATAAATTCTTAACCTCTGAATAATGACAAATATGCCTAAATCTGAAGCTGTATTACATATTCAAGTACTAAGTGTACTTTTTTTGCCTCTTGACATATCTTCAGAGTGGGAAAAGAGTAAAGTGCTGAAAATAGAAAGTATTAATATTGTTGACAAGTAAACAAAAAGGAAGATTATAGCCCCACAGCTCAGAAAATTGTAGTGAATGCAGCCCTCAAGTTACAGCGCAGATATAGTAGAAATGCATGTTTTCTACAGGGAAAGCTTAGAAAATGAGCGTGACCTTTTAATGCACAACCACAATGTTTTTAATAGTGGCACAGTATTAAGGTCCACTACTAAATTTGTTGCAAAGGAGGAAGGTTCACCATATGTAGGGATTTCTCTTGTCTGATACAGTAAGTGTCGAAATAAGCATTTCTGTCAAAGGAACTTAGGCAGTCACAGAGAGCATTTTAAAAATGAAGTGTAGCAGAAGTAACATGATTTTGAATATTTCTCTAAACATTCTTTTCCTATTCATTCTGAGAGAAAATGTTTTAGTAATGTGTTTAATTTCTTTTCTTGCCCCATTTTTTCAGGGATTTTGGGGGAGGTGGGGATTATTTTTGCTTTCTTGTTTCTTGCATTCCTGGGAGTTTTATCTGTAAACTGGGTGGACAAATGATAGAGAAATTAGTGCAAACTGGT
The DNA here is from genome assembly GCA_013399195.1 of Dicrurus megarhynchus. Classification (NCBI taxonomy): domain Eukaryota; kingdom Metazoa; phylum Chordata; class Aves; order Passeriformes; family Dicruridae; genus Dicrurus; species Dicrurus megarhynchus. Next base: position 988,639 of record VXAD01003770.1, on the reverse strand, counting down.
ATTTCAGGACCGATCACCAACATTAAGAACAACAGAAATATTAATTTCCATTGGCTTAAGCTGGTCTTTTTCTCTAACTTGTCAAACTGGTGCTTCAAACTGGTATAGTCAAGTGATGGCACTTATTGAATGGATTTTTGTGGTAAAAGTATTACTTCTACACTTAGATAATATTTATTCTATTTCCAGACAACAGGCACTGTCTGCATGGAGATCAAAGGAAGTGTTTACTTAAATTGGAAATTCATTTGCATTTTTGTTCTAGAAGGTGAGGGGGATAATAATAGATGTATATTAAAATATATCTTTCCTTTATGAGAATTCTGTTGTCCTGTGACTTACTCTAGCTACAAGGACTGAAGTAAAGGAAAGATAGTGCTGTTTTGTGTCTTTGGCATTACCAAGACAGACAATTCTGGAATCTGTGAAGCTTTGGAAATTGGTTGTTCTGTAGCCAAAATCTCATCAGTTCTGCCACACAAAAAGGTTTTTAAGTATCTTCTTTTTTGTAGAGGATGAATATTTGCATAAAATTTTATCACCCATATATTAATTCAATTTTCACCTAGAGATTGGATAATCCAAACCACCTCTCCAGTAGATTGAATTCCCTCATTCACATGTGCTGTCATCTCCCGCTCATTGGTGGGGGAGAAAAACTCCTTGGAACTTAGTTGGAAATAAAGCAATCATGGTTTATTGTTACTTATGGGAGGAGCCAAATTGGTCAAGAGAAACCCTGTTGTCAGATCACAAATGGCATTTTTTCAGCTGGAAAAAAGCCAAAGCAAAAGGCTCCCAGCCAAACCCTTCTATTAACCAAAATCAGTTCCCCACCCAGTCCCGCTCTGCAAAAACAAAACCCCACAGTCTGTTCTTACTGTGATGCCACTGAAGCAGCACCATGATTGCTAAATTCTGTAACCAATAAGCAAACTTGGAAAAAAAACTTTGCAGATACATGAGAGACCTGACAGAACTGGAGTACGTGCCAAAAGTCTGAATAGGTCTCAGAAGAGCTTTTTAGATCCAACTGTCATGACATTAGGATTTTCCTGGAGAAAACGTTTCACTTTATTGGGCCAATGTTAAACAATAGGATAGAAAAAGAAGCCAACACACACCTTGAAAAGGAGGATATGGGTGTTTTGGCCATGTGGGTTATGTTTGAACATGAAGATAGTGGTTCATAGGCAGTTTCCAGGTTTTTCTACTTTTGATGGCATTGTAGGTTTTTGCCCAATTTTTTCCTTTTTCTCTTTCCATTGCATTGTCATCCTGTAGGTGGCCCCATTTGGCTCATGATGCTTAATTTCAGAATTACTTTACTAAATGTTTGAATTTTATTTTTTTTTAAGTTTAGTGTTAGAACACCTGAGTAAACGGAAAACATTTAAAAAGCAGATTGAGTAATTAAAACCCAACTTACTCTCTGTTCAGAAAATTTTTGTCACTGGTAGAGGGTAGCAAGGGGGGGGAAGAAAATTATTGAGCAAGACAGGGCTTGTCAGGGAGAGTAATGAATTAGGAGATGGATAAACACAAGGCAAGTGATGAAAACAGTAGCTGGTAAGAGTGTTGGCAAGAAATGAGCAATACATCACAGAAAATGTTTCACACAGAGGGATGGACTGGTTGCTCAAGTTTCTATGACTGTGTGACCTGTCACCCCAGGTATCTTCCAAACCACAGAAGACAGAATAAAGAATTCTATTTTATGTTTCGTATACTTTTTAAAAACAACAGATTTTTTTTTGTTATTATTTAAATATTAAGTAAATGTTATTTGATAATCATCTGTCACTTCATCTGAAGAATTAAAAATGCTTCATGCTTGAGCTGTTGGTGTGTCATCACTTTTTCAAATGATATCAAGTATAAATAAATTATATTAGTTACAATAAAATGCAGTTTTTGTTTTGATGCAAAAGATTAAAATGAAAATTAAAGGGATGTAGCTTGACTAAAAAAGTGGGGTGCATGTTATTCCAGAGCAGGCATGAGACTTTAACAGAGAAAGTGATAGTGAAGCAGATCAATGGATGTTAATGCTCGCTTTGAGAGAGTTCTAATAGAAAAACACATCCCTTTTTTTTTTCTATTTCAAAAGTTTGTAATTTCAATATCACATAATGAGCACCAACTTTTCAATATTTCTCATCCTACTTGACTAACAGCTGTTTTGGAAATCTGTCTGTAAGAGTTGTAGTAAAAGATCTGGAAATCCGAGCCTTACTGTGGAGGCAGGATAGTAAAGAAATCCGGTATTTACCTGGTATAACATATATACAATTTATACATATATACAATCTTTCTTTTCTTTTGAGGACAATCTTAGTTAATTCAAGAAGTTAAGTTAATTCAAGTTAATTCTTAGCTTTGGGGTAATATTTTCATGGTAGTGATATACTTCAGCTCATCATTTTGCTGTGTTGTAGCTGGAGCAGTGGTTGTGTTGTAACTTATGCAGCTTAATTTCTTTTCTATTTTTTTCCCCGTTCATTGTTCTCTACCTCGACTTTCTGAACTCAGAGTATTTGCACTGTCAGTATTGTGCCTTTCAAACATTATCAATCAGATTGAAGCTGACTTTGAATCTCAACATCTTATTGTTGATTTAAGAGAAATTGCATCATCTATTGTTGGGTAAATTCTTCAGCTGCAACTTGTTCTCAAGGAGGCAAAATAATCCAAGGGATTGATTNTTTTTTTTTTTTTTTTGATACAGAAATCAGAGTCACAGCATACTGGCAAATATCTTTGTCCTCGAAAGAGAAAACATATCTTGTTAACATCAAAACATTTAAAGCAATTAAAGGTTTTGGATCTTGCTTTCCCTGAGACCCAAAAGGCTGCAACAGGTTAAATTTCTCCAGGTTAGCAGTATGTCTTTGTGAGCCTGGGGAGTCTCAGATATGGTACCTGATAGAAAGCAATGGTGTGAATCTAAGGTGTGATGATGTGGAGTAGCAGCATTATTATGTTGAAGACATCTGGTTTGTCCATCAGCCTCAAAGAAGACAACTGTGTTCGTGTCATTCCCCGCTGTTATTTATCCATACTCCTCTGGAAGCCCTGTGGTAGTGGAGGCTCCACAACAATCAGGTTTAGTACTTTTCTGGTCTCACCATCAGGTTTTGTTCCCAAAGGTTTAAGGTGTCCCTTTCCTTACTGCAGCTGCTATTGCTGTCTGGTTGGGCTGCCCAGTTATGGACGACAACCCATCCTTTCCTGGTCTGCAGCAACTTCAAAAGCATTTTAAGGTGATCTTCTGTACCTGTTTCCTCTCCTGAAAAGCAACCTTGGTTCCACCTTTCCACATGTTTTTCAGGTATCTGATAAAATTATATTACTCTGAACTAAATAATCATCACCTTCTTGTATACATACATTGAATTTTAGGGCTGAGGGAAACCATGCATTCATTTTTGCTTTCTAGTCCAGGATGATGCAGTCTTCTGGAATGTTGTTTTTGGAAACCACAGTTACAGCAGCCTTGTGTAATAGAGCTGAGTGACAAAGGATGTGGGGGGAAAAGCAATGGAAGGATGTCTTGTTGGTGTATCCCTGAGAAAATCCCCTTTTATGCATGGGCAGCTGCAGTGTCTTCCCTCCTGTTTGTCAGTTTGTAATCAGCAGAACAATAGAAATCTGTCAGTGGCTCTAAGCACAGTAGCTCAGATACTTTGATAAGCATATATCTGCCTTGGCTAAGTAACAGCTACATCCTAAGCATTAAAATCCTGGTGCCATCCACAGGAGGTGCCTTATGGCAGCAGGGTAGAGGGATGAGGCCCTAACTCTGCTGTTACTGTTATGGGGCTGTTGTGGCTGCAATGGGGCACCTGGCTGAGCCCTCCTCAGGCTCTGAGATGGTGACTGGTGAACAGGCTGCCCTGAAGGACTCAGGGTCTAACTAGGTGGCCATTAGAAGAGTGAAGCTGAAGTCGTGTGCCTTGTCCTGGTTGTTGAGGAAACAGGCAAAAGAAGTTGTAGCTCAGTGCAACCTCTCAGCTACCTGTGTATTATTCTTCTCAGATCACCAGCCTCCCTATGCATGCGATTGCTCCCAGGTCTACTTATCCCCATATGAAACGGGTTGATAAAAATTGTTTTGGTTAATGGCTTTCTCTAAGCCAGACTTTTCAGGCACAGGGGCACTGCAGGAGAGGAGCAGAGTGGTGGTTCCCAGGGCTGCAGGCTGGCCACAGCACCTAAAGGACTCCTGAATGAGCCCATCTGACCCACTGAAGTAGAGCGCACAGCCCAGCTTGCCTGTCCCAGTCCTCTTTTACTGATGGCTATTATATTAATGTGAGGGCAGAACTCTCTCCTGAACATTAAAAAAACCCCTTCCCCCTACATGCCTCTCTCCTATTTAATTTCTTTCTATAAAAACCTCTGCAGTAAAATGAATGCGGCAGATGTCTACTCTTCTGAAAAAAGATTATGCTTTGAAGCCACACAGTAGCCTCACTTTTCACGGCATTAATGATGTGGACTAAGCTTTGGGAATTGTATTTAAAAAATACTCCAAATAGAAGAGGTCTATTCAGCTGCTAAGCACACCCATATTTTTAATAGCTAACGTGTGTGTGTGTACACACATACAGAGAGTTCTTTTCAATCCTTCTTTTTCCTAGGTGTGAGTGTAGGTGTGAGCGCAGGCCGATTTCCATTCCTTTTTTTTTTTTCCTTTTTACAGCTTGAAATAACTAGAAAAAAAATTTCTTGTTTGATATATGCAAGCAGTTCCCAGTAGTGTGGCTCCCTGGAGGCTCACTGGAGGATGTCCCTGTGGCAGGAAGTGCACTGCTTTTGCTGGGAGCTGCCTGGTGCAGTCTCTTCTCAGGGCCAAGGCGTTTACAAGCAGCACCACAGTGCCACCAACATTATATTCACTAAACCTGCACACTTGTGACTTTTTTTTCCAAGTAATTGTTTTCACAGGATTTTAGCCTTTGATAATAAAAACCTGATGTTTTCAAGCAGCATTTGGAAAACAAACACTTCCCAAGCAAATGATGTTGATGGGTCAATGATTTGAATTGGAAACTCTTCCCAATGCTTGGACTCAGCTTGCAGGGTTTCTTTAACTTCTCTATATTTGGCAAGTGTCTTCCCTCTCTGGGAGCATGAGGGTCCTGTGTTGTGCTTTATTTTGCTGTCATGGAAGCTGGTGCTTTTTCACTGTTAAGATGATGACCTTCAGAGGAGGACAAAGTCATCTCTGAAGTCAGCTACCATATCCTTTGTGAAGGTGCTCTGGTGTCCCTGAGGTTGGAAGCAGCCCAGGGAGCTGGATAAACCAGGGTCTTCTAAACCAAACTGCCACAATCTTTTTGACTTGTGTTTGGAGGAAAAAAAAACGAAACAAAACAACAAAACACCAATCCCAAACTGAAAAATTTACCTTTGAAAAGTGACCTAAAAGTTTTCCAGTGGGAAAAGCAAGAGCCCAGTTACAAATACCTGTTCTTCAGGAGTGGTAGTTTCACTGTACATGTCTTTGCTAAGAGCCAGAGGAGATAAATTCAGTTTGTTCATAACTGCCCTATGTAAGGGAGAAATAAATGTGATAAACTCACAGAAAACACAACTTATCTTCATATCAGTCCATTTACATGAAATAGAGGAAAGCCAAGCTCTTTCATGCTGTAGCGTCTTTGTAATTCTGTAGCAATTTACCTAATTTTCACAGAGAATTGAGGAAGTTAAAATTAAATCCAAATAATTTTCTTGTGTATTGGTTTTGTTTCTCTTTAGGAGGCAATGTTTTAATGCCCTATTTTGTCTGAATGCTAATTTAGTATTTACAGGTTCTCTGGTCTTTTGGGTTTGTGTCTTTCTTGGTTGCTTTTATTTTCTCTTTTGTTTTACTTGTTGAATTCCTCCCTTTTATTATTTGCCTCTTTTTTCTTTAAATATGACTCAGGCAGGAGAGTAGATGGCTCTAAACTGTGAAGCTTTAATATATTAGATACAGACTACATAATCTCATACCAAACAAACAAGAAATAGAAAAAAAAGAGCAAAGTTTATTCTTTCTACTAAACAGAAAAATCAACCAGGCTGTGGACTTTTGAAAGCTTTGGGGACATATGATCTTTACCTATTCACATTTTCTGTATTTGATGATACATTTTACTATTCTGTTCTCAGCAGTTGAAGAATCACATAGTTTATTATGTTTTAATTTTAGAGGCAAAAAATTAATTGTTTAATGTAGACTGAAATTAATACAGGAGAACACTAATGAACAGCATAAATGAATGATAATATCAATGACTGTTTTAAACTGCTTTTGATATTTTTGTGTGTTGTAGAATCCAGTGCTCTGCATGTATCCAGCTATGTGGATGTTAGACTGGAGAATGTTGTCCCACATTAATGTAGTTAAACCACTGATCCAGCAGTGATATAGTGCACAAGTGGAAGGCAACATTAGTGGTTCCATAGACATTTTTTTTAATTCTATAATTTTTCATCAAATGTATGCTGCATAAACTTTCAGTATCATTTTTCACTGTAGTGAACATTTCTGAATAGACCAAAGAAATTTGAAAAGTAAATGAAGCTCTAGCATTTGAATAATTACTTCTAATTTATTTACTCTGTGGTGCATATGACATTTCGTGGCAGAGTGTTCTATTTTATCAGAAATTTTACATATTGCATTGTTTGTCTGTAGAAAGCTCGCTGTGCTACTGCAAGTTCTGCTGGTAAGACTATTTTAGACTTCCTGCAAAGGACTTAAGGGTGACCTGAGAGCTTTTTAGGACAGTATTTATGCAAGTCATCATTTTACTTCTTCAAAGCTAAATAATCTGAAGTGCTTTTGCAATGAAGAGTTCGGGACAGAAGGTGTTAAAGGCAGTCAGAATCTCCACTTGGAGAAATTGTTTTGAGTGGTCTCCATAAAAGCTGGGAAGCAGCATTTGCATGTACCCTGTTATTGCCTCCCTTTGAAAGGGATGAACTTGTTTGTAAGAGCTGCTGTGCTCGGTTCTGCCAAGCTGAGTTCTAGGTAACCCAGGGAGACTTCCCAGAAAGTTGAGAGTGTGTTTCTTTGTTCCAGGGTATTTATGAAAGGGAATCAGCAAGGGCCTCTGGCTAAAAAATGTAAGCTGACCTGCAGTATGCAAGTGCAGGAGGTCAGCCATTTGATGTGGGATATATCTTCGGGCCATTCGAATAACTTCATAGCTGGGTCTCAAAATGTGACTTCCTGCGGTTGTGACCCAGAGACCTTTCAAGTACAGTGGAAGTCTTGATAGATCAGTCGTGCAGTTTCCAGGACTCTCAAAAATCATTTGCTTCTCAGCTGGTTTTCTGGTGTTTGAAACATTAAGACAATCATCCAGCACTTTTCCTTCTCTTGTGAAGTGCATTTTATTAAAATACATATTTTGTAAAAATTTAATATAGCAGCTCATACTTTTTCAAGGCTAGACAATACTTTGAAAACTGGTTCCAAATCTCTGGCCTCAATATATGAATACTAATTGTATCTTATCTACTGTCGGTTATTGAAATCCCAACCAGTAGGAAAGCTAATCTGACATCTCCATTCACATACACCTTCTTTTGAGCCTCTTTACAATTCAGTCAGTGCTATCAATGATTAAATATCCCAGTCCCTACAGTTTCAACCTTTTTTTTTTTATCCCTTAACTTTTCTTTTAGGTTGTTACTTTCAGTTAGTGAACAGCTCATTTTTGAGTAAAGACATTGTGAAATTCACTTAAAATGACTGTTTGAAGATTTTATTAAAAATATATCTCTGTGGACAGACTCTGTCCTTCATTATAACAATAGAAATCCCCATTGTCTTCAGCACTTTCACTCCAAATTTGCAGTAAGTTTAGAATCCAAACTAAAAGATGTAAAACACTTTTGAATTTGTGAGCCATCAGTTGAGAACAGCACAGGTGTTTGTTTTCACTGTGACTGATTTTGCTCACAGCTAACATATAATTACTGAGTCCATTCTTAGGCAGATGTGTACAATCCTTTAAGACATCAAAGCAGATGGACCCAGGTCACTGAGATTAGAATTTGACCCTATTAGTACGATAATGGTTAAAATGATATGTAGTTTGTTTGCATTTTCCAGAGCTTGCATTTCAATGGGTTTGTACAAGTTATTTCTAAATTGAATAATTCTTGTCTAATTTCACTTTCTGTGTTCGGCTTGAAGTACATTTTACAGTGTAAGTGCAAAGCCAAATTGTCCAAGGTCCTCTTCTTTTTACAGTCAAATCACAGATCCAGGCATAGGACAATATCAAAGTATATGCTAGTAAGTTTGGGAAAATTACTACAGTCCTTGAACCTTTGGCCAGCTGGTGTGGACTTTGCAATGAAAAATGCAACCAGCCATACGTTTTCTGTTTATGTGACTTTTGTTGACTGTTTGTACACCCTGTATTTATATACTCATTTTGAAGCACCCCTATTTTTATAACATGGCAGTAAAGAGAGGAATTAAGTTGAACAGAGACCTTTTTGCTGAGACCTTACAAAGGAGCAGGTACTTGACTCCTGCATAGGGAAGCAAGGTTTTCTGTTTCTTTGTGATGACTCACTATGTGTCAGATAATGGAATCCTATTAGTGCCACCACAGGAGTATTAAGAAGGTTTGAGTGGAGAGAGGAAAAAATGAGGGCAAAGAGATTTTTTTTTTAAAGAAAAGTCAACTTTTGAGAAATACTAGATGAAGCCTTTGTTTTGTTAATTAAAGTTAACAGTGAAGATGAAGGCTGGCAAATGGTTGAATTTGGACTCTGTCCACTCTGTGTGTACAGTCTGCTTGGAACACGGAAGAACCCCATTGCTTACAAGCAATTTGAAATGTGTTAACTTACAGCAGCCCTGCTAATCTATAGGGTGTTTGTTTGTTTGTTTGTTTATTTGTTTAACATTTTCACTTCTTAACCAGGAAGCATCAAAATCTGGGCTCCAACCTAGTGTTTTGGGAGCCAAGCTGAAGGAGTTGGCTTTGTCTTTCATCACATACAGCCCTGCTGTGTTTCTGCAGGATTTATCTCATATGTCTGCACGAGACTTGAGATGGATTTTTGCCTGTACAAGTGCACCAGTGGGTGCACAGTGTCATCAGCTGTGGGTATTTTTCTCTCCGAGTTTATAGAAATACTTAATGTTTTTCTTCAAGTCATAACTTCTGGAGTCATGTGTTAACATGACAGTCTGAGCTTTCATTTAATGAAAAGTGGTGAATTTTTCACCGTTGTAGTTTCCAAGCAGACATTAACCAAAGAGAATCTGTCATTGTAGATCTTAGGAGTAGTAAGAAAATTTTGTGACTTTTGGTTGACCTGGGTCACGATATTTAAATACCAAGGCAAGTGGTTCAATGTAAAACAAACTGGTCACTCATAGTCAGAAGCCTTGGCTGGTATAAAGAAAGTATCGTAAATCCATGTAAGCTGTGCCAGTCGGACAAACAGGATCTAAATTTAGGATGCAGAGAAGAGGATCCCGATTTGCATTTTGGTATTTGATACGTGTGTATACTTTTAAACTGCAGTACACCACATATATTTGCATTTTACATGCATAAGAAGCACACCTAAAGACGGGTTTCAGCAGCCAGATCTGAACCCAGACTCTCCAGCTGGACAGGAGACACATGCATACTGCTTTTTTTTATCTTTTTTTTTTTTCTTGCTTTTTACCCTTCAACTGTGACTGCATGTCCTGCTCTTTATTTAAATGTAATGATCACTGCCACAGATTACAGGGCCAGGTCTCAGGGAAATGTTTTTAACTATCCCAAGACAATAAGGTAAAATATATGTTTATTTTAGAACAAGTAACATTTACAACGTTTTGTGGAAACTGGTGATTTGAAAATGGCTGATCATTACAAAATATGAAAATGAAGATGATCCCTCTCCCCCCAGATGTAGAGGAATTTTGCATTTAGTTGTGACTTAACACATGTTCCAAAGGGTGCAATTCAGACACTGGCTGGAAACATCCCTGGAATCAGACCTGGGTCGCCATATTTCATTACAGCTATTGAACTATTGCAGCCGTGCTATTATGCTGTGATGAAAGGGGTCTTCTCCTTCACTTTTCAACTTGCAACTAGGAAAGGTACCATATGTCATTAGTCCTGGCACAGATTCTGGCAAAAGGAGTTCTCCAAAGCACTAAAATATATGCAAGGCCTTTTCCCTTGAAAAAGACAAAGTAATTGCATTTTTGTTGTGCTGAATCTCTGTGTTTCACTGAGGTATATAATGGTTGCAGATCAGGTAAAATATTATTTCAATCACAGTGCACAGTTTGGAGGATGTTCCAGGTTAAAGTTGTGTTGATCCATGACAGGTTTTGGCCCCACATGCAGAAACAGTAATTTAAGTGCTGCCCAGCACCCTGTGAGTGTGGTGCTCCCCGCAGAGCACCTCTGGGCCAGGGGTGTCTAACTGTGGGAAACACCTGGTTGGGATCTTAGGCAGAAATTAGATTCTCTGGAATTTGAGTTTTGCTGATGCTTTATTCATCATTGTTGTATGTGGGAAAAAAATTAATCAGTGCTTGTGAAAGTAACAAATGAATCACAGTGGTGGTGTTATTGGGCTTCTGAGAGTGAGATCTAAACCAGCCTCCTTCCTTCAGCCTGGCTGGCAATTCTACACTTGCTGAAACTTGCCAGGGTAATGCCTTCAGTAACATATATGAATCAGGCACTAAAATCTCTAATCTTCTTCTTGAGAAATCATTCAAACAGATGGATATTGCAAGGTTGTTTAGAAAAGATTAATATGGCATTCATTTAATTAGTAAAATATGTATGGAATAGATCAAAAGTCCTGACATTCAGTATGAAGTTTTTTCAAAAAACGTAGATGTCTTATCAAGGCTATGGATGCATTTATTCCTTCTATTTTCTGTTCAGTTCTGTGCTGTAAAATTGACTTCTGCAGGAAGTACACTCCTTGACCATCTTTTCCTTATGACGTAGCAATATCTTCCTGGTGGTAAAGATTTAATGATATATTAATCCCTATTTAAGTTTTTGAGTGAAGGTTACAGTGCCTTCAAGTCTTTTGGTGCCTTTGCTTACCTTCAAAAGCCTGCAAAATACCGACCTACCTACCTAGAGAATGAGTAACATCAGTAAGTGCACTGGGTTGATTCAGTTAGATGAGAATGCATCCTGAAGTAATATCATGTTGTTTCAGCCATTTGAAACCCAGCCAATCCAGATGGAATTTGGAAATGTACCGTAAAAAACCTGCATTGAAATCTTAAATGATAATGAGATAATGAGAGATGATTTTGTAGCCATGGCCAATGAGATTTTATATTGAGCTTGCTAGAAATACTGCTTTTATTGCTGATGGGCTGCAATTTCAGAAATGGGCAAATGCTGTGTTCTTCATGCAGGCTCTCCATTAAAAGCAAAAGAAAAAAAAAAGCTTTTGCAGGGTTACAGCCCTTTTGTTTCTTGATTTTTGGATTTTGGTTGGGTTTTTTTGGAGGGGGGCAAGAAATCAGGGGTTGGGTTTTTTGTTGTTTCATTTGTTTGTTTTTTAACTGGAATTAAAACCCCTGTAGGCAGAAGCAGGATTGGGAGTCTGTGTGAGTCTATGGGTCTGTTTTGACAAAATGCCCAGTTTTCCAGATAACTGCCTTCAGTGAGGCTGGCTAGCCAAGGATTTAAAGAATTCTTGAGAAGCATGTTGCCACTGATCCAGTGTGTCATTCATACTTGACAGGCCTTTCTTCACGTTAATTTGTTTAATCACTGTTGGAACCAACCTGTGTTTTGGCTTCAGGAGCATTACACTGCCTTGCACAACTGAGCTCTGCATATTGATGCTTTGGATCTATGGACCTGCCTTATAGAGAGCTGTATAGGTTCCAAATTCATAGGAAAAGATAAGGACAATTCATGGGCGAGAGGCAGAAATGTAGATGAAATTAATTTAGAGGAATAAACACTGAAAAAAATGGTGAATTTCTTGTGGTCTAGATCACCAATCATCCAAAAGAACACTAAGGGGTGAGTTAAAGTATTTGCAAGGCAAAGACAGGATTCATTAGTTGGCAGGGGTAGCCCAAAATGGGAACAGGGCCACTGTGCATCCTCATATTTCTTTAGGAACTGGCCACTTTCAATGTTAATTTAAAAAAAAAAAAAAAGAGAGAGAGAACAAAAAGGCAGAAGGGGAAAGGAAGAGAGGCAATTTATCCTTGTTAGTAACACTTTGGTTAACAATATATCATGTTGTCTGATACTCATTTTCAGAAACATTGGAGAATTCAGCACTATAGTACTACATCATGGGGATTTGTTTGACTCATGTGTTAGGATAAGAGGGAGTGCCTCTATTTGTATTAGCTGGAGGAGGATTGTGAACTATTATCTTACTTTGTTATCTGAGCTAGGAGTGTACAAGGAAGTTTCTTCCACTAATGGTTGAGCTGCTCTTCAGATAAAGCTCTCCACAGGATCCCTGTAGCCCTAATTAATCAGCTGTTAAAACAGTAGGTGATAGACAGGCTTGTTTTAAGTTCGAATTGCCTGCAATCAGAGATAACAGGTGAGTCCCATTTGGCAGTGAGATATGGAAGTAGAAGAGTGATCTGTTATCAAAATGAATATGGCATTCAAATCAAAATTGAAGTTTGCAGAAGGAACAAGCAAGGTAAAATAAGACAGAATCTTTTTTACTTTGGAGGGTCAAAATACCTTCACTTTGGTGATTGCTTTAGACAGGTCCGAATCCATTTTGTAAATCTTTATACTAAGTGCATGCATTATCGAAATAAATCCAGGCTGCTGGAGAACACTTGCCATTCCAGTAATTGCTGGAATCATTGGCAGGTGGCACTTACAAGGCCCTGTAGCAGTTGCTGCTGCCACAGGACAGGATCTGGCCAGCACACCCAGCCAGCCTAGGAGCTGCAGGTTAAACAGCTGCATTTTGAGTCAGGAATTTAACATGTCTCTTTCTGTGTCACTGCCCTAACCATCAGGCTGTAGAGTAACTTCTTTCCTTATTCAGTTCATATTTAATAAATTATCTGGAATAGGAGAGCGCCGGTGGTGCAGTGGGAATATTTTATCCCAGAAGGTGGGTCACTTACGTGGGTGTTACGGCAGGTCTAGGCTTGAGTATTGCTCTGCTGGGTTTACAGCCACAATGAATGACCTTTCCTCTCTTTCAGCATTAAAAGACAGATAAATTGGAGGGATAATGGCAAACTTTTAGGGCAGTAGGTACCTGGTTTATTTTAAAACATTTTTTTTTTTACTTGTTTGTATTATGCCAACCATAGAAAAATTTCTCAGGACTGATGCCAGTGCTAGTTGCTGCACAAAGAATGATAAAAACCTTCTCTTAGTCTAGATTCAATTCACATTTTAAATTCTCTGGAGGTAACAAGAGGATACCTGCTTCAGGTATTCTGATACCTGAGACGGGCATTCAGAGTTCCTGAGAGATGGATCTCTCTAAAAATGACCAAATATCTTTCATGTCTTTCAGCCTGGTCATTGTTTGATAGTCCCATGTTCACAAGTGGGACAGAAGTCACTCTAAACCAGAAATACTGTTTATTTTCTTTGACTCCTCTGCATGTAGGTGAATATTCTTCTGTGACCCCATTGTTTAGTTGTAAGACCAATGGCTATCAGTGCTTCAGGAGTTAAATTACCGCTTGTCTCATGCAGATGAAAGCAAGTTGGTCACTGATCATGTTATAGTCACAAATAGGCCAGCAGCATGGGCAATAGCCTTTTCTTCAGGTCACATACACTGCTGGATTTTTTAAAATGGGCTACAGACTCAGTAGATGTCTTAATTATCACTGGAAATCTCTGTAACCATAGTCAGTGCATGTTCATTTGCATATTCTTTCTTGGATGTCTCTGTCACTGGGACACAGAGTTCTGTTTTCCTCCTTCACTAAGGGCATCCATTGTCTTTCTTTTGCCTTCCATATTCTATGTCACGAAACCTTTATTTATTGGCTCTTATCTCTTCCAGAAAGTACATCCTCCTCATGCTCTAGTACTTGTCATTGCTTTCCAAATCTGGGGGCTTGTTCAGCTGTCCTTTTGTCTGGATGCATGTTGCCACTGGATAGCATTTCTTTTTCCTGTGAGTCTTTACATGTGCATGCCCCTGCTTTCAGCTATGAATATAAAATTTCTGCTCTCTTTTTTTCCCCCACCCATAGCCCTATCCACTCTGCACAGTTTCATTCTGTTTTGGTTGATGCTTCTCATCAAATACCTCTATCTGGTGTTCCAGCGTTTTAGATGTTATTTTTGACACCAGAGTTTGACTTGCTCCTAATTCTTTTTTACTGATTAAATGGTAAGGAAAAAAAAGTTTTTACTTTCTGTTTTTCTTTTCATCCCTCAATGTTCAGCTCTCTGTACCAATTCAAGTCTTGGTTCTGCTGTGCCCTCAGGTGTACTTCTGAAAATCCAGCATCCTGGTGGCCACTCCTTTTGATGCAGTGTGTTTGCTCTGTTTCAAGGTGCTGCTTGGCCCCTCAGATAATTATGCTTCTTTTCTTGTGGCATCTCTTTTAGGCTGACTGCTTCCTGCCTGTATTGCCTACCACCTGGTGGGTAATAATATGAGAGTACTTCATGTTTCTAAAATTAAACTCTTTTATTCAGAAAACTCTTCACAGAACTGTTGCAATTCATTTGCTGCAGCTGTAGTAGCCATGTGCAGGTAAACCAGATCTCCAGTGTACAGGCCCAGCTTTTTTCCAGGAGCAATCCAGGTTCCACATAGGTCACCCAAGGAGCCCACAGCTGCTCAGTGACAGATCAGCAGGACACAGCCATTTCACAGATTTAATCTCCAGTTCAATGCACATTGATCCCAGGTATCCTTGACCAGATTCTCAATAGCCTTCATCTGCCTGGGATCTAGTTGGAAGTAGAAGAGTGACTGTACAAAAGTCACCCTGCCTTAACACACAGCAAAGTGCAGGAGGGATGCAGACCTCACTCCTGTGAGCCCACAGGTGTGTGACTGATGTGATGTCCCTGTTCCTGCCAAACCAGAGCAGGTTTACCAACTGCTGTGAAAAAATCAGACTTTCAGGACTTGTATTTTGCTTCCACTTTAGTTATACACCATGGAATGAAACAGTAACACTTGGAAGTCGAGTGTTCCTATTTATACATTTAACTATTAACTAGACACACACATACATGTGTGTGCACACACACAGAGGCTATATTAAAGACATATTACAAGAAACATTTCCAGCACAGGGATTTAGCTGTGTGAATCCCATTAACAATAATGGGAGTTGTTCCCCTAAATCCCCATGTATCTCGTTAAAATATACCTATTAGCGACAGGCTGAAGCCTACAAAACCCAGCAGTTTCCAAGTTAAAACTGAAACTTCATCATTAACTTACCCTATTGTGCCTAGGTAATGCAACACCCTTTAACTTCTCAAATTCAAAGGTGTCTTTTCTCCATTGAACTTAAAACAAATCTTGTCTTGTTAATACAATAGGTTCTGCTATAGATAACCCACTCTGTAACTCTTGATCATGTTGGAAATGTTTTCTCTCTCAAGCAATGCCATCTATGAAGGGAGAGTGTTACCAAAATATCTTTAAAACCTTCAGGAGAAGTAGAATATAAAATATAAATGGACTAACGCATTTGCTAATAGCAGATCATAACATTGAAGTATGACAGTGATGAAATGTCAGATACTAAATTATTGTCCTTGGCGTTTTTAAAAATAAAGAATTCTTGATGTATAAAACACAAGTCACTCCAGATGAATGAATACCTAAGGAAACCAGATACATGAAGGAAACTTTATTTACAGTAAACTCATTTATCAATGTCATTATGACAGAACGAAACCTTAAACTGTGTGCTCCAAGCGCTCCCCAGTGCAGTTATGCGCATTCTAGAAAGATGAGGTTGTATCTGTGTGTGAAGAAGGTCTGCACTGACAATGGTGTAGTGCAGCCTAGAGAGGATGAAGCTAAGAGAAAATGAGCTGGCTTGACTGTCCACTGTAGAGTTGCCTTTCCTGAGAGCTATTCCTGAGTTTCTGGTGAGGGTGAATTTAAAGTAGAGTAGCATGTGTGGAGGTCTGTACCAATGCTGTTGTGGTTCTGATATGTGGAACAAGCTCACTTGCTGTTGGCTCAGGTAACTGCACTGCAGATGTAATAGAAAATCATGCTTTTATACCTTTGATAATGGTATAACTCTTTCAGCTTTTATAGGAAGGTGAAATAAGGAATACCAGCAAAAACAGTATCCACAGTGATAGATACTGGTGAAATATTTGGGACATACCTGCATTACATACAATTTTCTCAGAGTTTAGCAGCAAAGATAAAAGGGTTACAGTGGATCTGAGTATCAGGTCCAGTAAGCCCTCCTCATTTTGAGTTCAGCACGGCACAAAAATAGACATCTATGCAGCCCCACTTCTGTTGCTTTCAGTTTTCACTGCAGTGGAAACTGTCCTTCACCTCTGGGCTGGAAGCAGTGGGTGAAAATATTGTCCCACGCAAGAAGAAATTACTGTAATTGCACTGTATGTGTGTGTTTATTTCCCTCTTGCCTCCCCCAGTGTAGATCTCTGTTTTGATATATTGCAAATAATTTTTCTGGCTATAGGGCCCTAAATGGTCCTTGTTAACCTGTGACCAGAACTCCAGCTCTCAACAAAATGCGCTCCCTGCTAGAGCGGCACATGAGCCCGTTGGGTCCGGAGGAGCTCCAGTAGGGCTTCTTCCAGTAGCTTAACCATTAACAATAAGCACTGAAATGAGTCATCCGTACTTTATTTTTAATTAGAGCTGCAGCGAGCTCAAGCTTGAGATTTTTTTTGCCTGCAGAGCTCAGGAGCTGAAACCAGCAGCACTCCCCTGATCCTGGCTGTGCAGGGATTTCTGTAGAGCAACATCCTCACATTGTTGTGGATACAAAGAGTGGAGCAAAACCAACACAACATACAGGCTCACAGGAGCAAGTTAGCATAATTCCTGTTGGCTTAGTTCTGACTGGAGATGTTTTACTTGCTGTATTCCTGATTTCCCTTTTGCACCCATATACCACCCCCCTTCCATCCAGCTCCTCTGCTCCCCCCCCAAACAGAAGCCTAAATAATGAACACTGAATAAAAGGGAAATTATTATTTAGATTTGAGAGTTGTTTGTTTTAAATATATTTAATTGATTATATTTTGCACAAGCTTAACAAGCTTAATATGAAGTTTTCAGGTCACAAGGTGGCTGGAGAAATATCTCCACTGACTCCTGGAGCCAAATGATTTATTTACATTTTAACCACCTTTTGTATTCATTTCACATGCAACCCATGAAGAAGCCTAAAACCTCCCGTATGAAAGAGTTCTGATGAACCATCCCTGATAGGTCTCAAGACCCATTAAAAAATCATAAATGCCTTTAAAATGAGGGTGAATTCAGTGCTAACCTGAACTGCAGTGCCAGCCCTTGCCAAAGTGGCCATAAATCTGCTGTGCTCATACAGATGGTGGCTTTAAGGGAAGATATTTCTTGGAATGTATTGGAAAGCAGTGTTGAAAACATGTGGTGTTTGGCATTTTGTTACATCTTGGTGAATGAAAATCCTCAATAGAGAGCTAGTTCCATTCTTTATCTATGTTGCTGTTATCTGTAGAGGGAAATCCAACTTGAGGGAAATCCAACTTGTTAAGCCTGTGTGCTTTGCGATGTCGGTGCCAAGCAGAAGGGTGCTGGCTGTCAGAGCCCTGGACCTGGCTCTGGTGGCCTCCATCAGCTTGGCCACAGCAGCTCTTTGCTGTCCTTCTTCCTCTCCCCATGTTTTATTTTGTCTCTTGTTTTGGAAGTTTGTTGGGGCAGAAGAGTAAGATTTCTGAGATGGTATCCTTGACTCAGCAAGCAGGACCATAGCGAAGGTCATGCTGTTCGTTATGTATATGTGATACTTCATGTCCTACAATTGTTCTTTTCTACAAATGCGTTAGGCAGGTAATGATTTAAGCTTCTTCCTATGATGGGCACGTTCATTTTTAGCCTGGGTTGCACTGGGATTTCTTTTGCATCCCTAGTTAATGGGTGGGAGGACAGGTTGTGATGGAACAACCAGTGCTGTAATGTTGAAAGGGTAGGAAGCAAGCTGTGCTGGGCCAAGGACCCGGGCTCTGCAGAGAGCTTCAAAGCAGCACACAAAATACTAATCAAACAGTCAGGTGCTTCTTTCTGCACAGCCTAAAGGCAGAATCCCTTGTTCTGGGTGCAGGCAGAGTCACGCTCCTCATGAGGTTTCTGTGGCTCAGGTTTAGATGGCTCTGGCAGTGCTTTTGCTTAGAGGGCAGAGACAGTCCTTGGTGAGAGGGGGAGCAGGGAAGAGCCCTGAAGCCCAGCTGCTGCCTTGCTCCTTCTCATTGCTGCAGCTACACCTGGTGTCCTGGGAGAGAAGCAGGACTGGCACACAGGTTGTGTGTGGCCGGTGATGGTTCCATTCAGGCCGGAGAAGTGGCGTGCAGACCCACAGCAGGGAGGGGCATACGGATATAGGCAAGAAGAAGCAGCTCACTCAGCTGGGGTGGTATTTGGCAGCAAAACTGTTGTCTGGACCCCTCATGGAAATGGTGCTCTGGAGTGCCAGTGGGGCACATCAGCTGGGGACATGCATCTTCTTGCTGGACTGTTCTAGTTTAGGCTGCAGAAAATTTGATATTTCCCTCATGAAGAGTAGCCTTGATGAAAGACCTCACTTTGTAGAATTTTTCATGCAAAGAGACACAATAAATAACACAGTTACAGAGGTAAGTGCCAATAAGAGCAGATCATGGGGAGGGGAGATTAATTGATACAGAAACTGGAGAAGAATAAACATGAGGATGGATAAGATGGGGAGTTACAGATGGAGACATCAGACTTGGTGGACAATACCCGAATATGAGCAGGTTATGCTGTGTAATAGGACGACCATGAGGAGGACAGTGCGGTGTGGGGAAAGAAGTGCAGGAGAAAAGGTCAGTGAGGTGGGTTGGTTACAAGTCCAACAGTAATGTAGAGTTTTAAAGCTGAGTGGCATAAAAGCTTATACACTAAGGGGACTCTCTTTGTGCAGGAACCAGATAGTATCTGGTTCTGATCTGGGATTACATCTTTCCTTGCCTCTCTCCTTTGCCCCCCACCTCTCTATGCACCTTATTACGATTACTGCAAGTTTTGGTAGTAAAATCCAAATTGCTGAATAGCTAAAAAATTGTATTTGAGAGTATTTGTATAGTGACTTCTCATTACTGTAAATTTTTATGTCTTCATGTAGTTAATCTAACCTTTTTGGAGAGAGTTGGATGGCAGCATTCAAAAAATCAGTTGGTTTCCTTACTTCACCACTGGTTTGAATTGCTCTAATTGAAACCAGCATTATTTTGTTTGATCTTGTAATTAAACAATGTAATTTATATTAATCCATTAAATAATTTGGCTAATTGCTTTTGCGCTGATTGTATCTTAGCCTTTTTTCTTTTAAATTAGTATTGGAACTGAGCAGTTATCTGCTGAAAACCAATAAGCCACAAGTGGAGAAAAGATCTCTTTTACTTGTGGGGATTTTTACTTTTAGGTTCTTTGATAAAAGCTGTGTTACAATGTAGACACAGAAGCCCTGATTCAGCCAGATGTTTAACGATACCATTCCACTATTGCTCAGTAAACTTTGGGGCTTTCTTGACTCAGAGTCTAAATGATGAAAAGCCAGACTATGGTTGGAAATTAAACCTTTATATCCCAGGAGGAAAAAGGTGGTCTCATACTAGCAAAAGAAATTGTTTTTATTCCTGTTTCCATATTGCTGGCCTGGAGAGAGCAACTTTGGCTAGTTGCTCATGCTAAGCCCTGTCTGCTCGCTGTGTATGGCTGGGAACACTCACCACTTTCCAAGGAATGGCACGAGGCAGCAGCAGCTGTAAACTATGCTCAGATGCATGGGGTTTAGGTGACTAATGAAGTACAACAAACAATGCAGAGCAAACAGTCAGCTTTGCAATCTCTCTCTAAGTTAGAATCTATTCATATGCATTGAGATAACATTCATTCATAGGAATACGTTTGCAGAGATCAGGTTGTGAACTATTTGAGAACCTGAAAGGTTGGTTCTCTTGTGCTTCAAGAAATCTGTTCCCGGTTCACATGCCTGAGTATAACTGTACTTGCTGAGGTTAAGAAAGCCTACCCATCCTTCTATCCATTAAAAAAAAATGATGTAGTTTCACAATTTAAATCTTACTTCTTACAGCATTTCTGGTAAATTGTAGTTGGATTAGACTAATTTCTTACGGCCTCATTTTGTCTTTTTATTTCTGTATTCTAGCACTAATTACTAGTGATGTGATTAATGTTCCACATACCTGGTAGCTTTGTTCTTTCTGGTTTTGAGATGATGTTAATTAATCCAACTATGAAAAAATACTTGCAGTCCTGATCATGTGTCACATTTCTTATTCTTTCTGGAAACCAGAGGCTATATAAAAGCTGAGTAATTAGAGATATATTTATGCAACTATGCTTGCAGAAACTTTCAGTCTAGGTATCACTGTCAGAAGTACCAACTGCATTTAAGAGGATGACTAAAAGTAAGACTTTTTAACATTTATTTTATAAAAGATTAAAGCAAAGGCTATATTATCATTCCACTGTCTTTTCATAGAACTGTAGTGAGGGGTTGCTCAGTTCAAAGGAACAAACCCCACACCATACACCACAAAAAACTCTATTCTTGAAAAATGCCAGGTTTGTTCAGACACATTTTTTAAATGTTTAATAAATACATGAGGTAGTTTTGGAGTTTAGCGTATTGATAGCCCTCTGTGTACAAGTGTTAAATTGCATTAAATTGCCATGGTTTTGTTGATTTTAGACAGGGCAAGATCATCACATAATAGCAATTTTGAAGAAAATAAAGAAACAAGTACACTGGATGCAATACATGTAGCCACATCCCTCACTATGCTGCTGGAAGGTGATTGGATATGACGAGGATGGAGTTGTTCAGGAACACAGAGGAGAAAGAATAGCAGTTACTTTCAGAACACTCTGGTTTATCTTGCAATGCCTGTTTTCTTTGCAGAATCACTAATGCTCACTATAACTGGACTTGTTAAAGTGACCTTTAAATTGCTTTACAGATATTGACTTGTGGATGCAATCTACCTTTGCACAATAGTCAGTTGTCCATCCCGACTTAAACAAAACAAAAAACCAGAGTGCGTTTCGAAGTATTTCAAGCAAACTCCTTCAAGGATTTTTAAGCATGTTCTTAGCTTTGCAATAATGTCACCCTTTAGACAAGGTTAGGAGCGATTTTTCCCTTGGAGAATGGATAAAGTCTTGGAAGATGACAAAAGCTTTGCCCCACTCCCCTTTTAGATTATGGTAATGTGTGACTGAGCACACGATTTTTACTGAACTTCATGTGTGTAAATATTTGTACACACTTATGTAAATAAATGTTTACAGATAAATACACAGCCTTTGGAACAGGATCTAACAAGAATTTATACAGTTGAGTGCAAATCTTTACCCATAATTCTGATGTGGGAGCCATCTCTCCACAGCTGGATGGGTATCTGCCCTCTCTCCTCTCCTCAGCTGCTGGCAGGGACTCCCCCAAACCCATCCAGTCATGTTAGAAAAGTAGCAGATGGCAGTGATTTTGTTCCCAGGTCACACAGGGACAACCTTGCAGAGCCCAGCCAGCAGTGCAGCTGGCACATCTGTGGGACAGTATTCAGAAACCTGGGTTCCAAAAGTCATCCCAGGAACACAAGATGGACTTCTAGTGGATTATTGTCCCCTTCATAATATTTCAAATTTACAGACTTCATTCCCAGATTAAGATCTAATTAAAACTTCAGTGCTAATTATTCTGTAAATTAAGGTGGGCAAAGGCTTTCCCTATATTGGTGTGACACTTCAAAAAATTTTGGTATGGAATATTTCAAGAGGTCTGGGTGTAAATGGCCTCATACATTTCTTACCTCCTGTGTATTATTAACAGTTCTGTATTTTTTGGCAGCAATATCCCAAACGTTGTGACTGATATTTCAATGATGTTCTGACCCCCAAGCCTACACATATTAACCCAGATGAATGATTCTGATCAATCTTTCCCCAGCCTGAAGTTGGTTTCATTGTCTGCATCAACAGAGCTGATGTTAAGATCCTGCAGTGGTCTCTCAACACCACTTATGGTATGAGTTGTTAAAGCTGGTGCCACTTGTTATGGAATCACTGTTGCTGTTATTTATTATTTATATTGTGCTGTTGTTGTTTGTGAGGCTTCAAAGAAAATAGAGATCCCTGACCTTGAGGGGCCTCAATGTTGCTGATGAAGGAGAGTAGGAGAGGTGTCAAACGAGAGCCTGAAGTGAGGGGAGGGTGATGTTTGTGGGAGAGATGAGTGTGAATGTGGGTAAAGCACTGAGGTACATCTGGTTATGTAAAGCTCATTTTGATGGGCCAGATTCTCAGCCTTGTTCATTAAGCTGCATGTTGGCCTGAGTGCTCAGTGAGGTTTCCTCTGCACAGAGGAAACTTCTGATGGGAAGCAGTGTGAGCCCAGCTGATCCCTCCTTTGTGGGGCACACAGCAGTGCTGATGGAGTGTGCTGCCACCAGCCCTGCTGCTGAGATGGTCTCCTGAGACAGTGGAAGTCTCAGAGCAGCACACAAAGGTGATTGAGCTGCTGGCTGGCTCAACCACCCTCTCACAAAGTTTGGGAATACCTCAGCTTTCCTCAGTCTTGTCCTGAAGCAACTCTTATGGGACAAAAGGCAACCCCCAGAATAAGTTGCCCTATTCCAGAGACAGATAGTGTCATTCCAGCATCCCCTGAAGGCAAAGACTAGAAACTCTTTTAATGAGGGGAAAAAATATACTGAACGAGACTTATGAACTGTAAAGCACAGCGACTGGAAGCAGCCAATTATGTAACTACTTGAAAGATAGTATTTTCTATGCAGAAACTGAGAGAAAAATAGACTTCTGCTGTGAATATCCAAATATTGTAAGTAGAGAATAATTTTCCTCATATTCTATGGCAGAGGCAAAATGCCTGGTGCAGGGAGGATTGGACCCTGTTTGTTGTGCTGGATCTTCAGTATTGGACACATCAAATGGTGCAGGTATCCAGTCAGGTCTCTGGATGCCAACATAACAGCCTGCATGCCCCTTGATCCACAGAAAATGCAAGATAATTTAACATAGTTTGGTGAAGACAAAAGGGTAGAATTAGCTACAATCTTGTTTATATTTAGTGAATGCAAAATATTTAATAATTAAAATGCCCTTGTACACTGGAAATCTGAAATTTCTCGTAAGGCAAAAGGCAGAATTAAGACCTGGTATAAGTGTATTGAATTCCACCTTTAGAGTTGTATTCACTCTGACCTGATTTTGACCCTAAATTAATCATAAGGGACTAAATTTAACTGAACATAAATGTACTTGTATATGCATGTATACATAAAAAGGCACAAAAAGGTGCAGTTAGCATAGAAAATAAAATGCAGCTAATTATTGCAGATCTTTTTAAAGTATGTTTGCAAGTGATGTGTTTTCAAAACAAGCTAAACAATAATTCATCAGCTTGTGTACCACATGCTGGCTGATGAATAAAGTCAGGAATCAGGAAGCAAATGTAAATATGGGGTCTAATTCCCAACTGCCAAATTAGAAGTATTTTGTGCCCACTTTGCACAGGTGCAAGTGAAAACATAAGTTAAAAAACAGCTGGGAATCTGGTCTCACAGTCTGTTGTACTGTTCAAATAATTGAATTCAAAGTGTGGTTACTGACTAACTAAAGCCTCTCCAACTGTATTGGTCCTCATTTCCCAACTCCAGGCCTGAGAGAAGACCAGGCCATTTGAGAAGATTGTCATTCAAGCTTATCCTTTCAATCAGAATTCACAGGAAAAAAAAAAAAAGCCAGCTTCTTTTATGGTGGCAGTTAATCTTTCAGGAGCAGATTCAAGTTTTGGCAAAGATTTGTGGTGAGATAAAATGAAAAAGCTGCCAAACAGCATTGTTAGCATGGGGAGGAGGAAGGGAGGGGAGCTGACACGACTTCCCCAAGTTAAATGCCGAGCACACCTACATCATTTTCAATCAGGCCACGTGAAAACCAGGATATTTATAGCTGTAGAAACTTTTAGTGCTCCTTTACCCTGGGGGCAGTGTGTTCACGGCAGAAATGGATTCATAATAACTAATCCTAGTTTTGAAAACATTTTTATAGTTTACTTAAGTAAGTATAGCATAACATGCTGATAGCTTTTAAATAAAGCACATCTAAACAGTTGGTTTGCAGTGCCATGTGATTTACATCTTAGCACAGTATTCTCATAATTTCAGCTTCATACTTTGTTTTGAAATGCATTTCTTTCCTCTCTTGCCATTGTCCTCTGCATTTAAAATCTGGAAAGAATTTGGTGCCAATTTTAGGATGGTAACTCAATTAAGAGACTATCTCTTTCTAATGGGATTTAAAAATATGCCTTGAACTCTGTTTAGATGGCTGCTGCTGAGTGAAAATGGGTATTTATGGGTATCATTGCGTTGGTGGGATGCTAAGTCAGGGTTTATCTGCTAAGTGAGAAACAACATGGGTTTAAGGGAAGGTATTAATAAATATGACTGTGAGCCCGCACCATATTCAGTAACTGCCCCACCTGACTGCATTTTTTTTCCATGGGGTCTGGAACATAAACAACTAAAATAATACATAAAACTAAAGACCTGGTCAATGTACAGTTTCTGTACAGTCCTCACCCCACTATACCACCCTGTAATGCAGGATCACTGGAGCCACTCTCTCCTTGCCCTTTTCTTGTGTCTGGGGCAAAGCTGCTCCCAGACACCTGGATTAGCTGTGGCAGTGCTGTTTGAGGAGAGCAGGAGGCTTTCCTTCCCCGGGTTTCCCCTTAGTAACCTGAACAGTGCTCTTGCATTTGAGTCCAGGAAACTTTGTGCTGCCCAGAGCACAATCTGGCTGGTGCTGCAGAGCCTGGTGGTGCCTGGTGAGGGGTGCTGAGCCTCCTGCTGCGCGATCCTGCCTCCTCCAGCCTCCATCTGTCCGTGCCAACTGTCAGCTCTGCTCTCTGCAGCCCACCCGGGGCTCTAGGGCACAGTCTGTTCTTTTGGGAGTGGAGCACTGCAAAGGACTATCAGGGTTACTAATACCCCTGTGTTGTAACTGCAAGTGTTTGTGGAGGTTTTTGCTGTGTAGATGACACCTTGGCCAGAATAATCCAGCTAGATTTATTAGTAAACACTACATGGCCAATTCTGTGTTGCCATACTCTGACTCCACAGAGATTCCCTGGATTTCATTTGCAGTTTCAATGTGAGCATGCAGAACAGCATATTGGGTTACAGGGGTGTGCTTAGAACATGTGTTTTAAGTGTCTCTCTTCTCACAAGCTTGCATTGTTATTCTCCATTATTTTCAAAAGACCATAGTTTAGCTAGAGAAGTGTTTCAGAGGTTAGAAGTGCATCCTTAAGGAAGTGTGTCATTGGTATAGTCATGCACTGAGTGCATAGCTGACATAGCACTCTGCTCTCTGGCTGGGTAGCTTCTAATGAGATCTTTTGAAGATGTCAGCTGTTTGCATAAAATGTGAAGGAAATCTGGGATAAACAGAACGTTCAGCTTTTGTGCGTCTCTTAGCTCCATTTTCTCTTCATAGTTTTCAATCTTTAGCCAGCTTTTTTTCTCCCCTATAACTGGTCAAGCTTGTTTAAGGGAAAATTAAGTTTTACTGTCTGTATTTCTAGTGAGTCTCAGACAGCTTGATCAATTTTAATTACAGGAATGAACAGACTTGGTTGTAACCTGTTACTGGGTTTGTACCAGAGAGAAAATCCCACCAAGATTTCCAGAATCTGTTTGGTATGGTAACTATGCAAAACATAGTCTACGAGGTAAAATAATGAAAAGATGAGGAAAGGTTTTTCCTTGACCATGGGAAAAAAGTTTTTACATCTAAGAACAAATAGTTCATGTCTGTGAAAACATTTGGGAGTTCCTGCCCAGAAGAGGTCACTTATAGTAGGGCAGAGGTCAAAGATCAGTCCTGAGAGAATCTAGACACTAAGAACCTTAAAGCAGGAACACAAAGTCAAGTGAAACATTTGCCAGTGACGCAATCTTGTGGGGAGCAGGTTAGCATGAGGTCAAAAGATGGTAAAATTCAAAATAACTGGAATAGACTAATAGAATGGGTAGATAAGTGACTTATGGAATCTAGTTTAGAGAAATTGAAGGCAGAGAGGTTCACATAGATACCTGGTGTCCCGCACACAGGAATTTTCTCCTACCTATGGCAGCTGGCTCCTTTGTAAACTTGAAGCGTAAGGAGCAGAGGCGGCTACACGAGTTCAATCTCCAGCCACACCAGGAGCAGTGAGTGGGAAAAGCTGTCATAAATCCCAAGTGACTACTCTCATGCATGCACGGGCTTGTTGGGAAACATCTGGACGCTTGGAAGAAGCTATTGAATTAATTACTAAGTAGAGACATCACCGTGAGTTTCTTATGGCAGATACATTTTCAGTGGACGGAGATCCCCATCCCCTGTGCAGGGTGTATTGCTGTGAAGCAGGATATAGTAAATATCCTTCACTGTCATGGTAAAGACCATAATACATCTAACACTGATACGCTTTGAAATATTTCATAATGTGTGTTTAATGGCAGCTACACATAAATCCATTCACATTCCATCATTGCTCAGATATTCTAATTACAAATTGACAGTTGATCTTGTGTTTTTAATTTCAAAGCTGCTATCTACTTTTTTTTTTTTTTTTAACTGCCATGCAGTAAGATTGAGAAATTGAGTTGGCTAGGACTGCTGAGTAACCCCATGAACTAATGAAGTAAACATTTACAACCACTGTGACATGGAAATCATCCAGCTCTCCCTGGTGTACACCTGCAGAAACCTGTGATTCACCTCTGAGTCACTCTGCAAATGTTAGCAGGGCAAAGCTGACAGCCGTGTAGAGGGCTCACTCTGCTGCCAGTTCTCTCCTTCTCCCCTGGAATAATGACATTAATGATGCTTCCAAATGGCTCACGGGGTTGCAAAATGAGACATCTCAAAATCCATGCAGCAGCTTGATTTCCTAATAGGATGCATTAAGTAGAACATTGCATGTTTTACAGGCTGAAGTTGATTAGAAAATAAGACTTAAAATATGTAGCTGAAGTGGTTAGAAAAATGGGTTTTGGAAGCTCAGATCAAAGCTTTACAGGAGGGTGATTAAATAAATAAAAAGTTTAAGCCGAACTGAGCAAATAATTGCACATCCTCTGAAAAGAACTGTTCACAGGGATTGATCAAATGTGAGTCACCCCAGGCACAGATGTCTTTCTAAGAATATTCCATTTAATTTTCTTAATGTACACCAAAAGCAAAGAGATACTGATGCTGATCAGTGAATGCTATTGTTTGCATAAGGAAAGACTCTTTAAAAATAATGGAGAATCTAAAAAAACCCAGACCAAGTAACCACCAAAAATGGGATTTTGTTCCTCTTGTCTAACAGGGACGATTTCCTCTTTAGCAGTGATTTACCCCACTGATTACAAGATGTGGGCTTGCTTTTCTTTGTTGTGTACTAGAAACCCACAGCACATGCTCAAAGCTTAAAAGAAATATAATTCTCATTGCAGACTTTGTTCTTAAGGGTCAAATTGTCCTTTCCCTTGGAAACATCAGCCTTGGGAAACTGGTAAGAATCTTAGAAGCAAAAAATTAATACTGAAACGTTATGAGATTCTTATGGTGCGTGATTGTCTGCTTAGGTAAGGAATGGGGTTTGAGGACAAAGTATAACAGACTGGAGGTGAAGAAGATGTCTGTAGAGGGGAACCACGTTCCCTGGGGACAGATGTTACTGCCTTTGTTACTGGTTCTTGTTAATCCACCTGCAAACCCCTGTCCTCTGAAGGGTGTGTATGGAGGGAGGCTGCATTAATGTTACATATAACAGCCTGGTAGTGAAATTCTGCCCTTCAAGATTTTGACATGTGTTCTATTTGTTGCAGCAAAGCCAGAATTTCACCTTTGCTGTTTCTGAAAGAGAAAGAGTAATAGCGGGAAGCTTGGCTTCTTCATTTCTCAGACCTCCTTTTCACACAGGCAGTGCCAGTGGAGTGAAAGCGGGTAACAAGAAGGAAACAAGTAAGAATTAACAAAAAAGAGGTTATGCAAAAAAAAAAAATTCTAAGAGCCTTAGAAATGAGCCCTGTGCACAATCCTGAGACACACAGCACTGCGTTATTAAAGGTGCCATACAGATGTTGGGTGTCTCATTGACTGGATAATATTCCTCATTCAAATGCTTATGTTTGGCTTTACTTTGCTCTTTGAGGACCAAGCTGTTAAATAAGGGAAACAAAAAGGAAATGCAGGCTGGTCCTGTGTTCCCCTCTATCACACCCTTCATGTCTCTGCAGATTGCTGTAGGCATCTTCTCAGTGTTCCCAGCAAACTGACAGTGGTAGGACTGGAGTATCCATTGGATGGTTAGAGTTGGTAATAAAATAAAGACTATTGAATTTCACTTTAATGAGTGCCTGGGAACCATGACTAAATC
Source organism: Dicrurus megarhynchus (assembly GCA_013399195.1). NCBI lineage: Eukaryota > Metazoa > Chordata > Aves > Passeriformes > Dicruridae > Dicrurus > Dicrurus megarhynchus. The sequence continues at coordinate 959,964 of VXAD01003770.1, read as the reverse complement.
TGCTTGTTCTTAACAACAGAGGATACCTGACCCTCTGTCTTGAGCTCTTTACATAGTGTAATACCCAATTTCTGAAGGCAGCTGATATTTTCTCAATGCTCCCTCCCTTCTCTCTTCCTCCTTCATCTTCATGTCAAGCATTCACATACTTGAATTTGGCATTAACTGAAATCTAATCTGAGGGGGACAATTCAGAAATTGTCTTGCTGAAGTGCTGTGTAGGTTTTGGTACATATCTGGCACCCCTAGCATGATTGCCACTCTAGGATAACTGGCTAGGCCATGTGAACTGTGATTTGTGAGCACCTTTCCTATATATTGCACAGCTAATGTAGAAATATTCCTGATATAACAAAGAAGTCGTTTTGTAATTTGGACTTTGGCAGTCATTTGTGATATTCAGTAGTGTGGAGACAAGTTAATGAAAAAAATGGGAATGAATTTCCCACTTAGTGGATTTCCAACCTTTGCATTCGGTTTGAGTTAATTTCCTTGTCATTTAGTCCTTATGCTCATATTTAATGTCTATCTATTTCCTCCTGTAACTTATATTATCTGCTTAAATTCTGTTACAATCTTAGGCTGAAGAACCAAAGGCTCTGTAGAAAGTGTGACTCTGTGGCAAAACCAATTTGCTCTGTGATTCAGACCAAGGGGTACATTCTCTTCTGTCAAATGGAGAAACTTTCCTTTATTCAACAGCAATTTGCTTTTATTGGTGATTAACACTGTCACTTGTGATGTGTCCTAAATATGTTACTTTCCTATTCTCACCTCTGAAATTCTCTTTCACTTGGGTGATGTAAACCTTTGATGTGTGCTCATACAGAAAAGGGCTTGGTCTTATGTACAGAGGGGGCGAAAACCATGCAGCAGCTCAAGGTAGCCGCCTAGTACTTTGGAAATTCAGACACATTATGTATCAGCAATTTCTCTTTGCAGCTGGGAAATAAATTTATAGCTTGGTATTTCTAAAAGAAAAAATTACTAGTTCTGATTGAAGTGCTTAGCAGCGTAGACAGTTAAAGTAAACATTTTTTATAGCCACACACTTCCTTAATTTTCCTCTTTTATATTTTGAACTTCAGGAAAATGATATTTCCAAAAATGTGGAAGGATACAATTTTTTCTTTTATGTATTCAAATCTGCACCTAGAAAATGCATGAAAAATAATAAATTGGCATTCAGGAAATGGAAAAAACTAAAATCAGGTCATGTAGTAAGCGCTTACATGCCTTGAGACGAGGCAGCTACTGGAAACGTATCAGAGCAAGATTATTGAGCTGTCACTCTACCTGTGGGGAGGAACCTCCCAAAACCCCCTTTTTGGTGTAAACTTGCTTCTGTGAAAGGGAAGGGTAGCTCTGATTGCCTTGAATCTGGTATAAACCATACATTTATGCAAAACATGCAAATTGAAAATCTATTTATTTTCCCTGTCACACCTTCACCGTGTCTGTACCTTGTGTCCAGCTTGCTCTAGATTTACACCTATGCTACTGAGTTGAGGCAACAGGTAGCACAGAGATTTCAAACTTACTTTTTGAAGAATGTAGCGAGAGATGCTTTATTGACAATCAGCTTGGGATTTTTGTTGTTGTAATTTTGTATTTTTGGTTCATATTTAGAAGGGATGAATTGAGCATGGCAATTAACTCAGTTTCAAGAGGATGCAACATTAACATGCTGTTGTCGCTTATTGATAGAACAACTTTTGTTCAGAAGAGGCTTATTTCATTACTACCGTGGACTGAAATTTTTATTTTTCTACTAGATGGGAACTATTTTTTGTGGGGAGGATGTGTAAAATGCAAAGGAAATGCGGATTTAGCAGTGTCCAATCAGCAGTTAATTAGCTTCTATGTGACAGACAGCCTCAGTGTAGCCCTACTAATCCCTTCTTTGTGACTTCAGTCTAGAGTAAGGCTCAGACCTGGGTAAAAGTCAGTAATGCTGGCAGAGTTCTGTGAAATGTACACAAAGCTGCACTTGCTAAGTATCTCTTCATGGGAATGTTCCACAAAGCTCCAAAAAGCCACATGTGTTCTTAACATCTACTGTCATTAGGTTGCAGTTTGATGAAATTCTTTTTTATTTCAGAATTTAGCAACAGCACTTGCTGTTAAAATAGGAATTGGTCTTAAAAGTAAACCCACATCCATTCAGCATACTGTGAGGAAAAGAGCTGATTCGGTTTTTTTGCAAAACCAGTGATTGCCTTGTACAGAAGTGTCCTTGAGAGGAAATTTACCCTGTCCTCAGGATGCTTATGTGGAATCCAGAAAGGCACAGCCTTATCAATGGAACTTTGGGCAGCTCTCTTGGTCTCTCCGTATTTTGACTTCCCTTCTATAAGCTGGTAATTACAATATTTCCTTTCTCCACGGGGATGTTGGAATGTGCTCAGATATTTGTCAGTGTCCATACAAGAGAGATAGGCAGGTGTGAAGTTCCTAGAATCTGATATGAAAATGCCCTCTTGCGCAATATTTCCTAAGCCCTGATTGATATTTACTGACATCTAATTTGGGGATGAAAAGGCACGTAAAAGTAATGCTGGAGATGAGCATGCTGGTCAGGATCTGGTTTAGAAATTTGCTTCTGTTCCTTTCCTGCCTCTTCATGCTCCTTTTGGCCAGGCAGTTCTTAAAGTATTCTTCCTTCTCAGCCTTTCTTCCCTGGATGTGTGAGCAGGGCTTGGGCTCTTGTAAAGGACTGTCACAGGACATGACAACTGTGGTGTGAAACGTTTTCATCCCACTGCAGGAGCAGCTCTATGCTCCGCTCAGCCAAACTCAAGCCTGCAATGTTTGGACTTGGTCCAGTGAGCTGAAGCAAGTTGGTTTCAAGCAGCTTCACATATTTTACCAAAGAGTTTTCCCAAGCATATTATCTGCTGGTGCATTGTGTTTAGTGGTTAGCCTCAAAGAAATGGGTTACCAATGTATTCTGGTCATTTTTTTCTTTACAATAAGACCTGTGCCATTAAGTAGGTTCATATGACCTACAAATGAGCCAATAAAGACCTGAACCCAGTGCCAACATAACTTCAAACACACCTTTCATGCAGCAGTTCTGGCTTCTCTGGTGTCTGGGCAAAGTGGTTAAGTCTTCCAGCTCTGCACTGGACCTCAGGCTATTTTTGGGTAGACGAGTTCACACTGCTAAATCATCACTCGGGCAAGCATGTTATAGTTTATAGAGAGTTTGGGAAAAGCATCAAGACCTGGAGCCAACCTAATTTTCTCCTCAGACCCACAACTGGCCTAGGGTGAGCCCTGTATGGGATTTCTTTGGGCAGCACTGGGGTTATTTTCCCCGTAATAGCTGGAAGGCTGAGTTGCAGAATCAGGGAAGTGTGGTCGTGTATAAATTTAGGTCACTTTAGTTTCTTGTATTCTGTGCCTGATCAGTTGACTTCTGCAACACAAATACTGAGGACTGATCTGTCTAAAAAGCAGAAGTCACCTATTTTTCCTGAAATAACCGAGAACTGAAAATTCTTGCAAATATAATTCAGTCTTAACCTAATTATTCTTATATGCTGCCTGTGCAGGAATAAAGAGAAAAAAAAGGTGTGAACTTTTACAACCTTATTCATTCCATCAATTTAAAAGCTTTTTATTTGGCTTCAAAGTGCGTCTACTACTTCACAACAAAATTTCATTATGTCCCAGATGAGTTCTCTTTAAGGGAATCAAATTTCACCTTTTCTAATTATCTTTTGGAACAGACAATCTTTACAGAATAATTAGTAATAGAAGTACACAATGGATCATTGTCTTTATTACTTGCAAAGAAATTCTAGATGCTGTACTAAATCTTGAGGTATGATCTCACAATATGTAAAATATCTCACCCCCTTCCTCCTAAATTATATGAAATTCAACATAATTTTAGCACAATGGGTGGTAATTTTACTTCTTTGAGAAGACCAGTTTTAAGTTGCTTTTACAGAATAACTTTCCCGATCCCAGTCTAATTAAACAAGCTTAGACATAGGTGAACTTTTTGTCTTCAATTAATTTTCAAGATTTCTAAATGAGGGACTTAACAATCTTTTATTAAGGAGATAAAAATAACTGTATGTTTCCTTATCTAGCCTCCAGTTTTCCTTCAGGGGTCATTTACATTGTGGCATTGTTTTAAAACACTGCCTTCCTATTCTGCTAAAATGAAGTTAGTAACCAGCCAAGTCCTGGATTTAAAAAGGTTGCTCCCCCTGCACTGAATGAACACATACAATCACAAAAGAAAACAAATAATCCTGGCACAAGGGAGAGTCATTTGGAATCTATCGCCTCTTCCTCTCTGGCTTTTCCAAATGTTCTGAAAATTATTACATATTTGTGAATTATACTCCAAAATGTATTTTGCCTGGTCAAAACCAGGGAGAAATGATTTAATGGAAATAAAATAAATTTTTTATCAAAAGGGGCTGTTTCTCTAAGAATCAAGGTTGAAACTAACCTTCCATTGATTTAAAATTTGCCACAAAACTGGGAGAAAAAAGAAAATGTACAGGAAAAATGGGCTGGGTCCTCCTTGGACTGTTAGTCTTTATAATTTAATTTGTTGAGAATTTAAAATTACATTAATTGTGCTTAAATAACTGACATTATTTGACACTGCAACAACAGAGCAACGGAAATGAGTGACAAACACACAAAAGACTTTTGTTATCTTTGTTTGTCTGCCTGAATAAATCTCAACAAGTAGTTCAAAGATTTAAATTTATAGCATACTTAATCGTCATTAGACGGCCAATCCTATTGACTCTAAACTGCATTTCACTGATATTGAATAGTTTTGGCATCCGCTTCAGTTTGACTCATCAAGAATCTTAATTTTCAAATCACTGAAATTGTGTAGAGAGAGGTCATGAAGGAGGACTGTACACAGTGTTATGCTATATATGTGTTTCTAAAATGTTATTTTCCTTTCTCTTTCAAAAGCTGTTTATTTATATTATTTCAGTACCACAACGTCCTTCAGAAATCTAACCTGTGATGAGGAAAACTAATAAAGGTTTTCAATTTGGAACGTAATTAACTCTTTTGAGACTTACCTTCCTTGCAAGAATTGGTGTAGTTTTCATTCATAATACCACTCACCAGAGAAAAGCGAGCTTGGACTTCCCCATTTGCCAAAAAGTCAGTGCATCCTGACCCAGAGATGCATGGACTGCAGTGTGAGGAACCCCTTTAAAACAAAATAAGTTGGCTAAACCCAGCCAGTCATAATTGTGCGGGTGACTCTGCAGTGAGATATGCAGACACGCTGTTGGACTTTGCTATCAGATTCCCATATTAATGCCTTTTGTATATCCATGTACCTATAACTGTACAGGAAACGTCTTTAGCTAGAAACTGTCTGGCAGCAAAAGCCTCTTACAACCAATGTCCAAGATGGAGGGAAAATTCAAACTCCAAACCCTTTTCAAGATCTCTCATTAACTGCTTCCTTTTATGAAAATATCACAAAATACGCTTGAGCACTGCAAACTCTAGAGTGAAACAAAATATGTGTTTTATTTGCTAAACCCAGCCAATTTAATTGAAATTATTTACAAATTTATAATGGATTTTCACAGCTTTTTACATGGAAAAGAATTAATAAAATTGGATGGCTGTCAACAATTATTTTCACAGTATTTAAACAGTTTGAAGGGGGTTTGGCTTAGTTTTGGTTTTTGTATTTGAAGTTATAAAACATTTTGTCTAACATTGACCTAAATTTGGTGTAAAATATCTGTGGCTTTGTGGGAAAATGGGAAAATTTAATTTTGAAGTGATGTGATTATTCTTTTTCCCACCCTTTCAGTCTGTCAGTTCATCAATCATTTATTGAAATAGCACTATGTACCAAACATCGATGAGTACAACAAATATCCAGTGATACCAAATAAAGGTATTTGCTAGACAACATTATATCTCTCTAGCAAATGTCAGCATCCCACAGAATCAGTGGCTCCTCACATGCTGTCAGTTTTACTGAACTGTGGGCTTGAAACTACACAAGCCTTTCCAAGCATTCTGAGGGACAGGAATATGCAATTATTAATCAGCCACACAAGCCCGCAGTCCAGAAGTTATTCAGCCTTGTCCTTCTTCCCATACCTACTGGTATGGAAATGCTGGGGCCAGAGTAGCACTGTAACAGAAATGAGAAGAACAAGGTCAGGATCTACCAAAAAGATTTACCTCCACTAAAATATTCTGTACATGTCTATATAAAATTAATAGCCAAATTCCTCAATTTTCCTTATACCAGTACAGAAAGGGGTTGAAATCAACACCAGCCTGAGAAGTTGAGGGACATCTGTGTATTCAAATGTCTAAGGCACTGATGTTCTTAACTTCTTTAGTGATATTTACTTTAATTATTGTATCTTTATGATCTGACTCTGAGCCATTTACAACAGTAGCTACGTAAAACTCAATGAAAATATTGAATTTAGTGGAGTTTTCAAATAGAAATGAAATCATCATTTGACCTATCTGGACTGAACACTGATATTTGGTGGGGGTATAGCTTCCCTTTACCGTTGGCAGTTTAAACAATCAGCTGGACGATGTTATTTCACACCAGTGTCTATTTATGAGATAAAAAAATCAGGATATTCTCCTCCAGGCTTAGCAATACCATCCCTCACCAATGCAGGTGAAGACTCTTTTGTCTTGTTTGAAAACAAGCTGCTCCACAAACACTTGCTGTGAACTCATGGCAAATGAACACTTTAGCCTCAGTGTAAGAGGAGACACAACTGTCCAACCACACATACTGAAAATCTATTTTCAATTTTCCTATACGTAACAGCAGATATGAAGGGCTGAAATATGGTACCTGTCTTCCTGCAGCTCCCATGTAGCTTTCCACAGTGAGACCCCCATCTTACCTTTATGGGAGGATTTAGGCAGAAAAACACAATTCAAGGCCAGTAGTATCCAGCCTAAAATTCTGGACAGAAAGAAAACAAGTGTTGTGCCTTTGCTGTTCTGCACCCTTCTCCAATAATCCCAAACAAACCATTCATTGTCATTTGCGGGAATATTCCATTATTCCTAGCAAATCCAAAATGCAGCGATTCAGCCTTTCTGTTCCTAGGAGAATGAGAGATTTTGTTATGATATTCTTATTTTTGATGGGCCAAAATCTCCTGAAATAAGCAACTTCCAGCATCTGCAAGAGGAGCAGAACTGGAACCTTAACCCTTGATCTTTGTACTGGAATTTGAAAGGATTTCCCTTTGAACAGCACAACTGAAGGCCCAGCTGGGTGCTGAGCAATCATTTCATTCTGATGATGTAAATAAATAAGTAAAATGTAACGCTGGGGTGAAAAAAATACTTGCTGGTCCTGGTAATTCATGACTATGTCGTTATTTAATTTGCCATATAGTACTAAAGATGTGCCAGAGTGCCTGATGTCTTTGCCATGCTTCAAAAAGGGACATAATAGTCGAGAGCACTACTGCCTTCTTTTGAGTGTAGCAGTGTGCTATTAAGCCGATAGGATCAGTAAACTTCCTAAAGCCTGCAGGATGAATTGATGTTTTTCAAAGACTTGTTTAGGAAAACAAGGGAAGCAGATGTTCATAGTCTTTTAAGCAGGGGAAAAAAGAGAGGAGAAGGAGAGAATACTCTCAACAAGGGATTATTTCTTTGTCAATTCCATTCTGACAAGAAAAGAGAATACGCACTGATGATGTTTTGCTTTTGTTTAAATACGTATTTGTGCTACTCTGGATGAGTGGGGGGAAAGAAAATTTGTCATGTCAGTAGGATGCAACAACCAATGGACAATTTATAAACAGAACAATTACAGGTAGAGACTATTTACAGCTTCGGTTTATATATTTCAGCTTTCAAATACAGAAAGGTAGAAACATGCAGAGATAGGTGATTACTGATGAGTGTAGTGAGGAAAAAGAAGTTGTCACTGATAGGGTGAGATTTTTCTTTGCTTAATATAAAAAAATCCTTGGCAATAATGAATGCATCTGACCGTTAAGAGGCATTTCAACCGTGGTGTTTTGATTTGAGAACTCTTGGGTTTGTTCCTTTTAGCTAGAAAGAAAAAGGGACCGTATGGACACTTGTTTCTCTGAGGAGAGCAGATAAAATTTATGGGAGACTCAAATCAGATTTTTTATATTTAACAAACACCCAAAAATTGATGGAAATTTGAATGAGATGGGAATAAACCCCTGGTATAGGGGCCTATATGAATTTTCAAAAGACTTTCTATTAGCGTAGCTTCAAAAAAATTCTAGTAGGAGTCCAAAATTGATCTATAGTGGTTTATAACTTCTTTTTAAACAGATTATTTTCTCTCTTGAGAAGGGACATTTTCTGTCTTATAAGATAAGCAAAATGAAGTTGTAGTGAAGAACTAATGCTGCCATGAGAGGAAACGAGCAAAGGCTGGCCATGATTGGTCAGGTTTAACACAATAAGCTTCTCACCACCAGAACTACTTTTCCTCATGGGGGAAGTGGGCTAACACATGTTTTTAAATGCATCTTGGCTGGTTTATGTAAGAGATTTTTGTGATGATGTCAGGAAACTGGATTTGAAGACCCAAGGTGGCATTTCCAGGACAGTTTTCAAATTTTGTTTTGCTCCCACTTTATTTTCAGTCTCCATTTGCACATTTGCCGATGAACTCTATCAGCACAAATGTTCACTGAGTAAACACTGGGCTCCAACATTTGCATTTTTCTGAAAGTAATTGTGGACTGCTTACCTAAGTAACAGTCAACCTGCCTGGCATTGCATAAGATGTATATTAAAAGAAGACAAGACAGAAGGTTGGCTGGACTTTGGGTTTCATTCACTGTAAGAGTTTCTGTGTAATCAAAGGTATTTGTGCAAATAGGTTTTTTTCGCAGGAGATGTGTGCTCACAAAACTCAAAGCTGTTGGCCGTCTATTCCTGATCCACGCTTGCTCCTCCATACTGGCACAGCAGTTTGTGGGAGTGTGTTGTGGGTGAGAAGGCAGCATGCTCAGACACAGATCTTGCCAGACTAAAAATAATCCCAATAATAGGCAGTGAGAGATGTTTTAATTGGAGATCCACTCCCAAGCTGGTTTGTTGTGATGTCTCTACAGCGGGCAGCACAGGGCTGGAAGGAGATGCTGGTACAGGGCCTGTGGGAGACTGGTAACCAATGCAGAGACATTTTGCAATTTATTTACCTTAATCACTTGTATTTGCCATGAAGGTGACTCAAGGTCTCAGTCCATACTGTGCCACTGCTTTTGAAGTCCTGTTAATCTCCACTGAGACCTCCTAGGACTCTTTGCCCTTGTGCATGTCATCTAGAAATATTTGTCATTAAGCTGATTCACCTCTCTGAGAGGTGTATGGAAAGACTCCCCAGTTAAAAAGGAAACTTGTAGCAGCATTTATGTTCTGGAGAGCCTTTCTTAGGGGACTGTAGTGTTCAGTGCCTGATTCTCTTCTGCCTTAAGTCTTGTGTTGATATTAGTTTATGCTGGTGCTGGTACAAAGGATTGTGCTTTTCTGATTTGGAAGCATTTTATACTCTCACAGCACAGGTACAAGAGTCTGCACAAGGAGCAGAGCAAGGAAGCAAGTTTAACTTAGTGCAAGGACATTTGTACAAGTTGGGATGCTTAGAAGCAGAGAGGGATCCTGTAAATCTTAAATGAAAGGATATTAACTTATTTTAAGTACTACAGATATTTACAGATATAAATATGTTTACAGATGTTTAGTCTTCCTCTTGAAGGAAAGCTTTTCTGATTTGCACGAGTATAAAAAAGAAATAATTCTGTCTATATTGCTGGGGTTTTTTAACCTTGCCTAATCCATACTACCAATAGGGAGTTGGCATAAGCACATAGTCAAATTAAAATTGAGAGTGTGCAGCAGAAGAGTTAACATGTATTAGATTTAGGGCCAGATTCTGACCCATTTTTTCTAGTAGATAAATGTTTTTTTTTGCTCTGTAAGTAACTGAAAAAGCAAGATCAACAAAAAAGTACAGTTTTCATAAATCCCCAGCAATTCCTAATGTTTACACTTCTGTAGTCATGTCTGTGTATAACTCTAATTCCATCAAAAAATTCCCTTCTTTTTAGTTTTGTTTAGGAAGGAGGATTTCACAGAATTGTAAGTGGTTTTAAATCCAGGAGATTTTTTTGCTGTAAAACGCTGAAGAGCCTATTATGCTACTGCCCTGTCTAAAGCAATGTAGAGTGAAGCTGTTCCAGTATGAGTAATGATGTGTCAGACTAATTGTTTTGACTAGCTGGGCATCCTCTGAGCTCACTGGATCTTGAATACAGCAGCTACTTTAGGTTTCATGCCCCTGCACTCTGAATTCAGTGGTTGCTTCTAACTGTTGCTTTTATATCATTTTACTTTGCACCTTTTGTGTTACGTTTTTGCTCTTCGGTGTTTGTCAACATTATATTTAAAAATACCGTGGAAGTGCTGAGTGCTATACAATTAACATCTAACATTTAAAGAACACTATTTTGTATGGGACAACCTGCTGTTAGTTTGAATATCAAGTATGCCATTTACATTTTGGTGGATAGTTCAGAAATTTGATGTTTGCCAAATATGAAGTGTTGAAGAACACTTCATGTACTGGATTAGTTCACTGTTGTGATCTCCTTCACAATGAGCAGCTATCTAATAAAATTTTGTATATGCAGATTTACATGGCTGCATTACCTTATCTTGTAGGTGGCAGTTCAAATGTGCAGTAAAAGAGTCTTTAGATTCCTTTATTTTTTTTTATCAGATGGGCAGAAGATCTTTCAGAAAAGAAAACCAAAAGATAATATTTGCCTTCAGCTGTTAAAAAATACTCATGAATCTGCTGTAGCATATAGATTCAAAAATAGCTGCCATGATCATATGTGTGTTAACCTGTTTTGTGGCAGTTTATAGTAAATTATTTTTTTAAATTTGCTTGGTGCATGCCACAAGTAAAATTTTATGGTGTTGTAGGCAGTAGTAAAAATAATGGACTAAATCTCCATAAAAAGCTGTTACCAGGAAGTTTGCCTTGCCTTGCAGTGGGACATGTGGATTCCACCAGCGGAGTCCAGTAATCTGTGCAAAAGCTGTGATTTGTGGAAACACCATTAACATCCTGTTTGCCCTGCAAATATCTCCTCATCTGTGAGTTTTGGTAGCCCAGCCCAGAACACCTTGCAGACTGGTACCCCCCACCCTGCATAAAACATAATAAACAGAGTTGGTAGCGGTGAGATTTGGTACAAAATAAGGAGCTTTAATTAATTTTAAATGGTGCTTTTCAGAGTGTCAAAAGCTCAGCCCACTGAAGTGGAAAAGGGGGTTAGAGTGGCGAGAGCCTGGCAACACAGCTAATCTAGGCACTCCCAGCAAGCTCATTTCAAAAGCTTACATCAGTCCATTGGCATCTCGAGGTAGAGCTGCCTGGGGACAGCCGGGGAACAGCCACGCTGCAGACAGACCTGCCAGGGCGAACTTAGGGGTCTGTGGCAGCTTCTGTGACAAGAGTGCATTGTCACAGCGCGGGGCCTGCGCGCTCGGCGTGTTTGCGCTCTGGGCGTTTGGAAGAAACCCAGACACGCTGGGGGATTGGTGCTTGGTGCACACAAAACCAAGCTAATGGAGGTGGAGGCTGTAGGAATACATGTGTGGATTAGATACAAAACCGTGGATCATGCCTTCTGTCGTCAGATGCCAGGGTAGTCCCACTGCAGCAAACTGTTGCTCTGCTTCCCCAAGGCATTTAGATAGTGATTTTGAAATCGCTTCTTACATGGTTACTTTAAAAGGGAGAGGGATTGTGACATGCAACATTCTAGTGCACAGAAGCAAAATGCATTTTGAGTGGTTTTGATTGCTTAAAAGATAAGCTAAATTGTTTTTTGAACTTACTTTATAGAGAGTTTGTTCTGGTGGTCATTCTGGGATCTGTTTTCTAAAGGCTAATAGTTATAAACACAAATACCATTAACTAAGCTATCAAATATTGGGAGTTTTGTTTTATATTTTCTCTTATTTTATTAACAGTATCTAAGGTATGCTTGTCTATCCAGTCTTGTTTTCCTTTTAAATCAGTGGCAGAACTCCCATTGATTTCTACCACAGCACACAAGGTGAATCTGTATTTAATATATTTTAGACTTAGACAAAAACATCTAGAATATGAACCTGGTGCTGAAACGGCTGTGCAAGTCTTCAGCTAAAAAATCCTCTCAGACTCCGGTTTTACTAGGCCTCAGATAATGCCCCTTAAAATTAAGCTGGCACTTCATAGTAAGTTCTTATTCATTCATTATTTACAAAGTAGGAAAAAGAAAACCTCAGCACTATTTGCTGAGTACCAGTCAGATGACCCACAGACAACAGAAGCTTGCAAAGTTTTAATAAGGTAGATAATTCCTTTTTTATAAACGTAATCTCTCGTCTCAGCCACTGGAGCAGAGCAGCTTCAAACTTGTCTTCCGAAGTTCTGCACAAAGTGATTTTCTACAATTTTCAGTTCTACCCTCACCTACATTCATGTCCCATTTTGTATTCCAAGTTTGATCCATTGAAGAGGCCTAATGTGGTGTTTCGAAGAAGTACATAAGCCTAGAATGGGACTACTCATATTCTTAAAAAGTCTCTATACCTCAATGCTGCCTTGAGTGGATCCCCCATCTGTGCTCTGCCTTTTGTGGAATGAGGTGAGGGTATGTAGTTTCAAAGTCTAATTACTCTCCTTATGAGCTGTAGCAAGCTCTCCAAAGCTGCTGTTTGTATTTCATTTATTTGCTGACACCCACCCCTTTCCCACCCCCAAAAGATGCCCCCACCAAAAAAACCCAAAAAGCCTCAAACAAACAAAAAAGAACAACAACCCAAAACTACCCCCACCCTGCTCCCCCAAACCTCAGAACTTCCACAGGAAGGCAAGTCATCATTTCACTGGCAAGGATGCTTCTGAGCATTTATCTCCTATATGCATCAAGCTGATGGCAGATTGGGAAGTGATGCTGACCTCGGCCATGAGTGGCGTGTGCCACCAGGCTGCTTTCTGCTAATGGCTAACACATAGTCCCAAAGGAACCTCTACTGAGACCTGAGTAATCCCCCCCTGCATCTGTGTTGGGGCCATGCTTGCATGCTTATCTGGCAATATATTATCTATAGGGTGTAGAAGTTGAATCCAGGCAAGTCCTTCTAAAGCTGAAGTTGCTCCTGAGATCCTACCACGGAATGTACTTAGGACCCATGAAGTAACTTCTCACTGGCCCTGTGCCCTGACTTGACCAAATCCTGCATTTTACACGCTGGGTGGGTCTCTCTGCTGCACAGTGTCTTAGGGCCATGTCCCTCCTGCACTGTACTCCTGTTTTCCCTCTGTTTTCCTGTAGAAACACTTGTTCTCCCAATCACACAGAAAGGATGCAGGAACTCTCCTTTCTGTAGCAACGTCTGCTCATTTAGGGATTTTGTCTGGTTGATGCATTGTCAGACTCCCTGTGACCACATGCATATTGAGTAAGAGATGACAGCAAATTTGGTTCTGTGTAAGTGATGAAACAGTTTTATCCTAATATACATCGTTTCCTATTAATCTCTTCCAGATATAATTGTTTACTAAATAATAGACAAAAAGCTGTAGTTTAGAGATTGGTTTTAACCAAAAGCTTTCAAGGGGACAATATCTGGTGAGATGGATTTTGGCATAAAGGATAAATATCCCCTGAGAAATATGTTGGCTCAAGTTTTTTTTGCTCATGGTATATCTTGAAAGTGCAAGTTTTGTGTCTGTGGTGAGATACCTTCACTGGGAAAGCTTATCTCCTCATGGCTATGTTCCGGCAATGTACCATGGCTTGTCTTCCCTTTGTAATTAAGTGTTTTGGGCTGAGTTGTGTCAGACGAAATTTCATTGTCTTAGGATGACTCTTTGTCTAAGGAGATCAAGACTAGGCTGTGTATTAAATAGATTTAATCTGCATTCTAGATCCACACTACGCAAAAATAGACCATTGTTGCAGTTTCTCTGCGTGTCAGTGCTGTGAAGGCGGAGCAGGAATTAAACACAAACCCAGTCTGAATGAAATCCGTACTGGGTAGCCACAGTATAAAATGTGTGTTATTTTTAGCATTCATTCACATCATGCAGTGACAGAGCAGTCGCTAGGAATTATAGCAGACTCTGGAAACCTATTGCTTACTTGAAAATACATTAAATCAGAAAATGTCCACAGACCTATTGGATCAATTCAGCTTTTGCTGCTAACATCAATTGCTTCCCACCTTCATTTTCAAATCTGTCCTTGGTTTCTCTAACATACCTAATATAATGACGTTAAAAAGAAAACATTTTTTATGTATCTTGTTTTTTCTTTTTCTTTTTCTCATGTGTTTGCCCTTGGCTGGGAAAATCTTGACCATAAGCACATTCCAGGCTTCTAATGAGTGCCAGGAAAGGGACGGTCTCGTGGTTAAAACACAGGACTGGAGAATGAACAGACAGAGGTCTGGTACTAGCTGGGCTCTGGCACAAATTTGAGGCAAATAACTTGCTCTCCCCATGACTCAATGCTTGCAACAAAAGAAAAAAAAAGTAAAAAAAAGGTGTGTGGGAGGCTCTTGTCAGTGGCAAACATATTTTGAGATTGTCTGTGAAGTATAGAGATTATTTTCTTTTGGAAACACTTCAGAAAAGAGCAGAGGCAGTGAGGAGGCTTTCTGTATGTCTGGAGGTTCATTCAAAATTTTCCCAGACACTCCAAACTCTTGCAACTGGCAGTTAGGAAGGGATGCTTTTTCCAAGGGATTTCTTTTACAATAAGGTTACTCTTTAAATATTCATGTATTATTTAGGACAGAACTTTAGGTTTTTGCCAAGGTCAGATATTTTTCTTTCTTACTCTAGGGATGCAAGTGAAAAGGGAGGAGTGGAGGATAGGAAATTAAAGTGTCTTTTATCCCTGGAATTAGTTTATTTTCAAATTTTATGCAGTGATTTGACTTGCTGTTTATTTTATTGAGTGTAGTTTGTTCATCAGAGGTGATTCTGCATTGTAGAAACCAGTGCACTATTCCACTCAGATAATTGAGATAATTAAATCACAGTGAGATAATTTTATCTTCATTTTAATTCTGTGCATCACTCACAGATCTTAATTTAACAACACATTCAGATGAAAGATTTCTGACTAGAGATATCTGAAGTTGTGTAAGGAATAGGAACCATTTCAGGATTATTTCTTCATTTGCTTGCATAAGGCAGACACTTTGCTGAAGGTTGGCAGTAGCAAAGCTGATACCCAGGTGCACTGTGCTCTAGCTATGCAAGTCCCCCAATGGTCTGAACTAAAAGGAAAAGCTCTGTTAGCTCAGGGGTGTAGTTGACTCTATCACAGCTGATTCTGCCATGGGAGGGTGACAAAGTTGTACTGGGTTCGTGTGGGGCAACTGGTTTTTGCATTTTGAGGTAATAAAAATGCACTCTGTGTGTGTGTGACTTCTCGTAGTATTTAGATATTCTGTCATGTTCTAAAAGGGTGAAAGAAAAGTGGAGAAGAGTAATGGGGGTGTTCAGTGACACATCAGCAACTCTAGATGTCTTATAATTTCAATCTATACATTAATTATGGCAAGAGAGGCAATTTTATGCACGAGTGCAAATCTTATGCAACAGAATGTATTTTGTCATTAACTGTATGGAAAATTTTGTAACTGTGAGAAATTTTTTCTAAAAATAAATAAATCCATTTTGTAACTAAATGCATTTATTTAGAAACAAGGGACGTCTGTCTGATTGGGAGGGAGTGGGTGTTTTGAGAAAGAGGTGGCTTGTGATTCAGAACTCCTTAGATCTATTCTTGGTTCTGCTTCTGATTCATTATTGGTTGGATCCCAAATCAGTGGAAAATGGGCCGAGCTTTCTGTGACCTATAACGAATCACATCAAAGTAAAAGTCATGTTTTAGGCAAAGAGTTTCTTAACCTGTCTTGCTCACTAGAACACAAGAATTCTGATGCAGGAATGTGATGTGCTACTTTTCCAGTCCCTTCCCGATGACCGCCTGATTCTGGGCATGCTGTGCACCTTCCATATTTGGTCAGTTTTATTTCTATGGCTTGATCAACACAAAAGTATTTTTTTGAAATCTAGGACTCTAAATATACCATGAATAGCAACACGTACTTATATATAGATAGTATCCCCAGAACTTCTTTTCTTTTTTCGGGAGCAAATCTGGAGCTGATTATGTCCATTTTTGTATTAAAATTATGACTACAATTTTGTTAAAAGTCTCAATTATCTTTTTTTTTTTTAATTATTGTTATGAGTCCTTTTAAACAACTAAAAGATTCCACAGGTAGACAATGAAAGGAATTCTGTATACTCATGCAGTCTCTTTTACACTTTAACTCTAGCCATGTTCACTGCCTTTCATTTAGGATCACAGAAAGTAGAAGAACTTTCCCAGGTTATCAAATGCAGTCTCCAGGGTTCACTGGAAACCATATAATTAAATAACAGATAAGAAAATTCCAGAGTCTATTATCACAGCTCCCAATATGCTTTCCATACCAAACTTCTGACCTGCAGTGAAAACCCAGAGCCGGAACCATAATGTGTTGCCACAAAAGAACAACAACAAACAGTTAAGTTAATCTTGATGCCTTGGTTTCTTGCAATACGAGAGAATAAATCTTTCAGATAAAGTACTTATTTGGCAAATTTACCTTTTTTGGGTTTTCTGCCCAAAGCTAGGAGGTTGCAAGATAACTAGAGGGCAATCCTATTTCCAGGCTGCACCAAGAGGCTGCATTCCAGCAGCAAAGCAATATTGAACATTTACCTTTCATTCTTGGAAATACTTCCAGCAGATGTGGGAGGGTAATTTAATGTATACATCCTATTACTGCAGATGGGATTTTTTGTGTGTGTGTTTCAATTTAGATTAAACAATATGGAAGCAATTCTCGAAAGGCACCATGTTCTTGTTGCATGTATAGCATAATGCTACTAAAAATTGGAATAACTGAATCAATAGAATGTATAAACAGATAACTCCTTTACCCATCTGCACAGATACAATGTGTTTAATGTATTAATTAAAACTTTTAGCAAAAAGGAAAATGAAGCTTGAACACTAATCTAAAAACATTCTTTTTTAAAATGTCAGGAGTGTACTGTACAAAACAACAACTTAATAAGTAAGTGAGAAATGTTGCAGTGGGTAGTGGATCTTCAACGCTAACAGTTATTGCAAATGATTGATTAAAAAAAAAGTTTAAATCTCTTAACTTGTGAAGATGTAGTTGTTGCTGAGTAAAGGATAAAGATCTGAAACCTGCTCTAGATTAGGGGAGAGAGAGGGAAAGGCTAGAAGTCCTACTTTTAGCTCTAACACAAAATCAAACATCTGTTCTTCCAACAAAGAAATTTGCAGATAGTAAAAGGGACTGCACATCTAAATCCTTTCTATGTTCATGTGAGCATACATTTCACAAGGTGCATTTGAGGTACATTTAATTAGAGCTACAGTAGTATAAATGTATTTTAAAGTGTTCCAATATGCTGACATTTTTTAGTTTCACTTCCCATGAAATGCTATTCAGGGGGCAGAATTGTCCTTCCCACCAGTGGGAAAATGAGAGCTCTTCCCTGATACTGTTGTTATTGATGTAACTGAGCACAATTTGTCCCAGTGTAGATAAGCAAAACAATTTACTCATGCACTAGACATTTCCGTCCTGCAGGTGTTAGCAATTAGTGATGATAACTCTGACGAGCACCACTGTCTGCCAGGAAATAAACTCCTTGTATCACACATCTACAACTCCTTGGAAAATTAATTTGATGCATAGAATGCAAATACATTACTAGCCTTTAAAACTTTTCTGTGTGGCTTTGGAGGTCTAGAAATGTATATTCCACATTTCCTAACTGGTGACCATTGTTCTCAATAGATTTTCTGAGATGTGACTACTTCCAATTGCAAGTCCCGTTTCTGGAACTGAACTTCTCCCCAGCTGAGAGTCTCAAATGAGGATGTAAGCAATAAGTGGTGCATAGCAAACTGTTGTAACAGGGAGTGCAAAAGATCTGAGGTGCCAGGTAACCCTAACATTATTAGGACACAGACTGGACACTAGGAGACAGCTCTGTATTCCATGACAGTTGGGAAGCCCAGGATAGAAGGCAAAGGAGCATTTGAAAAGTCCTCCCCACGCTGTTGTGATATCATGTGACTGACAAGTGGGGGACCAGTTGTGGGCATGCTCTGAAATGCCACTGCATCATTCTTGTTTTGAAAACTAACATGGTTTCATATTATCATCATGCAATATTCAAATGGTACTGCAGACCACCAGTGAGACCTCTAGTCTGAGTTGGTCGTTGTCTGGACAGTCCATGTCCAACAGACTCTTATCCTGGGATGTGATCATGACAAATTAAACCTGAATGTCTCTTATCATGGATAGTCAGGACTGCCGGATAATACAGAGAAACTTTGTGTCCCTCCCTGCAATGTAGAAGCATTATGAAAAATCAGGAAATCTCAAAAGGAAAACCTCTAAGCATAAGGAACTCTCAGTTTTCTTGGTTGGTTTCGTGTTTGGTTGGGTTTTCTTGGGGTTTTTTTTGTTTTTTTTAACAAAAAAAAAAATCACATTTTCTTCAAACATAAAGGCTATGAACTTCTTTAAAAAATAATGAGCTAAGGTTCTCCTGTAACCAAATAGCTTGAGGAGTTGGGGATTTTTGAGGATCTCTAAACCACACAAGACTGCAATCAGTACAAAAGATGAGGCAATTCAGGTCTGTATAGGCGAACAAGGTCTGACCTACTCCTGCTGTTGATGCATTGCCATTAATTTGGGTGTGACTGTGCTCATCATTAAGAGACATTTAAGTAGTGGTTTATGACAACTAAGAATTTTTATATCCATCAGCAGGCTGTACAGGGAATTATCTGAAAGCCATGCAAACAAGAAGCAGAACATTGTATTTAAGCTACTTCTGTAATGCTCATAATGAACCTTTAGTAAATTAACCAGCCAACTGCATTTTCCTCAACAGTAATATTTGAAAATGATTTCTATTATTTTATATACCTGGTGATTCCCCATCTGGTATAAGTTATTTTAGCATGATATTTTTTTAGTTACTGAAATAATCCTGTCTTTTGTTTGTAAAAATGTTTAACAAAAATTCATTATAGCTAACATAATTTTTTTTTTGCCACAGCACATTAAGATTCAAGACTAAGCCTTCAGCTGGTGTAAACTGATCTGGCTTCCAGTGTGTAGTCAATCCTTTAACTTTGTGAAGACTTTCAGTCATAGCCAAGAGAAGAATAAGAAAGTCAGTGCAGCCTTTGTATCTGTCTTATTGATCAGACCTTCATTGCACCAAGAAACAAAATGTTTTAAAAATTCTTTTGTTTGGGCCAGAGCAGTTTATGAAAAATATATCTATGGCTATACTATACTGTGTAGAGGGAGTTTGTGCATATGGTAGAGGGAAGGGTGCAGAGCTAAACAAAACCATTAATTTTAAAAGGATATTTTAATTGAAACTGAGCAAAAAGTGGAAAATTATTTATCCAAACTTCGTATCCCATAAAGGTGTGGGTACATAAAGCACGCAAGCCCGTTGCTTATTAGATTATTTCAGGCCTTCACAAGCTGTTTGCTTACTCCAATAGCAACTTGTTGATAATAGGAAGCCTTTTGTGAGAAAGGCCCAAAAAACAATGGAAAGCGTCAGATTTAGTAAAGTGTCTAAAGAAAGTCTTAAAATGACACCCATGCTACGAAGGGAAGACCAAATTTGCTTTTTCTGAAGGGAATTTGTGTTTGTCAGGAAGGGCTCCTGGCGGCTTTGTTTCCAGGCCTTGATGTGTGACCAGGAGCCTCCAGGCCTCCCGTCACCCCTGGCCTTGTTCTGCCACCGCGCTGCCCACCCATACCGACACCGCAGGGGGAAGGGTTTCAGAGGAGCCGGAATCAAAAGCGGAGGGAGGAAAAAAAGTGCTTTTCAGGGTCTGATGTGTGGGAATCAAATGAGAGGCCTAGCTGAAATCCGGTCGCCAGGCAACCACAGTGATATGCTGAGGGAATATCATTAAAGTTGGAAACTAAGCAGTCGCTCTGAATTAGCAAACCTGACCGCCGTGTGGATGATGCGCCAGAGCCACCTCAGCCCCCAAGCGCCGTTTCTGCACGTAGAGGGGGGAAAATAGCAGCTGATTTGTGGAGTTTTTCATAAAAAAAAGACAATGGCTGTCCAGACACAGAGTTGGTGGTGAAATATGGTAACTGCCAGGCTTGCAGCTGGCCCTCTGACACAAGATTAATAAGTTGCCGTTTCCTAGCCGACCACAACCTAGTGGGAACTATCCGGCATTTTTCCATGAATTGTGGGTAACAGCCTTCCCGCAAGCTGGCCTACTTTACTGCTCTGCTTTCTGCGGATCGCCCAAAGTGCAGTAAACAGCTGTGGCTGCAATGAGGTCAGCGGACATGGTGTCCGGCAGCCGCCACCTGAGTGGCCCAGCCCTGTGCACAGATCCCAAGGCTGGGCTTGACCTGCAACGCGTCCACTGGGAAGGCGCCCGTGGCTGTTGGTTAAGCACTTCGCAAAGTTTTGCTGCAACTGGAGCGGGGAGGGGGCGGTGGGGAACTGGGTTCGGAAATGACAATGTGACAAGAGAGCGGGAGCAAACCTATTGAATTAGCTTTGGGCTGCGCTGAATATTATCATTGACACGAACAAGCAAAGCTTATCTGCTCTTGCCTTCTTGAAAGGTTGAATGAAATTGAATTGCCAGCCTCTGTATTTAACCACCGTTTGGCTGAAGTGGCTCAGAGGCATACATGATCGCTTAAAATGAAGCCAGGTTGAGTCAAACTGCAAAGCGTATGTATGCATTTTTGACAGCAACATCTCAAACACAGCGTGACATGGCATAACATTTAGAGGTAATTTGATTACAGGCACTGTGTAATGCAAATCAGACTTCCCCAAACATGTTAATTTTTTATCACAATAGCTCACCAACACAGTCAAGTTCGGTTTATCTTCAAGCTACATTTTATATTATATTTAGGCTTTGTAATGTAATTGTGTGCAGTTGCCCACAAATTATAAAGAGCTAGAAGTTCAGTGAACCCCCTGGGTTGTTTCTTTCTCGGTTTAATTTTAAGTGATGATATGATGAAAATCTTTCTTTATATTACATAGAAGAGAATCATTTGAATGTTTCTTTAGGCATAGAAATCTAGAAGGAACAAGTTGCAACTCAAATTCATAGATTACTTTTGGTAGGAAAAGGAGTGAATGCATTTATGTCTTTAAGCTTCTCTATGATCAATTTATTCACTTAGGGCCACATGCAGCTGAGTTGCAAATAATTTTAGATATTAATTTTGTTGGCACGTAGGCAGGACCTGTTAGAGTAACTCTGAATATAAAAGTGCACCGTTTGAGCTTTCTGTTTCTAGATTTTCTTCTGTCCTTCTGTGCAGCACTGGTGAAACAGGTTCCTTCTTTTTTGTCTCAGTTTCCCCAGCTTTATATAGTACATTCAGATTCACAAATGAGAAATATCACAAGGAATGATATTTGAATGATAATGTCAGCCTGGGGAGAATATTCTTAAATTTTGAGCTTCTGTTTTTAGAAATTGCTTCATGAAGCAATATTATTATGATGATTCAGAGCTAATGAAACTTTCAGTGGTGACAGGGTCCTGCCGGTAGGATCTGTCTCTCAAGCTGGAGCACAGCATAATCCCCCACATCCAATGTCTGTCAGATACCAGCCAAAAGACTCAGCACTGGCAGGTGATTGCCAGCAATGTCCTATATAAGTGGCACTGGAAATCAGTCTGATTTGAGGCAGCACTGATGTATCTTACTTGGAGGACTAGGAGAAGCTGATGAGAAGTGGAGAGATGGTCTGGCACAGTTACGTGAAGTTTGATCAACCCAGTGAATTCGGAATGCAAACTCCAGAAGTGAAGCAGATCAGGGCACATCAGGGAGAAGTGAGCACAATCAGGGAGAAGCCCAAATGATGAGCACCCCAAGTGACAGCAGAAACTGAATATGTAGTCATTCACCTTTGCTTAAAAGGCATCTTGCTTTATGTCTGTGCTACAGCTGTAAAAGAGTTCTAGCATCTACCAGCCATGATTATTCCTTTCCAGTATGTGTGTCAAGGACTTCTTTTGAACATGTGTAAAGATGTAGATGAAAGAAGTATCTCCCAGTCAGTAATAAAGAGGAACCCAAAACATAAACACAAGTGAAGACTTATATGTGGTAAACATTTCCTGTACACCAACTCATCTACCGCAATCTTCCATGCGTGCTTTTAGCTCTTGAAAAATGTGAAGTAATTCATGTTGGCTTAGCCCTCTGCTCTGAGTGAAAGAGAGGAATTAGCTAATTCCAGTTACCTGAGCTGCCAGCTTAGAGCACATGCACAGGCAGTTACCATGAATCAGAGGCCGTGCAATAACCTCTTTGTAGATGAGCATCCAGAGTTTATATGAACCAATCCCACTCAGTTATAATGAGGGAGGACAAGTCGCCTTGGGCTTTGCATCCACAGAAACATTAGTACTGTTTGCTGCCTCTGTGTCTTTTTGGGTCAGTGTAGCTCTTGCATTTTCTCTGGTTCTTTATATAATCTCCAGCACTTTCAGGACACCCATTTCTCTTTTGAGATTTACCTGGCCTGAAGTGAGGAGAGAAGCTTAACAACATGGGTCCCTTATATTTATAAGAGCATTCCTCTCACGATCTCCACCTGTCACAGAAGTGAGGATTAAATACGGCTCTGTTTCTCATACATATTACTCTCTTATGTCCCAGTGATTCTGGACCCCGTGGATTCCTTAGAAAATGGGTTTTCCAAGAGCCTGAATATTGTTGCCTTTAATTCACTAATATCTCTCACATCTTTATGGCCATGAAAACACTCCTAATCTGTCAATTAAGATTTACTTATACCCTATGTGCTGAATTATTTGGGACTACAAGGTTTTAGGTATTTTAATAGTGAAATAAAGTAAAGGGACAGTATTTTTCAGTTACAGTAATAGTGCATAATATTTAGTGTGGTGTGCACTTTTGAACAACAAATGAATATGTTTTCTTCAACTGGTTTAGCATTCCCATGTGTGTTCTTTCAACCAATGCCACCTCTCAAGCCTCTCTGGTCCTACAGAATCTCTGGATCCTTTATCACTCCTTGACATAGTTGGCTGTTACTACAGCAAAGTCATTGCACTATTTTTCACTGCCCACTCTGCAGCTTTTCTGGTTTCATTGGTTCCTGGAGTCATTTGGGCTCTCTTTCTGCAAGGAAGGCGTCACCTGAATGACTGTGGTTTGCTGGAAGAAACAGATCTCCTCAAGCAGGGCCAGGAAGAAAACAGCTTCTCTTCCATCCCATGACCAGCTCCTCAGGTGTGAGGGCAGAGCTGGCTGTGCAGAGAAAAAAGTGGCTTGCCTCATTTACGGTATTTCCAATTACTGTAGTGTTAACTCAGACCCATTTCCTGGCCACAGAGCAGACACTTGCTGCTCAGCTCTAAAAATCAGCAATCAGTTTGCATCTGTGCCTGTCTGCCTCGCTGTGTGCCAGAGGGAGAGGAAAGAATGAGGCTCAGAGAACTTACTGGTTCTTGGTGTTAATGAGAAGCTGATGTGATCTGTGAGTGTTCTTCAATAAGTGATGAATGGGACATGTAAGCACAAGAACACATCTTCTTGTTACCTGTGTGTACCTTCCTTGATATCAGATGTCTGTATTACCACTCCTCCTATTGTAACCTAGGACTGTGATTGTAAACTCAATGTTCTTTATCTATTTAATAGTCTTATATAATTGAGTATCTGGGAAAGTAGAGGAGCCTGATCAAGAAACGTTCTCCTCTAGTCCTGAACTAAACAGTACTGCAGTTTTGTTTCACTTTATACAAAATAGTAGTAAAAATCATAGCAGTGCTTTGGGTGTTGTTCTGAATCTGCTGGAGGGGTAGCAGAGAGTGCCAGTTTAGGTACTGTATGAAACAGTGTGCACAGGCTAAGATCTTTGATTCTTCTGATCACATGCTTTCTGATAGAAAATAACACCCCTTGGTTTTTATTAGTTCTGAGGGTTTTCTGTGTACAGCATAGGAAATCAGTAGGAGAGTGGCTAAAGTCTCCTATGTCTACTATGTTGCCACAGAGTTTTCTGTGACACCAAAGTCCACAGCCATCTAGTCTGGAGCTGGAAAATTCTCCAGATGATCTTTGCCCCTTGAAATATTTTGTTCAGATTTTTAAGTGCCACATAAAAAAATAACTGCATGGCAAATAAATAAGTAAACCCAAACAACCTATGCAAGAGGTAATAGATACACATGTGTGTGTTATCACTAGCCCAATTTGTATTGTCAAAAGTGTGCTCACTTTGCAAAAGCCAACTTTTGAGGCATAGAGAATGGGTTTTAGCCAAGAGCGAGCTGGTGGATTGACTGATTGAATTTATCTCTGTAACACATTTTTAATAAAATTTAAACCCGTCCATAGATCAAATATATGACAATAATGTGACACTGCAGAAGAAGTAGTCTGGGTTTAATGAGAAATTTGCTGGACAGACAGTTAAGAGGAATTACCTCGTGATCAGCTTGGCCTGTTCCTACTGCGAGTGTTTTGGTACAAGGCTAATTCCCCATGCTCCTGCTTTTCTTGGCCACCATTGCAGTGTGCCTTGGGCCAGCAACTTTGGTCTATAAGTAGATGTGATTTAACCCTTATGGTTTATTTTCTGCTTGGCTGTCAGCTGATGGCAAAAGGCCAAATGCTAACAACCATGATGGCTGAGCAGCTGGACCTGCATGCATGACATCTCAAAAATTACTTACATACTGTCCCCTTCATTGCAGTGTGTTGATCTCTTCCTATTTGACTGGTGTGGTGGCAGAAGCAAGATTGCGACCTCAGGAAACACACAAGGCTAAGGTTTTCTTATTTTATTTTAATGTTGCTGAGTAGGGCAACTGCTGAAGTAAACATTCTTTCTAAATTATAAATAGTTGAGCACCTTTTTTTCTTTAATTGTAACTATAAAATTTTGAAAGGATTTCTTCTGTTTATTTCCCTCATCGACTATATTCTGCTCGTTGAATTCCTGCAGATTATTACTAAGGAGAAAGAAGACAAATTTTTCTTGGAGGCAGAATTTACTCATCAAAAAATCAGTAATGAATAGGAGAGAGAACAGTCTGCTATCACATGAAAATTAAAAATATTGTATGCAATAATTCTGGAAGCTTGGTGTTTAGTTGGTAGAAATGCAGTGTAATTTGAGGTGGTGAGATTACATCTGTAAAACTAACAAATGCAGTAAGGTAGCCTGCACAACTTTCCATATACAAGAAAAGAAATCCTTTATGTTTCATTTTATTTTAGGCAAGCAAGTGGTTTTGCTGTCAGCACCACTTGTAGCAGTATAATGAAAGTGAATAATTTTAAACAAACCCTCAAATACTCTCTACTTTGTGTTAGGATTATGCAACTGAGAGAGAATAGTAACTTCTTAACAAAAAAGAAGCAATATGTGACATTTTGTCTGTCAGCACTGGTGAAGTGGAATACACAAGCTTATTTAAAATTGAGTTTTACTTCACATAATGATAAAATAATAAAGGAAAAAGAAGTGGCTTAGAGTATAATGAACCCAAAGCACCCAAGCAAGGAGCATTACAGAATCAGAGAGGAAGAATATATACAAGCATTCTGTGAAGAATAACACATTTTGATATGGGGTTTCTATAAATTATTCTTGATATTGCAGAAGTGGACACTGAGGAATCCCACCAAGACTGGTAAGCATATGACATTATGCCTGTGTAAATTGGAAAGGATCAGGCCCTCTATCAGATGCATAGTCTTCTTTTGGTACTAGATTAATGTGTCTAAATATAAGCAGGATAGAGGAATTTTTTAAAACACTTAATGTTAGGACTTCTGCTGACGTAAATGAGAGAAGAGCTTGGACAGCACTGAAGACTTCAGAAAATCCTGGGTTTTGTGTACGTTATCAAATCCTTAACTGCATGCTAAATCAGCCTTCCAATTTTAAAATTGATTAATAACTTATTTAAAAGACCAGACCAAAATTGCTTTGAAATTTGTGAAAAGAATCCTGATGATTTCAGAAGGCTTTGGATCAGTTTTGGAATCAATTTTGTTTTGGATGAACTTGGTTGTTTAGTGCAAAATAGATGGGCAAAGGGGCATTAGAACAGAATGTGTTGATTGGTACCAGTTACACCTTTTAAATTTGTGGCATTTGGAGTGGAATTCACTTTGCTCTGAAATTTAAAATAAAGGTAGAGAGATATTTCTGAGATACAGATACAAATTAGATTCAGCATTTTTTTCACTGCTTTATAATTTATTCCACTACTTCTGATGTTATTGAAGGACATGCAATCTCAGAGAAACGTTCCTCCAGGTAGATGGATATTATTGAGGCTGCAATAGAAGTTAACTTCAGGAAATGTGTTTTGTGGTTCACCATGTTTAATTCAGTGCAATGCATCTGACTATAACTTGATTTCTTTTCCTGCATATTTTGGGTTTTTGTGCTCAGTTGTGATGCAAGCAGGGGGAGGAGAGACTAGGCAAAATGTGTTTCCTTGAAGTGCAGTGTTGCTGCGTGCAGCAATCTCCTGTTCTGCCTGATCAGTCCCGGGCTGGCCCTCGGCCTCATGGGATACTTCCAAAATAATACCAAGGAACCTGTTGTTAGTCTTGGTTTTGCTACCTGTGAAATTCAATATCGAGCTGGTAAGGATCTGATTTCACCTAATCCAACAGGGAAACCATGATGCCACTTCGGTGGACTTTGCAAAACACTGTGTGTAGAACAAGGGACTGCCAAAGCCTCTTCTTGCTTCAATCTCTACAGATAAAGAACCAACTTCTGTAGGAGAGCCGTGTGAAAGGCTCAGTGCTTCCTTGGCTCACACACTAAGAACAGCTGCTTAATATTGACTAGATACATTTGCTTTTATTGGAATTACATTACTGTGTATTCATGCAACTTCCCCAAAAGAGACATTTTCCCCCTTGTGTTGTGTTTAAATATTTTCCAGTTAGTAATCTCATAATACTCTTCACAAAAGAAAATAATTTCATAGCAGAATAGACACATCCTGAAGATATCATGTCTTACATGAGGACTGGTCCTTCATTAGTGCCGCAGTGGAATTCAGGTTTGCTAACAAAGCAGAATGTGCCCACGATATTAATGTAGTGTGATCGGCCACTTGATGAGGGAATAATTCATAGGCATGCACTAACGAGGCTTTGACTGAGCTTTGCTCACCCTTTTAAAGGAAGACAGGGCTGTTGTTTTGGGGTTCGGTCCTGGCCCTTCTGAAGGCATGAGGATTATATTGTCTCTTTGAGGTGTATAACAATGAGAGCACTGCCTCTTCCTGACAGGCCCTGTGCTATGCCTCTGTTAGAAAACAGAGCTCAGAGGTCTACCAAAAAGCCCACTGTGCCTGGAAATATCAGACAATGAAAAACTGAATTAATAGAACCTGACACAGTTTTACTGTAGCAGCATGTTTTTCTTAAATATATTTTTCCTTCTCTTGTCAACAGATTACTTGGTGCTCTTTTCAGAAACAGAAAAGTTGCAAAACCAAAACAAAGCTCTAAAGATATTGGGTTAAGGATTTTTTCTTTTCCCTTTAATTCTGTGTTTAAAAAAAAAAAAGATACCACACGAAATGTCAGACAGTCTGAAGCGCTGCTGGCAGAGTTAAGAAAGTGGTTCTCTGACAAAAGAAGCCAGGTTGTCTTTGACTATCCATTTGAACATGCAGACCTGCTTGCAAGCCCAAACTAGAATTCTTGTCCAATTTTGGGAGTGCTTGGATTCTGCTTTTTGGGGTTGATCTTGTATTGACACATGAATTAGTAACTAAATTGGTACCCACATCTGTCTTTCCGTGCAAAATACTTGGGTTGCTTGAAGCTAGAGTTTTGACCTTGGATTGCAGAGTATCTCACTTGGACATAATAAATAGTTGTTGGGTTTCTTATTCCAGAAACATATTGGCCCCAGCTGAATGCTCAGTCACTGGGCTTGAGGCCTCTGTTTTGAAACGCAGACTCAGGCAAAGGGAATTTACTCAACTTTTAGTGCTCAGCTGGTATTGTCTGGGGTGAAACTCCAAATCTTCTGGCATACAGTCACATTTTGCTGCTGACTTCAGCCTGGCTAGGTTTTTCCCTGTCTCATATTTTCGTGCTGCCCAAACAGCTGCTCACCTGGAAAGGGAGGAGGCAAAGGCTCCCTTTCGTGTTTTGGATTCTGTGTGTTTCTAAGGCGTGTTCTCAGCCTGGATTAAGTGAGTTATGAACTGTTGAACAGTGCAGAATGTCTGTGGCACCAGCTATGGAGGTCTGTCCTCAGATCTCCCTTTCCTTCTCCAGAAACCCCTGCAAACAGAGTCTGGAAACCAAGCAACATCCACCAGTCAGACAAGACAGAGAATCCTGTAGCAATACCAGTAGTAGAGCAATTATGGTAAGCCTTTAACTAGCTACAGAGTGAACATTTTACATTCCTAAATCTGCCATAATGCAAAATAATCTGTTTATATTAGGAAAGACATTGCATTCTGCTCACTCATCCCTTCCCAGGCTTGTCTGCACAGAGCTAGGTTTCCATAACTCATAATAGGAAAACACACAATTGTCAAAACCTTAGGAGTTGTCTTCTTTTTTTAATATTACCCCAGCTGCACTTTCTTCATAGCCAAAGGGTCTCTTATTGCTCTTTAATGAAGAGCCATATTGAGATAATCTGGAGCTTGGTGCTCATCCCATGAGCCACAGGATCCCCTCTCAGCTGCTGGACTCTCTTCCCAATTATCACATGTGGCCTTGAAGCTGTTTTCCTCAGCAGCACTTGATAGAGTTCAGACATTCTGGCCTCACAGGCAACACACTCACCCTGCTTTTGTGCAACTTTGTCTACAACTTATAAGTAACTTCTGTTGATACCCATTGGGATCTGACATAGGAAGCCTCCAAGTCAGAAACATCTCTGCTTTCCTCCCAGCCCCATTTAAATGAGACCATTTTAGTAGGTGACCATTCCACCTGATGCATGCCACATGCAGGTCAGATGTAATACTTTCAGTAAACTGATTTTCAAATTAAATTTAGCAATAGCATTTCAATAATGAAGTACTTGCAGAGTTCCAAGCATACTGCAGGAATTTAGTGGGTCTTTTTATAACCATGGGCTTGCCTCTAACTACAATTATAAATGGCTCAGTTCTTATCTGGTTAGAGGGAGTTGGATTGTGCCCTGAACTAGATGCCAAGTTTCAAGAGCTTTCAGAAACTGGACTTAGATCAGATGAAGCTTTAAGAAGCTAGATGTTTGGATGAACCACATGTTTTCAAAAAACCCCCAAACCACCTCATCGGGTTTTTTTCCTTATAATCTTCTAATATAGCAAATGCATTGCTGGCTGTCTGCTATATGAAGCAGGGTAATATATGCATGAATAGCTTTAAGCTTGTGACTGGTTCCATCAAAGGGTTAAATTTTTGTGCATTGTTAAATTCTCTGTATGGGATTGCCATTCCAGAGCCCAATCCCACATTCCTGAGCAGCCAAATTTCCCCTGGAAGTCAGTGGGAAGTTTTCAGGTGCATAGCAATGGACTACAAAGCAGAGTTTCTTGAGAAACAGGGGACTCGCCATTTTCAAACAAAAATCTAGTCACCTTGAAAGCGACCTCTGTGCTCTCTCTCAGCCAGAGCATAGAAAGAAAACCTTCATTTGTATTTATCCTCTAACACCGAGTGAAACAAGCATTGCATACCCATCAAAGAAAATACTTTAAAAAATACATTTAAAAAAATGCCTAAACTCGGAACGTTCAAATATTTTTGCCCCTTCCTTTCAGTGAGGCACATTTCTTTTAATAAATGCAGTTAGGCAATTATTACAAGTTGCTGCAAGTAGCATTTATTTGAGAGAAAAGCAGAGTTCCCTTCTATTTTGCTCCCTGTTCCCCCTCTGTGATTCCCAGTTTCAGCGCTTCCCCCAAGCTCATTTGGGCAGGGTGCCTGTGAGCAGCACTGAATATAAAGAAAGGAAGCGGCCCAAGTGTAAGTTTCCTTTGCCTTATGCCCCATATTATTCCTTATTTGTTGTGCTAATTCAGCAGCGTAATTCCCAAATACAGCCTCCTTGAATTGTTTTGATGAGAACTGCTAACTCAGTGCAGACTATTTTTAATGAGTTCTGCAGCCTAAAGAGTCAGAACTTTACGACGTGAAGGCTCCATGCACTAACTGTTTAATAATATGGCCGATTTATTGAAGTCCCATTACTATTAAAAAAAATTATAATTTCTGCGATGTGATTAAAATTTGTTTCTCAAACCATAAAGCGGAGTGTGCAAGTTAAGCAGCTGGGCACCCGTGTCCTTTGTCCTCGTGCCTTTGGGGACGATGTGGTAGTGCCCTCTAGTGACACATCCCGACAAGTATTCCATGGAGCACAATGCAGGACTTTGTTCCACTTCCTGACGATTCTTTCTTTTGGACTCTATTTTGGGACGAAATTGACTTATGTCTAAATATTTCCAAAGCTAACAGCTAGCGAAGGCGTCGCAGTCCAAAAAATAATACATTTTTCCATACTTTTTAGAATCAGTGGGTGTTTTTTCACCTTTCAACTACTGTTATTAACAAATGAGCTGTGGTTAAACATTTCAAAGAAGCAGAATTTTTATTTTTGCTCTTCTGCATTACTTGTGCCAGCAGGGTTTTGCATGGCTGAAGCCTTACAAAGTCAGTAGTTGGAGGCTTCATCCAGTTC
This sequence comes from Dicrurus megarhynchus, assembly GCA_013399195.1. Lineage (NCBI taxonomy): Eukaryota > Metazoa > Chordata > Aves > Passeriformes > Dicruridae > Dicrurus > Dicrurus megarhynchus. The sequence continues at coordinate 929,036 of VXAD01003770.1, read as the reverse complement.
CCAGGGAATTTAGTGCCCAAGTTCTCATTAGACTTCCACAGGAGCAGGATTGGGTTCACTGAATAGTCATACACAATTAAAAGATAAACAGTCAGCCTGAAATGTTACCGAAACTTTTAGCTTCCTCTGCTCAAGAAAGAGGGGCATTCAGAAATGTTCAGAAGACAAAAAAGAAAAAAAAGAAAAAAAAGAAAAAAAAGAGAGAAATCTATACTAATAGTAGAAAATTTCAGAAAATGCACAAAATATCTATACCTTTGTTGCTGTGAAAGAACAGTTTCTCTCTGTGTCCTCCTACACACATTTTATCATCTCTTTGTGACCATAACAATAACATATTGGAATATGACCAAATCAGTGACCTGCTTCATTCAGGGATTGGCTGTTTTTTGGCATTTTTCTGTAGCAATGAAATCAGTGAACTATAGTTTGCCTACAATGTACAGGGGATTTTGTGCATGCCATAGTACACACTATTAATATGGCATATTTTGTCCATATATTCTGTAATGAGGATAGATCCACCATTGTTAATGCTGCAGTTTGTTGTCTGAGTACTCCTGCTGTTACTGTTAGTCATATTGAAATAGCACTAAGGAGCCTTATTCAGAGCCAGATGTGCTTGGTGCTGTATAAATATGAAAAAAAAAAAGGAAAAAGCAGAATCTGTAAAGTTAGTTTCTCTCTTGAATATTTAGTTTCATTTAAATATCAAACTTCCTGTGCCATAAACAAACAAAAAGTCATCCTGTTAACTGATGCATTAAAGAGGTTAGATCATCTACATCTTCTGTGATGGGGAGGGGGGCGAAAGGGGAAGTGATGCTATTGACCTATATAAGTGCTATTCAAAGTGAGCAAAAGTTAGCCTAAGAAAAGCTGAAATGTTCTGCGTGATCCTCTTCACATGGAAAGGTCAGGAGGTGGGGAGTGAAAATCAGGAGAAAAAGATGTGATTAAAATGAGGTTTTATTTTTGTTTCAGGTTAGGGGAGTGGGAGCTGATTGAACATTTTAGACATGAGAGCAGAGTAAGAGATGTATCCCTCAGTGCCAGGGTTATCCATGTAACCCAAAGGCCCTTTTTTATTTAAAAAAAAAAAAAAGCTAATGCTTGTGATCTTTTCCAAAGAGGGAATCAATAAATGTCCACCAAAGTTGTTCTTTTGGTCAAAATGATAAATGAACATCGAAAGGCTATAAACTGGTAGCAACCAGTGTAGTGATCCTGGAATTCAGCAAGGAAACCAATAAAAGCAAAACAAGACTGAAACCTTCCTGGCTTTGCCATGGCTGCTGAAATTCTTAGAAATGACCCAAATATTTGGCATGATATGATAAAAAAGAGAAAAAAGTTAATAGTTTTGCATTTTTTCCCCCTCTCATTGGAGTTAAATCTTAAAATAACAAGTCCTGTGGTTCTCCTTCCAACATCTGTAGTTTGTATGTCCAGTGAGCCTTCTACACAGTCATCGATGCCTGAGTGCACAGCATCTGGAGTCAGCCTTGGCACCTGCCTGCACGGAGGCTTTTGGCAACACAGAAGGAGGAGGGAGCAGGCACCAGTATCCTCGAGTACCTTCCTGTGCTCAGGGGATGTTGCTCAGGCTTGAATTCTGCTCCTGAGTTAGGAACAGTCCGGGAGCTTCACAGAGTCCGTGCTACCACCAAATGCAGCAAACACAGGGCAAGGCACATCATTTTCCGATGTACCACTAGCCAGAGAAATAACTCCTTGTGTTTCCTGGATGTTGCAATACCTTAGCTAAGAACATGCTGATTTTCATACAAAAGATGTAGACCCCCCCAAATTATGAAAGTTGCTCTTTATTCCTTTACTCTTTCGACTTTTTAAAAAGCAATCTGTATTTCCAGCCAGGCTTTAGTTTAAAATAACCGTCTCATTCAAAACCTCACCTGTAACTTTATCCCAGTGGTAACTCTTACCTGCCATACTAGCCCTAGGCCCTTGTAGCACTTGACATCATCTCTTGGACAGGTTACAGAGCCTATTGAGACAGTTGTTAGAAGCAGATTTACTCTGCAATGTGGAGCCAACCACAGAAGAAAATTAGTGCATTTATCTGTCAGCATTAGGCTAGATTATCAATCCAGTACACTAGTCACAGGATCTGGTTTTTCTTTCTCTGGGGAAGTGAAATTGATATAGTGGTAGGCAGTAAAGGTGTCAGTTATAAACAGGACATTAGCATGAGAAAGTAGGGAAATGGCTACTTTTAGGCAACAGTCCTTTTTTAAATATAGATTTGAAAAGCACGCTTTTCTTCCTCATAAGCAGACTTTCTAAAAAGAATGTGAAAATTCCTTCCTTCAAGCCTGTTAGCTTTGTTTTTCCTACAAATAAAGTGGTTGATTCGGAAAAAAAAACGGGAAAAATCCCTCTCTCTCTTTAAAAAAAAAAAAAAAAAAAAAAAAAAAGTTGTGGTAATGAATTTCAAGATTCTGAAAAGACCAAAATTTTTCCCAATCAGGCAAGCCTCTGCAGGACAATGAGAAAAGAGTTTGCAATAAAATATTTATTATGAAAATTAGCTAGCTTTCCTGGTCATACATCATCCATGAGAAAATTGCAACTTTTTTGATGAGTGAGATTGCAGTAACATCCAGGTGTCCCCATCCCAAATCACTGCCCTGTTCCTGGATGCTGGACAAATACCCTCCTGAATAGCTAATGAAGATTTTGTTTTGAGGAACAGCAAACTCAGCTTGGTAATTGCTGTATTTTAGGTTTTTTGCCATACCTGCAAAGCATTCTACTACCAAGCCCAGCCAACCCATTGCTATTCCCATTATCCACCCACAAATAAACATGCTGCATGAAAAAATAAGACAGGTGCTCCCTACAATTACATTCCATTGTATATGGATGAGTATGAACTGCATGAGATTGGATTTTATATAAACAAGCAGTGAATAGCAGTCCTTTGTCCCTAAACCCCATTTTTTTGTCCCTAAAAAGGGTTCTCAAACCCTTTTATGGTTTTAGGCCATCATGTTTAGGATATACTTTGTTTTATTCTTCATGAGTCCTGGTAGAGTGGCTGCTGAGAAATGCAGCACTGCCAAAGCCAGCAGGAGGTGACAGGGGTATCAGAGTCTGGGATCAGTCCTCTGTACAGTCAGGTGTGCCCTGCTGCCTCCTGTGCTCCAGAGGAGCCTCTCCTGAGTGCAGAGGTCTTGAGCAGAACTAGATTTTAGTTCAGGCAGGTAGAGTGGTGTTGGAGATTTTGCTGCACTTCTAATATGAAGAAAGCACCATCTCTGTTAGGATTTGTAAACAAGGCTGTTGTTTCTCAAAATATATAAAAAAAAATCCCAAGAAGCTGGAAAAAAAAATTAAGACATTTCAGAGTGTGATGTTGGGTGCATAATACCCACAGAATTTCAAAGATACTGAGGCCTTTGGTTCCTTTGTCCTTCCTCCTTATCTAATTTTATATGAAAGCTAAGACTTGCCCTTATATTTCTAGGTCTTTTCAATTTATAAAGGATTGTTCTGATTGCTGGTACTATAGTCCTGAATAAAATGTGAACCTCAAGAAATACCACTTAATCCCAAAAGTGAATATTTTTTTTGAAAGCTTTTTCTACTGCTGGCTTAAGTACTTAAGGGCTTTCCTGTAGAAAATATATCAGCCCTTTTCCATGCTGGTTGAACATTTGCCACACAGAAGTGCCTGAGTGTGAGGTTAAAAATCAATTCCCAAGAATGACTGGGTCACTTAAACCTGTTGCTTGCTATTAATAGAAAGCAAGAGCAAATTCATGTTTAAATTTCTGCCATAATTTTGGGTGAAAAATCATTGATCCTTGTTTTGTAAATTTCACTAGTGGTATGAGTGAGGTTGTTTGCACCAGTTAACATCAGTCACAGGTAATAGGGCATCAAGGTCAGGCCTCAGCTTCTGTAGGCCTCTAGAGAGATGTTTTGCTTTAGAACCTCATTTTCTTCAAACAGTGCAGTAGTAACTATCTCCCTGCTCATGGTTGGAACTAGATGATCTTTGAGGTCCCTTCCAACCTAAACCCTTCTATAGTTCTGTGAATGTATTTTCCTGGCCCATTTTCCTACCATACCTGCCGTGGCAAAGAGGACAGAACATGGGTGTTTGTTTCTATGAGGGGAGCACTTGATTTGCACAAGGTAGCAGTGGTGTGGTGCATGCTGCCCATGTTCCTGGTGTGGAGGCTGTTTGCTGCTCACCACCTGCTCTCTGTCTTCCCAGCAATTGAGTTGGAACTGCCAGTGCAAATTCAGAGCTTTTTACTCTACTGCTGTGTGTTGCATGCAAGTGTTGTTTCACAGCCTGACACCATCCCCTTCTCTCTCCCCCAGCAAAAAAAAATGTGTTGTGTTGTGTGGACAAGCACCGGTCAATGTTGCTCTGTCTGTAGCTGTAATGTCTCATCTGTGGGTCTGCTCCAAGGTTCTTGTGCCCTAAAACTACTGCTGCTGAAGAATTAGTGGGAAGATGGAGTTGCCTCACCACCTGAGGCTGATTCCTTGGCCTGCAACATTACCAGTGAGAGCAAAAAGCTGCTCACAGAGGAGAAAGGGAAGGAGCACATGTGGCATGAGAACAGAGATGCTGTCTACAGCAGAAGAGGGACAGAAAGTCTGAAGGACTGGAAATAACAAATATCATTTCCTTCATGCTGTGCTGCTTGGGTTAAATTGCAGAGAACCAATGTGAGTTACGTTTCCCTGTGTTGAGAGTCCAGTTGGGCAGCTGTGTGTGTGCGAGCAGTCAGTGCCAGCAGGTCTACATTCCTGGCAGCGGGCTCAGGCTGTGGAGGACAGGCAGGTTGATGGGACCTGTATGAGTTCATGGTGGGATGGCTCAGGCCTCTCTGAATGTCTTCTTTCAGAGGTTTCCTGTGGCTCGTTACATTCTTGCTGTGAAGGCTCCCCCGATTTAGATACGTGCCCCTACAGATGCAGTCTGCTGGTGCTGGAAAATAGCCTGAGGCAAACTGTGGATCTTTACCTGTCTGTGCTATAACTTCTTACTTTGGGAAATTCCCTGTTAGACCACTCCTGAGCTCAGAAACCATGTACATGTTTGGGCAGAGGTAGAGATTGCAACTTTTACTTTCAGGGCCTTAGGAACTCTACTGGACATCAGTAGACTCTGACAGCTTACAGAAGACCTCTTCTATTCTGTGAAAGAGGAGTGGCATTCAGTACTGCCAGGCTTTCTTCAGTTGGGAAGGCTGGTCGTTTGAAGGAAGGGGTTGTCTTTGCTTTTAAAATTAGCATAGAAAAATGAATTTTTTTTTTCCAGGACTTTGACAGGTAAAAGACTGCAGAGCAGGTAAAGGCTAACAAGGTCCCTGCCTATTGCCTAACACTGCTGCAGTAAAACTTAATGGGAAAACCTCTTGATAAGGCACAAGAGACCCTCTCCCTGTGGTGCTGTCTGACAGGGAAAGGCTTCCACATTGTTGCCCAAGTTTTTTCAAATGGTTTGCTTTTGTTTTGCATGTAAGAAGGAAAACCCTAGAAGCAACTTAAGAAGAATCAGTGCACAAATCTTAGTTTCTCTCCCTCACCAGGTGAACCTTCTCAGTGTCTTTCACTGTCCCAGCAACAAAATGGTGTCTTTCAGCAAAGTGAAAGACAGCTTTTCTTTCATTAACAAGCTGCCACAGACTTGGTCCAAACTCTGAATATAAAATTCCTGTATTTTCATTGTCCTACACTGTGCTTTTCATAGGCAACTTTTATGTGTGTGCATATATATATATAAACAAATAAATTTAAATGGCAGTATTGTTAGGTAGGAAGCCAAGCTAAAGTGGCTTTGCTCCATTTTTTCCCCAGCAAGAAGTTCAGGATCACTTTCCTGAAATCAAGAGCCTGGGGACTTCTTGCTGTTCTACAGAACTGAAATGCAATGAGTCACTGCCGTCTGTCAATTTGTGTCCCTCGTTCTCTTAAAACTCTAGAAGTGTTTCTTAATTTGTTTTTACTTGTTTTTCTTCATCAGGCAGTGAAAAGAAAGTCAGATCTGCACAGGAATAGATTTAGGGAATTCTCATCCAATTCGGCAAATTCTTTGCTCACTCCCCCTTAAATGAAGCTATTTCCATTAGAAAAGACTACTTGTGTGAGTAAGCTTTGCCCAAATGCAATACCAGCATTCGTCATCTCAATCTATAAATCCAAGGAGCAAAAATTTCATATATTCCATCTGCTGAAGCGGTAACTGGAGTTTCTGGATAGTTGGAAAATCAAGCTGAAAAACTTCATCAGAAATTCTCTGTTGAATGGAAAGCGTAAATTTAAGAGATGCTAATATGATTGCAAAGGGCAGATCTGATGACCTAGAATTTTAAGAGGAGAATTTTAAGATGTGAATAAATTGCTGAGAACAGTAATTTGTCACTGTTCTCGCCGCGGAACGGAGAGACAACACAGACTCCGAGCTCAGGGTAAAAGAAGGCCGAAGCCATTTATTAGCTTCTTGGAGGGTTTTTATATGTTAGTTTGCAAAAAGTGTGCTATATGGCATAAGGTAGTTGGTTCTTTCGACCATCCACCCCTTAAGGTGATTGGCCAAGTTCTAAGGCACCCATCTCCAAATATTTTTCTAGTTGTAGCCATAACAATGGTGGAAGACAACCTTGCAGGTGCAGAAGTTTACAAAACTGTAACATTATTTTGAATTACTTGCATGGGAAAGACAGAGTTCTCACAAAATGCTGCTGAGAGCTGAAGAAATTCCTTGCTGAAGCTTTTTCAGCATCCATAGTAATTGACACAGGAAGTCATCAGAGCTCTGAGATACTGAAGCATCTTTACTGAAGATGCTGCTGGATTTTGCTTTGCCCACTGTGGTTTCAGTTCTCTCACAGCCCTCTCTACTGCTTGGACTTTGCAAACCTGATTGCTAAAGCTAATTGAAAAGCTGTTTATGGAGTTAATAACAATGTTCTCATTCACTAGGTACGAAAGAGGAGCAAAGTACCAAAAATTTAAATTCTCTCCTTTATTCAACTTTCAGATTGGGCAAAAAAAGTAACACAATTTTATTGACTTTTTTCATTCTCCCTGTCTCTGAACTTGAATTTTGCACTCCTGACATAGTAGGACAGCTCTTTTGTCTGCAGGTGCAGTGGAGGAAGGGGAGAAATGTAGCATTGCAGAAGAGCCCTGAGGGATGAGAGCAGTAAGAGATATCATCTGTCCCTCAATCCCCAAAGGAAGGAATCCTGCACTCTGACTTGACATACAGGTGTTTGTGTTAATTACAGAGATATGAGTTAGGATGGTTTTACCGTATAATATTACGTACCAAATGCCTATAGATTATAAATAAGATAATGTTTACTCTTAAAAGTGCATGGCTACAGTTTCCCTAGGTTTTGCAAAGCTGGTAGCCTCAATCTGGTGATGGATTTTGATTTCTTTTACTAAGAGAACCATGAACGTTATATCAGAGGTAAAATGTTGTGAAAGGGCTGATTGCAGTAAATATAAGAGCAAATTCAAGGAGGAAGGAAAGAAACCACTGTTCCTGCTTGCTGATTTTTTTTTTTTTTTGCTATTTTTCCTTAGTATAAACGACAGGCAATCATTTACATGAATCTCTCCATTATAGACCAAAATAACAGTGCAGTTTTCATTAACAAAAAGACTACCTTTTTCTTCTTCGTTTGTGTTGTCAAGATACTTTAGCTGAAATATACAGTGATTTCCAACACTTACCCTAGTTGTCACACTGAGAGTGAAATAATGGCTGACATTAGGAAGATTATTTTTCAGCAATAAAATTACCTTTCACAACATATTTCTATCTAAGTGGAAATGATGGAAAATCATAGATTCTATTTTCAAATTGAGAGGGAGGGAAAGATGAAAATGAAATCAACAGGATTTCCTACCAGAGAATGTAGAGAATGCAAGCAAGCCAAAGGTGCTGCCCCAAATCCAGTGGGAGCAAGTTCCCAGACCTGTTTTTATTAATTGAGCCAGTTGATTGAGACAAGTGGAATTGTGTGAAATGTTTTCTGTGCACCATGTAAAATGTGAAGGTTAATTAACTGGGATCCCAATCCTGCTGCCTCTGCTGTCAGCAACACAACTCATGTGGATATCATTAAGAGCCGAGACTGAGCTTTTACTTAGGTTTTGTTAAGGACTTTGTGAACTTTTTGATGAATCTCTAGCCAGATTTGACAGAAATGGGGTCAGTTTAAGGTTTTCTGTTGAAACTGTGATGTTCCCAGAAATGTATGATTTCAGTCATAGTCCTGGTGAAACTTGGCTTCGCTGTGCATGGAGTTGAATTTGAATGGAGTTCAGGGCATCTGAAACTATGTGAATCAAAAGAAAAAATGTGCATGTGATCCCTGCTGAAGTGTAACTGCCAAATTAAGACTTCCTATAAAAATGTTTCTAAAGAAAAAATGAAAGGAGCATAGGCTGGCTTTATAAATACAACTGCATCTTCTATCATTAGGCAGGCAGCCAGAAAAACAGGGGATTGTGATTGGGCTATAAGTTGCATAACTGTAAATGTAAATAAGTAAAAGGAATGGATTGGTGACTTTCCATTTGCCTGTAAATGAGGGTAGAATTGACCCTTCAGGAGTGCTCAGAGTCCAAGGCAATAAACACGGTGACTTTGCAGTTTGCACAAAATATACCTGTTAGTAAACCCAATAAAATAACACTTTCTCAAAATGCTGCCCCCCTGATTTTAGCCCTCCAAAGATCTATTTTTAGATCTGCCTTTTCTGCCAACGTTGCTCCTGAGCCATTGTTCCCCTGAGTCGGGGCTGGTGAAGCAGCTGGCAGCGAATTGCAGGTAGGTTGGAAATGCACACAAACTTGCTCAGCTACAAAGAGATTTTAGTTCTCATAGTGTTAACTGCCCCTTCCCTGCACTCCTCTCCCCCCGCGCCACCCCCGCCTGCCACAAGCACGACCCAGATCACATTAGAGTCCCAGAGCACAGGGAACGGGTCTCATCTATCCGTCACCAAGGAGGCAGACAGGACGGGGAAACAACAAGTCATTTGTACCTGATGAGGAGGACACTCCTGGGAAACAAACAGATGAGCCACCACATGAATCTGAGCTATTCTCTGAGGTAAACAGAACTGCATGAGAAACACACAAATTATCAGGGGCATCATGCTTAACTCCCTCTCTTCAAGCTGCTGGACGGGCTGTGGGCCTGAAACTCTAGATTGTCCCAATATCTGATTGTGAGAAAGTTAACCCTCTAAAAGCATCAGGGGAGGGAGAGGGAATCCCAGACCCCAGGTTTGTGGAGTGGTGTTGTTCACCCTTGCTCATGTTTAGTTGCCCATGCCACCCCACAGTGTCCTGGGACGCCAGCCCTGTGCCAGCCACAGAGGACACAGGCAGCAGGAGCAGCCCAGGGCTTGCAGCATGGTTTGTGCAGGATACAGATTTTCCCTTTGGGGCCCTTTCTGGTTAGATTTATCTCAGGCTTGAGCCAACTTGTGCTGCCGTAACACTCTAATGATAGGTCGTATCAAATAGTGGGGTCCCTTGCTACAAACAAAACATTTGTAGCAGGGTGCAGTCACTAGGAGTGGTGATAGCAATGACACCACTGCAGAGCAGTGGTTGTGTGTGAACGGTCATGTGCTCATGGCACATCTTGCTCTGCCTGCTCCAGTGGGCCTGAGGGCCTTTCTTCAGCTCCCATTTCGTAAATGTGCTCACGTTCTGGTTGAAGGGAATCATATTAACTGATTTTGTAGCAGGCCTAAGCTTTCTAGCAAGGTATGTGGGACAATTTCCAGAAAGGGAATTTAAGTCATCATGGCAGCCGGCTGCTGTCTTTGACACACCATTGCACTGGGCAGCTAGAGGGTGTGCAAAGCTTCATGGCATGGCCACAGGGATAATATAATCATTTATCCCTGTTTTATGACAAGAAATTGAAGTGGAAAGAGATTTAGTAAGTGATTTGTATGAATTCATGCAAGGATCCTCTGTTGAAGTGAGGAATTAAACCAGAGTTTTAAATCCTAGTCCAGTGCTTTTAATCACAAGGTCATTCTTCCGTTCCGCTAGGTAGCAAAACAAGAGGTTTAATTTGGTGCTTAATATTTAAAAAGAGATGTCTGTGAATCTCAGTCCAAGAGGCACATAAGTGTAGTGGTTAAAACAAATTGGAGAAAGAAAAGATATCCTGCTGGAGCTGAGTTCAGAAGTCTGGCAAGAAGAGGGGTCTTGTGATTAAGCATGACTTGAATGTAGGTCACTTTGGAGAGCCAGGTGATTTCTGAATGCAACACTTAGCAAAAGTCTCTCTGCTCTTGGTGGATTTACGGTAGTGTAACTCAGAGGAGATCAAGGTTCTAATTTTGACATTTTTCTTGACAAGTATTGTTCTACTTCTTTTCTTTCGCTCTTTTCCCCTTTTCCTTGTTCTTCCATTGCGAAAGTGATTATACTCTGTTGTGAAGTGATTACCGATAACAAGGGAATGCTCTTTGAGTTAGGAATGCCTTTTCATGCTTGTGAGTTACCATATGGGAGGGTTATAGCATGTTTTTATTGTACCTTAACAGTTTCACTTATGAAGTGCCAGTGAATGCTCTATAGTATTTCTAAATTTTCTCTGAAGATTGGTACAGTATAGAACATAGAGTATCATTTAGAAATGCAATAGTATGTGGTAAAGAATTAAAAAATGCTGATTCAAGAACTAGAAAACTCATTGAAGACAGATTGGTGATTTTTGCAACAGTCCATGGTGTCTCTAAGAACATGATCTGAATAAGCAGAGTTCACCTGGGCAGGTAGAGAGCCCTGTACAGCCAGCTCCCTCTTGGAAACTGCAGCTGTGATTCCACTGCCTTCATTAAAGTTGATTCATGAAGGCCAGGGAAAAATTTGGCTTCTACTCTATAAAGTTCTGTATTCATGACTTAGTATTCTCTGTGAAGTGTGTTGAGCTTCTCTTTTTTTACATACTGTGTTACCGTATCATTTTTACTTATTTCCCTGACATATGGTCACAATTTATAATTAATTTTATGAAAGCATTTTCCATTAATTCTTTCCTTATCCTGAGAAGTAAACTCTTGAATATAACCCCATGAATGTCATCTTTTTATCATCAACGTAACTTTAGTCCAGGCCAGTAGATTACATTTTGTGTACAGGGCAGCAACTATAAATTAGCCAGTATTCATAGTGGAAGTATTAGTATTTTGATAAACAGAAGCACATATTGGTTCATTATCAGATTAGAAGGTAATTGAATGAAAGAGGATTATTTATATGTGCTTTATTTCTAGACTTCAGGAAATGGGTCTAGAAGATGGAAGAGCAGTTTCTCTGATTGCAGTTTGAGGATGTTACCACAGCTGTAGGGAATAAGTCAAAATTACAGTAGAATAGTTATTCTAGACAGAAGATTTAACCCCTTACAAAAAAACCCCAGTTGCATAAATTTTCCTTTCTTGCATCATCAAGAACAAATGCTCCAGGACTGGCTCCTGTTAATCCTATGCTCATAAGTTTTAAAACCTGTTTCTGCTAGTCCTTTCTGGGTATTCAAGTGTACCTCCTTGTCATGCTGTTCTGCTCCTGGTGCACTTAATGGTATGATTCCCATGGATTTTTCTGTACAAACAATGTTTTAGTAAACATGTTCTCAACAAATTGGAGGTGTGTTTCTAATAGGATGGAGCATTAGTCAGTATGCACATAATAGAAACTCCACACAATAGGAGAAAAGGCCAGTTTGTTTAGTCCTCTTTCAGAGTTGTGCATCCCTCTAATGCCACCTTTCCTGTCTGAGTCAGGGTATTGTCTCTCTTGCCTGTAAACCGTAGGGTCAAGTTGAGGTAAATCTCTGATGGGATGTGAAAGAGGGCAGTTCAGCTATCTGATGGGAAATTCTGTGTACAGTATCATTTAGAGGTCATGTTTTTCACCCCATCAGATTTTCATAGGTTGCTTCATTAAAAATTGAGCTTCAACCACATAACAAAACAGAGTGGCAGTCTGCTTGAAACTTCTATCAATAATGTATCAGCTCATCTATTCTGATTTCTTCCAAATACTCCCTTTGTTATTTTTAGCACAAAAGAGAACGCATCTAAATACCAAGCTCTGTAAAGGAGCAGGAGACTTCACTCATTGCCACGCTTTGCTAAACAGTGTCAAACACGAAGCAACCTTTTGCTTACATAGAGCTTTTCAGTTAAAGGGGGAAGGTTTCCATTCCATGAATGCTTGTTTTTGTGCTGGCCAAGATGAGCAATTTTTCAAAGCCCTCATTAACCAACAAGAGACATAGCTGTATTCAAGGATCCCTCCAAAGCACCAGTCATGTCAGAAACACGACCAATGCTTTCTTGGTGTGAGCTTATGCGCAAAGGTCTGAGTACTGGTCATGCTCACTGTGCTTGAGAAATTGCCAGGGATGTTGTTTAGAAGGCACAGTAATCACCTGGGCTCCTTAAAGTACATGTAGACGTGTTTCCCTGTTTTACCATTCCACTTCAGCCAGTGTAGAAGCAGGCCTGACACATCATTTCTTTTTGCTGTTTTCAGGGTAATTTTCTCTACAGAGAAAGCGAAGGCTGTAAGGCCTGCCTTGTACGGTTGTTTTAGTGTGTGCTATTTATTGAGTGTGACTGTGCAAGGGCAGATGGAGATCCAGGAGAACCTAGAGGAGAAAGAATGATCCAATACTTAGAGCCAAGGGCTTCTGTCTCCAAGGTGTAGTGCTGCTTGTAATGTGGACTTTTCACTTGGTTTTGTGTCTGTAACGTGGAATAACAGCATTTCCTCCCTTCCACATCCTGCTCCCCACAATCTCATGAACTGAATGGAAACAGGCAGAGGAAAAAGCACTCTTTTCTTATGGGTTTTCTCTGGCATATCCCTGCTGCAGTGCATTTCAGTGAACCTGTGCATTACACAGAGGTGTCCCTGCTCTAGAGTCTGCATCACTCAAGACTTGTTTCTCTCTGAGAAAGTTTTCTTCAGTGCTGGCTGGTGTAAGGAGATATAAATTTCTTTCTTTGCAAACTGTACAAGGTCCTTAATACCCAATGTATCTTTCTGCAGCCCAAGAGCTCTTCGTCTTAATTTGCAGAAAAATTTGGGGCAGACGTAGGAAAGAGAAAATTCTTATCCATAGGAAAACAAAGCAACTTCCAGTAAAGCCTGAGGGTGAAAGTGGAACTATCTTATGTACTAAATAGCAAGTAGCAATATGAACTGTAAAGCTGTAATTTTTATTTTTAGAACTAATAGTTCTAGCAACCCATTTCTAAAAATACCCATCCTAAGGGAGGTATTTATACCTCAGCTTTAGGCACCTCTCTCAGCTGGCTAAGTTAGTCACTTTATATCTCCTTTACCATCAGAGCAGAGAAGTTTCTGGCTGACCCCATGCAGCAGGACTTCAGTGCCTTGCTTTATTCTGCAGAGAAGCCTGTGATTTTAAAGGGATAACTGAGATTATCTGACTGAATTATGGACTTCAAGTTTGGTGATGTGACTCTACCGCTAATGTCTCTGCAGGTTCATTGAGCAGCTCAAGGTGCTAGAATCTCATAGCTATTTGCAAATAATCTAACTCTAATAATGGCACATTGGACAAACAGGCAGGAAACTATTATTGCTACTGTCTATGATGTGCATGACCTGTCTTATTTTGCTTTATGTATAAGGTCAACTCATTCTACAAAGAGAGTGTGAACTACGAACACAGCTGATAAATCTCTGTGGTGTTACATGTTCTTCAACATTGATTTCTGCATGACTGAATTAGTATTAGTTGCATGTATGTTTTGAGGAAAAACTGCCATTTTGTTGTCAGGGGAGTTGTTCAGAAATCAAGATAGTAAGTAAGCTCAGTAGTGGCACCAGTGCAACTTTGCACCTGTGGATGGAACATGTCCATGTACTGTGTAATGGGACTATGACAAGAGATGTTGGACCATGGAATATGTTAATTTGCTGGTAGTTCTCACATGTATCTCAACTCACCAGTAAGAAATAAAGCACCTATTTTTATGTCCAGAACTATTTTCCAAATGTTTTTTAAGATGTTCTTCAGATAATATTCTTCTATGGGGAGATGCCCGTGAGTTGGTCTATTACACCATTAAGAGCTTAGGTATTTAAGTACATGTCTTGAAAATTAAATTAACCTGTAGGGCTACATTTATGTTGCACTCTTAGTCTAAGGCTATCAGAGAAACAAGGAGTTTAGGGATGGATAACACCGTTGATCAGACCAGGTTAAATAATTGAGAAAAGGAGAGGTGATTCCAGGTGCACAGAACATGTTCACAGTCAAAATGACTGTCTGAAGTCACTATCCAGGCTCAAACATGGTATCAGTAGAAAAACAATATCAGTGATGATAAATAACCATATCTTAATTTCTGAAGAGTTGAACAAACTGAAAGGAAGGTGACAGGGAGCTCCTTAGCACTGTATAGCCCTGTAAACATGCACAGAAGAGCAGAGAAAAGGACATGAACTCATAAATTTTAGGTGTTTCATTACAGGATCAGGTTAGATACTTGGGTTTAATATGTTATGTCAATCTCCAGTCAAGTGTGGGGACATTATTTGAACTGCTGCATGCAGTTTAAACAGCAATAAATTGTATCTTGATGTTCTGAAGAATTTAAGGACTAAACTACAACCACATGAGCACAGTGAGACAGAAAGCAGTGTGAACATATACAGGGCTCTTTTAAACTGTGTGATCATGATGAGCTGCTTCTTGCTACTTTAGGGAAAGTCTTTACTTATTTTTCTCAGAGCAGAGGAAGAAGTTTCAACATTCACTAGAGAAAAATATTGTGCACTTGCACTTTATCTTCAAAACACATCATCTAACAAGTTCACTTTTCTTAGACAATAAATGCTTCCTCCCTTCAGACATGGATTAACAATGTAATTTGCAAATCTCTTCCAGCAAAAACAATATCAAACACAATGTTTATCTGTATTGAGCCTGACAACTTCACAAATGAGCTTCAAAACCCATTCAGGAGCACTGTGAATACACATCCTGCAGACATATCAACAGTTTGTTGCAGTTTTTCCTAATGAAACAAATGCTTACCAGCACGCTAATCAATCTCATCACAGGGAGAAATCATTCACTGCAGAAGTTCTGTAACTTCATTTGGCTGCCTCGTGTGTGCCTGGTGCACACTTTTGTTAGAGCTTCACAGCTACCCATGCAATATTTGATTTGGTTAATTAATGAAATCAATGTGTAAATTTGATATGATTGGTTCCTCAAGGAAGAGGTGACACAGTAACCCTGCAGCTCTAATCTTCTGCAATGCTGATTTTTAGCCTCCCTTCAGGGAAAGGTTGCAGACCTGAGGAGAGATGAGTTCTCTGATATTTGCAGAGGTTTGATTTCCCCTCTCATTTTGACAAGAAGCGTCCTCAGCATCACCTTCACGCATCAGCATTTGGCCCCACAGGGAAGGCTGTGAGCAGTTTGTGATGTTTGCTCAGAGGGCTCAGTAAGGCCACAGAGTATCTGACTCTGGAGCCTGCAGGCTCAGACAGGCCTGATGTGTAACACCTCTGTTTGACATCTCAACACATTTCCTTACATCAGCACAGGAGAGGTTTACTCCTCCTTTTGGATCGTTATCTGCTTCATAACAACTCACTGCAATACTGCCAGCCAGGATATGAAGCTGCCCAGATCTTCACAGGGAGCTCAGTGTGATCTCAAAGATGAACCACTGGTGATGTTCAAAAAGTTCAGTTAACTTCTTAAAAAATTATTTTGCTCTTCCCTGTGTGGAAAGTCAGCTGTGCTTCAGTTCATGTGAAGTGCTATTCTCCTTTAGTTCTAATGCCTGGGGGTCTTTTTTGAAGTAGTGGGGTCTGAGCTCACCAGCTCATGTCTCCGAAATCCTGGGCAGTCTCAGTGTGCAGTACAGTGAGGGCTGTGAAGTGCTGGGAGGCTGTGGGTCTGTTATAGCCTAACACCTTTGCCACAGCAAGCAAAGGGGAGGGGGCTGTCATCTGAAAAAGAGTTGACAAAATCTATAAAGTCAGTCCTTGAAGGTCAGTGACACCCAGTTAGGCCACAGCTGCTTTCCTCCCCCAGAAGCTGGGTGACTGCATGGTTGAACACTTCACTGGAACAGCCAAAAATCATAGTATTTTCTAAATTTCTTCACCTGTATTCAAAATATGCAGCACAATAGTCAAACACAAATGGTAGTGAAGAAAGTGTGCTGTAAAATGAGTGGTCTGTGAAGTCACTGGCCCATATTTCCTTCACCTTAAACATCCTGTCTTTCCCTTAGAGCAATCAACACTTGGAAATTGCATCAGTTTACTTGAAGTCAGTTTAGGTAAATTAATACAGCTTTTGTGGATACACAGTCTGACACCAGTGTTGTTAGCTACATGACTTCTGCCAGTTTTCTGGGATGATGGGGATATACAGTACTAAATTTGCCAGAATTAATGTGGATCCAAGAGTGGTCCCCAGAAGCTGCTTTTAAAAAATTTGACACAACAAAAGGACTTGCACTGAGTGATCGTAGAATTTCTGATCTGTTTATAAAAGAAACTTTGCTGTCTCTAAGGAAAAAAATTTAAATTATACAAGACAGTATGAAATTGATAATGTTTTATGTGCTTGTAGTAGCAGTTTTGGGAGATTGCTGTGCTCCTAGTGGCCAAAATGGACTGTCAGAAATGGGTTGAATATGTCACCAGTTCTGCTGATCTCAGAGAGCTTCACTTCTCCAGGGCAGCAGGATTATTATATGGCACATGCTTATAGCCTGCCTGAATTAAGACCTAAGAAAAGTTGGGGGTTTTGTCTGAACAAGAGTGGGGATGTTGAAAATGATGCTAGAAAAGATGAGAATTTTATCCTTAAATTGTCCCTAGCTTTCCCTGCTCCAGAGCATAATTTCATTTATTATTGTAATTTATTCATTTTAATTCAGAAAAAAAAATTGTTAACCATTTCTCAAACATACCAATGAAAAGTATGAGTAATTATTTAATAATGAAGCAGAAGCTTAAGAAATGTGAAGAATATCTGAAGTAATGATGGCAATGCTGCTCCTTCCTTTGAAAATAGGAAAATCTTGCAATCAAAACCAGTGTTTTCACAGTTTCTAATTCTGGCTGAAAGCTGAAAATTAAATTGCTGCCAGTAGTATTACTTGCTACAGTAAAAAAACCTTGAGGAGTCAGATACAGTATTTGTAAAATGGTAGTAATAAGTGTGTGCTTTCATTACACTACTGGATCAATACAGTCATCTGCCAAGGTGACTCTACAGGGAACATACAAATTTTTCTCTTCAGATTGAACATCTGGTGGGCCATAGGCAGCGCTCCTGGTGCTAGATGTGGACATGGTTACAGAGAGTGAGAATATTTCCCCAACAGAGAGATACCCGGTTATTGAGGTACCGCTGATGTACTGTAGGGCTGCTGATGTGGCAGATGAAAGAAGTGTTTTTCCCTGATTAGAATCAATTTGCCTGTTATGAACAGTGAGCAGATAAATACAGTAAATAAGTGCAGAAGTTTTGACCTTCCCTATCACTCCCCAGCTGCTACCACCAAGGAGTCACTTGGATAAAGTGTTTATTCTGCAGTGGGTAACAGCCCAGCCCGATCAAAGCTTTGCCTGCTGTGTGGGGACTGCCTCCTGAATAAATAAGGAGAGTCACTAAATGGTTGAACATTTAATCTATCTGCAAATGAAATTAACTGGACAAACCCAGAAGGATTCAGTCTAAATACTTCTCCTGAATGGAGTATAAATCCTAGGGTGATAGGTTTTAGAAAAATACATACTATAATTAAGGTGCAGAGAAGAAAAGTTCTTTTCCATACCTGCTCACAGATGTCATAAGAGTCAAGCACATTAATAAAACTGTACTGGACTACTTTGGAAGAACCTTTGAGCTGTCTTTGCAAACACACACAGTTGACCCCTGAACACTTTTCAGTCAACCAAGAGAAGTAACTCTGTTTCATCCTCTGTTCAAATCTGGCTGGCACCAAGTTCCATGTCCATGGTGAAGTGAGGGTGGACAGAGCAGCAGTAAAATGGTCCTTCCCCATCAGCTCACTGGGACTGAGGATTTACAGTCTCTGATAAAAGGAAATAGTGGGGAAATCTGCCATGGAAAAGCAGATCTGTAGGCAAGTTTTATTCTTAAACTTCTGTCTTTGAGGAGAAACATTAGGGAATCCAGAGCAGGTCAAGAAAGGGACTATAATACAGAAGTTTGATTTTGTGTCTCCTTTTTAGGTTGCCATCTGCTTTATCACTTAGAGAATGTTAACATTCTTTAAAAATGGGCAGATGGACCTCATTCAAGTTCTGACAGTAACTCTTTGTTATTGGTACAAATAGCTGCAGAGGTATTTAATTACCATTAGTAGTCATCAGTTTGCTGCGAGCTGGTGACATTCAGAATAGTGAGCAGGCTGCATTCTTTGTGTCCAGTGAGTTCATAGAAAGTTAAACCTACTTTTGACAACAGCCTCAAGTTAGCTACCATTAACCCCTCTTCAGTTACTGGATGATGTGTTTGAACAGTATGAATGATTAATGAAGGTTAAATAGTCCAGTTTCTATCTTAAAACCTTTTGTTATTGGCAAAGGGCAGGGCAACTGGCAAGGTGAGCAGAAATTCAAGTGTTTGGTTTTCACCAAATAGTTCTTGGCAAATTTAGATTATCATGAGATGGTATATCCAGAAGGAAATTAAGGGCTGGGCCAAAGAATGTAATCCTTGACAGTTTGGCAAAATTAAACCAATCTTGCTTACGAAATTAAACTTCTCTGCTTATAGTATGCACAGTATCGCAGTATGTAAAAATAAGCAGTCTAGCAAAAAGAACTGCATTTGGTTTTATTCTTTGTCCCTTTCTTAGATGATAGAAACAGAAGGAAAGAAAATTCTTGGTAGTTGCATTAACCTACTCTACCCTATTTTCTGCTCCGAATCTGGCCTTCTGCAGTTTTGCAGAGGTGAGATTCACTTTTGACACTGTAAGACTTGCTGGTGAATCCATGGTATAATATTTGCCAGGTCTGTGTTAGGAGATGATCCTGGAAGACTCAGAAGTTACAGGGCAGAGGTGGGTCCAGACATTCAGGTCTTTGACCTCAGACTATCCAGGGTTGCCTTTATACCTGTAAATAAGTCAAAGACAGAGACTAAGCAAAGGCAAATCTCTTCAGCCAATGCTCTGAGATTCAAACTGTGGTGGGCTGATTTTTTCTTCCTTCTTGCACACTGCCATTGCAAAGAAAGCTAACACCGACTTCTTTAGCAAGTGCCCTTTGCTGACATTTTTGAAGCTTTATTGGCTACCGGAACTTTCCAGAACAGTACAGACCATTGACAGGTCTAGACACTGTTCCCTAATTTCCTGATTTTTTCTTTGAATCTGCTTTAGACACCATGTGACCACTGACACTGACCATAACAAAAATATACCTGATCTGCACACCTCAAAGAAAAGAATCGATCCTCATTTGTTAAAAGTAAGTATTCAGCCTTAAGAGCTTCCATTGTAATAGAATGTAATGTACACAGTCTAAAGTATGTGATCTAAGAAACACTAAAACTATATCTGATGTTACTGTGACTACAGCCCCTGTCCAGTCTCTCTCCAGTGACATCTGTTGTCTTTAGGAAGGATCTCATTTTCTGTCCAATATCAGACCTTCAACCAACTAACTAACTAAAATCACCAGTGACAAGACTGTGCTGGCACTGGAGGAAGATGATGGTTAATTTGCCACTACCCTTGTAGAGACATCACTGTCATGGGTCACAGAAGACTGCTGGGTCCCACTCACTAGGAGCAGAGGGGACACATTTTCTGTCCATGCATTCCCATAAAAAAAGAGTATTACAATAATTTAGAAATGTGCTTTATTTTCAATAGCTCTGGTGTGTTTGGGAAACAGTTTTGTGAAAACTGTGTCATGCATGAATGCCCTCCAGGTACTGTGGGTAACATCTGGACTTGCTTGAGTAATGCTTCTTGCATTGTCTCCTGTTTTCCAAGGTAATCCTCTGCCTCTCCAAGGTAGAGCACTAATTATTAGCTAGGAGAGGATTAGAAATGCAGAGCTGTGCCTGATGTGACTCCTCTACTCTGGTTGTAGCAGTGCATGGAGGTCTAAGCCAGCTTTTCTGCCTGATGAAATGAGGGTATGAGCCTCAAACAGGACCTGAATTAGCTTTTGCTGAAGTGAGCCCTGATATGCAGTCACTCCACTTGACTTCTGGAGACTTCTGGAGACTTCTGCAGGCTGCTCTGTTTCATCTTGTAACTCTTGTGCTTCTCGTTTCCTAAGATACATCTGCGTGGGAGCAGACACCGTGAGTCAGCTCTGCCCTGAGTTAGATACTAAGGCTTACTAACAGTTTCAGAAGTCAGGGTGTTCAGATGCAAATGGGTATCTGAGTTTCCTGATTTGTTTCCTGATTTAAATGCCCTTTAATTGTGGAAGGAATGCTCACAAAAACACTGAAGTGAAAAATGTGCTGAGAAATGTATACAGAAATTAATTTTGAAATGGAAAGAAAAAGTATGACCATCCAAGCCTGAAAAATGTGTTGCTAGGGCATTACAGCTCTTAACTATCATGTTATGATATACCCCTTCAGTATCTGTGTATGAGGTACAGGTGGAGAATGGAAGAACAGAGTGTATCATCCTTCCAAGCTCACTAAGGATGTTTTGGACAGAGTCCACCATGCAAGGAAGTACCTTCACCTCTGGACTTTCTCACCTGTCTGGGAAAGTTTTCAGAGCTACATGATGTGACTTGTATGTCCAGGTTTAATAGCCATCAAGACTTTCAAAGAGAAAATGATGGCAAAAGTCTGCCCAATAAATTATTGGCTTACATTTAGTTGCCCAGCCACAAGCCCAGTTAATTCAGCTGCACTGACACATATAAAAAGAATAAATGATTAGCCGATATTCAGAAATAGGTATTTAGAGTTCTGTTAAGTGTCCATTCTGCCAAAATATGTCTGGCCTTTAGAAATAGGGTAAAACATCCATAAGTTTCTAAAGACTGAAATTTATCCCATTATATAAAGTAGGTAATGAACTGCCTAAGGATTTATTTACACGTACAGTAATAATATTTTAAAGAATGATTAGGAGCACTGAATCACACTTTAGCAGCCACTTTTTGGTGAGTAGTAGAATTTTAATTAGCTTCATATTCATTACTCATCCGATACCTAGTCTCTAATTGTACCCTCAGTGTATTTTGCTGTCACTGGAGCTCACTTTTATTAACTGTAATCATTGAAGGTTTTATGAAGCCTATCTATAGTACATGAATACCACAGTGCAAATGAATCACTCAGCCTTACTAAACTGGCATGAGCATTTGCCAGTAGATAAGTAGATTTTGTACTTTCACTGGCATGACAGTTATGAGAGGTTGAAGAAAAAAGTGATTTATTTGAGCATCAAGGAAAAGCCTGGTAATTGCATATGTAAATTTTTTAAACTTAGTAATTTGTTCCGTTTTTAAAAAAGTATTTGTTTAGAAAAATCAGGTGTGCAACTTTCTTTAAAAAATAAAATTAAAATAATCCCTTTTCTATTTTTTCATCATTAACAATACCCATTTAATCGGCATAGAATAGTAATGTCCATGACAACTGTACTTCTCTGTCCATGCAGTTACCCAAAACCTGCACATGTAAAATACATGAGTCTATTTTGGTTTTCATTAAAATCTTACAAAAAGGTGTTCATCACCTGCGCTTTTAGAGTGAACTTCACCACCAGCATTGAAGCCCACTCCTAATCTTTTGGGGTGCAAATTCACAACCATGAGAATTGATCCCTGCTACTGATGGGTTTCTGGTTCATCTGTAAGTTTGTGTGACCTCCTCTTTCCCTGTACTCTGGACTTCTCTGTTTGGATTTTAAATTTGTCCATCAGCATAACAGTGTGTTGATAAGAACAGTAAATAAAATTACCCCTGACAAACAGCAATATCATAACCATAGAGTTCCATACAAGTGTCTGCTCTTCATAAACTTTTTCATCTTTTAATAATGTAGGTAGTTCATACACAAACATAAAATGATAAGTGAAAAATGAGTTGTCTGGGGACTGTGTTGGAAGTGCTGACCTTGCCTTTATTCAATCAAATTCTCAATAATAAGAATGTAAGATTTGCCTAGAGCAGGCCTGAACTGGGATTAAGGATGGCAGCTGTCAGTGATTTTTGCCTGTAAAGCAATGTCACTTGATGCTTCTGTCATACAGAAATGATAATAAGAAAGTCATTAGTGTTTGCAGTATTAATCTTATTGGAGCAGGAATTCTTTCAGAGATCATGATTTTTCTCTAATTTCTCAATTGGCCATTAAAGAATTGTGAACTGGTACTGTATGTCATTCTCCCACTCAGAAAATGTCAGTCAAATAGAAAGATTAAAATAAGTAAGTTCTGCTTAAATGCCTGCCAAAGACAGAAGCAGATGGAAGAGTGATTTGGTCTGAATTTTTTTTCTGTGCTAGTATGCCACCTGCAAAAATGAGGAAGAAAGTAATATCAAACAGCAAACTGTTCTCTAGTGCTTCTAACCAAGTTGCTTTGAATTTATTAAAAAAAAAAAAATTCCAAAGGGAGTTGGTTTAGACATGAAATTACCAAACTGAGTTTCAGGAGTTTGTAGTAAATACACAGCTGATTAAGAAAAGTATGTGATTGTTTTACTGTTGGCTAAAAACTCCTTCAAATTTTTAAGACCTTGTTGACTTTCCATCAAAGATGTCACTTAGAGGAAATTTTATGAATGAAGAGGTGGTTGCAACTGCAAAATGTGTTGAGGCAAATATTAGTTTAAACCCAAATCTGTCTCTGTGTGCTAAGGTCACATCCCAGAAGAGATGACTCTATCACAATGCCAAAGGGCATTAACCCACCAATGAGAACAGGGAATCCATCAGTTCTCTCCTCTTTGATTTCTCCTGGAAGACCCTGTCATTCACAATCTTCCCTCTTTTAGCATTGCTGTATTAGAAACCCATCCCTGTTGAAATTAGTGGCGCAAACACCAGGGAGCAAGGTTGGGATGGGGCAAGGATGTGAAGAAATTTGAATGGCAAGGTTGCTATGATGGAATTGTAAATGTTGCTAATAGTGTTTGATAGACTCAGATTCGGATGCTTCCACCAGGACTTCCACTTGCTCGGGGTCACTTTGCTGATCACTGCTGCTCTCACCTCTCTGTGAATGTGTCTGCCTGATCTCTTGTATAAATGCAACATCAAGATATATTCCTGGAAAAAATATACCTCATCTCATAGCAAGTAAATGACAGTCAATCATTCTTGCAATGTTCCCAGATAATTAGGCACTGGGCCTGTCTAATTACTTCCATGAAACATGAGTTGTCTTTCTTAAATTTCTGAAATATGGTCTGGGAAGTCTCAAGTGACACAGCAGTTAGCCACTGGCTGGTCAATAGTGATGATTAATAAAGTTTATTAGTGGTAGTTGAATGAGGGATGGTAAAATATGGATATGCTCCTTACTTTCAAATTATTTATTAATTATTTTATATTACCTTTTTCCACAGTAGTGATTAGCTTGTTTTAATAATATATCAATGTAATCATGTATATTTGATAAAAATACACTGGTTCACCTTGCATGGGAGTAGGAATTCAAAACAAGAACAAGTCTCTAGCAAAAGATGCTAAATAGGGCTCAGAGAATTTTCCAGTTTTACATTCTTTTAACTTTTTATTTCATGACTGAAACAACTTTTCCTGGTACAATGTGTTTCGATTTAAGAAAAAGGTCCAAGACATACATTTTGGTGTGTTTTCTCAATTTATTTTACCCAATCCTTAGCTGTGCTCTTCTCTTCCTTTTAACATGTCTGCCCTTTGCTAGTGTCCTATAGAACCTATTGATAATCAGAATTTCCATTCTCTGGGAAATTTCAAATTGCATCAAAAAGTTCACATTTCAAAACAATCGATTTCTGTTCTAATCCAAGAAGACTGCACTGGGATGATAATCTTTACAACAGTTACAATGGCAGAAAAGGGTCTATTATGAGGGCTGTGGAAGAGGAACAGCCCATGCAGACAATTCTTGGAGCTCTCTGTGTGTAAGACCCAGATGGAGTGAGTTGTCAGGACCCAGTGCCAGGGTGCTCTGCGGTGCCGTGCCAGCTTGCTTGGTTGTCTCCAGCTCCCAAGGTGTGGCACAGCTAATCCTCTTTGCCTTTTAATGAAATTGTTCTGATTCCTTTGTTGAGGAAGATTTTCCTTGTGCTTGCACCTGGGACCTTAGAATAGGACGAGCCTTCTTTCCTTGGCTTTTGCTCTCCCGTATCAGCTGTACAGTCAGTCTGGTCTGAGTTTGGGCTTTGTTTTCCCTCTGCACATTTCCGTGTCTGAACGCAGGCTTATGACTCTGTGCTCACCAGGAGCCTGCTCCACCTTTGGAAGCTTCTATAGAGACATAGATCAGCGATCATTTTGGGGAAATTATGACATATGGCCAGTTTTGTCGTGTTGTTCTGTTGGCTTTTACACTTAGGTGCTGATCTGGGAATGACAAACGTTTCTGCCACAAGTTTGGCTGCAGGGCCAACAGTGGTATCTTAAGCTAAGGGAAAATGCAGCTCTGTCATCAGCTGATAGAGGGCTTGCAAAAGGCTGTGTCCCTTCACAGCTTTTAAATGCACAGCTCAACTGAAAATCATGGAAAATCAGTGGAAAATTACAAGCAGTTATACATTACTCTACAAATATGCTTTACATACTTGAACTGGATTAAATGGCTGGTTCCAACACACTATTCTGTTGCAGTTGCTTAAAGTAATTCTGGTAGTTCATTATCGGCCTCTACTGTAGGACAAGTCTTTGCTTAAGGATATCATCAACTCTTCTTGAAAATCAGGGAGGAATCCTGGCATGAGTGGTACTTTTGTGATTTATTTAAGTGCAACAAACATTTTGGCCCACGTTTTTTCTTGCTCTATTGTATCTGGAGAGGTTTGCGTGGAAAGAACAAAGAGCTGTAGAAGAAATGGCAGATCTCTGCGGATGCTCTGCAACCTTTATTCTCTTGTAGTCGCTGAAGAATCATTCTCTGGGTAAAGGCAAACACTTGCAAGAATTAGGGGTTTTTTTTGTGAACAAACTGGCTCACCATCCCTGAAATCAAGGAAATGGATTAGTCAAGAGAGTTCGTGTTTGTACACAATGGATATGTTTAAATCCACTATGGCATTCAGCTCCAACTGGGATCAGGCCAAAAATACACCTTTCCCAAGGTGGCTTCCAGAGACAAAGAATGAATCAGGGCTGGATTCCTGCACAGGTGTAATGAAGGTCGCTGGCTACATCAGAGGGAAACTGAAGAAAACAGTAAACATATTTCATATGAAGTAATTGTTATTCACAGATGATAATTGCTTCTATTAAAATTGCTAAGACTTGTAAGTCAGATTTTCCTTCAATCTTGTGCGGCTGAAAGGTTCACAGGGAAATGCATAATTCTGTGTTTTTTAAAGAAAATAAGACAGCTTTTTGCATTTGGGTACAATGAAAAGTTATTAGGCTTTAGTATGGACCTGTTCTTTCCAAATCTAGGAGGTTTGAACTTACAGATCCAGTCAGTCCTTATTTTTAATCTGTTAAAGTCTTGTAAGATAGAAAATGAAAATTTTATGTGCCATTTGTGTCTGTGTATGCCCAAAGTGTGCACACATCTGTCTTTGTGACTGACATTGCTTCGTTTGAACTTTGAATGCAGTGACATGGTAATGAAATACAAAAGGACAGCCTGCAGTGATCTTTGAAGAGGGAGCATCACCATCTCAGCCATGCAGCTCTGTTTAACCATAAATTAATTTTGGATATACTGGAAGGGGCTGGAGAGCGAATTTCCCTCCAGCATCTCTTTAGCCCATCACCCCTCAGTCCCTTCCCAGCTCAGTGCTGTATGTAAGCAGAAATGGGGCATTGGGTTTAATCCTTTGGCACAGGCAGGTCAGGCACTCCCACTAAGCATCAATGCACTCAGCGTTAGTGCTTAGTGTCAGCAAATCCCCCAGTTCCCAGAGCCATGTTTACATGTCCAAGCATACTTACACACTACTGGAAAATAGGCATTTTTACAGGAAGCCTTTCAGATTGCACTTCATATACTTTTAATTCATTTTAGAATGTTAAACGTAGAATGTCTTTGATTTTGCACTGTAATGGCTCTGTGGGACTCGGTAACCCTGGGATGAAAGAACACAAAATCACCTGTTATTAGGGAAAGTGTAAGAGAAAGCCTCACAAATCTAACAAACAGAATAGTTGTGATGTTCATCTGATACAACTGAAAGGGTGGACTGGTATTTTTAGCTGAGAAATTAAAATACTACTTATTTTATGGTGTGAAATCCCTTTGTTAAACTGTGTGGCCTTTGTGCAGGGTACAGACTGCAGAAAACACTGTTTGGACTTGAAAAGTAAGACCTCTGGATGCTCAGGTGATAGCTGACTCAAGCAAGTGGGAAAGTGCTGGACAGGCTGCTATCACTGTCACTTTTGGTCTTCAAATTATTGTGTTTCAACATTTCTCCTTCTGCAACAGCTGTGCTCCTACCTCCAACTGGCCACCCTCTCCCTTGGGACGTTCAGGCTTCCCAACCCTCTGGGCAGGTGAACTGCTCTTTATTCTCTCTTCTTCTACATTCGTGCTCCTGCAGTCAACTGCTCTGGCCATTCCTACCTCTCCCCACTCAGGAGTCAGAGCGTTTTATAGGCTCATTTCTCTTGATTTAGGTATTTGAAGAAGAACTTTAAGGTAATCCTGAGCATACTGGAAGGTAAAAATGATGGTGCTTCTTATGGATTGTTACCACTAGGGTTTGGTGCAAGGATATTGGTTTAGGAGTCAAGACTGGTAAAGATCTCATTTCTGCTCCTGCCTCTTGCATTATTGAGGTAAATTCTCTTCATTTCTCTCCTGTTTTCATTTGCCAACAGAGGTAATTCTAGAGACCTGCTTTAGTATTAAAAGCTCTGATGAAAAACTTATGAAAAAAACCCCCAGTATTATTTTGTCAATGCAATCGGGAACTTTACACTTCTGAAGCACCTCATATCAAGAGAACCAGAGCTGAAAAAGAAAATGAAGAATGTTTTTATCTATTATTGAAATAGCATAAATATTACTGTCACCCTTGAAATGAAGAAGAATAATTTGAAATGCTTCCTAGCACTGGGCAGGAATTGGGCAAATGCACAGATGCCTTTGGAAACCAAATCCAGGCAGAAGGGAAAATACTCCCTTGTTGTACAGAAAGGAATTGATGTTCATATGTTTGGGAATTTACACAGATCCTCATTCAGTAAGGCCCAGCGGCAGGAGCCACCTGCGGATACGGCTGGGGGCACACAAGAGGATGGGTATATCCTCTCCATACCAGCTGGCCCTAGCAAGAACCAGTCTCCTCTTCACCCTCCTCTGAATGCCACAAGCTCGCTTTTTAGTTTAATGATCTTTAAAAAAAAAAAAAAAAAAAATTGGTTTATTTAAAAGAGAAAAACTTCCTGCAAATAATTAACTGCCAAAAATGACCACTTGGGAGTTTTATATTGATTTATTCCTCTCTCGACCAAATGCTTCTGTTCTGTATCTTCCACTTACTACATTATCACTTGTCTATTTTGCATATTGGGGTTATGAATTTGCCTTTTCAGCTGTCTTAGGCTATTTGCATATCTTGATTGTTGATAAAAATATGACAAATTGTTCTTGGCAATGGGAGGGGAAGGGTTTTAATGATAAATGGGCTTTGAACTGCAAGCATATATTCCACACTTCCTATGAATGCCATCTACTGAAAAACTCATTGCAGCCTGACAAAACATTTTTCTGGATTCAGCCTTAAATAAAAATTTAATAGCCATATTAAATAGCAGAGGTTCTTTTCCCTTTTCATTTTTTTTTTCTTTTTGGCAGTTTTCCTCACTACTTTTCTTTCTTTAAAAGCTTTCTTTGACAACAGGACAGTGCCCCAGATTTCCCAAATCTTAGAAAGCCTGGAAAAGGTTAATTGGAAAAGTCAGGGTTGCAGTAGGATAGTTAGTGCAGCTGTATTCTCTCTGCTGCTTGTTAACATTTTCTCAGTGCCTCCAGGCCCCACAACTCAGTGTCACTGCTGTCGCCAGTGCCTTGGCTGTGAGTCCACTCCCCAGCCTCGCTGGCTCCTCATTTCTATACACTTCACTCTGCTGAGCCACTCCGAGCTGGCGTCATCCATCCAGTCACAGCTCTCTAAGTTTGCCATGTGCACTGACCCCGTGCTGACCCTGAACCATGATACAAACTATGGGATTGTAATTAATCTCTAATTACCCACAATACCTCGCTGGGTATTCAGCCTGCTGTTCAGTTGTATTCCTAACCAATTCAGTCATCAGTGGAGCATTCAAATTCGGTGCAGCTCAGTGTTTAGAAACCAAGGGCTTCACTAATGTTGAGTGGCTGGGCTACTTAGAGGGCTGTGTCCACCTTGCTGCGCTCCTGCAGGGCTCTCTGTGCAGGCAGGGAAGAGCCAGGCTCCAGCTCCAGCTCGGCCAATTGAGGGTGCAATGCTTGTGTTCATGTTTCACCATTGAAAGGACAACTGAGAAGGCTGCGTGCGACTCCAGTCATTTATCTCTATTAGTCCTTTCTTTTGCAGCTGGCGTTATTTCCCCTGCCAGGGGACAGAAGGAGACTGTCATTGAGTCAGCATATCTTGCTAGAAGGCATCACTGTTCTAATTTAAGTTGTATTCCTGCTTCTGGCTGGGTGATAGGATCTAGAAAGAATAAGTCACTGGGAATATGCCCTGAAGATGCTGATGGGGGATAGGGAACCAGTGCTAGGGTTGTGAGGTGGGTCCTGCTCTTGAGCACCCAGCTAAATTTAACCCTTAAGAGGAGACATTTGGCTTGGGCTTGACTATAGGAGCTGCTTTGGACTGTAAATTCAGTTTCACTCTGGCAATCCCCCTGCAACAGGATCCTTCCCTCCTTCTGTGTACAGCAAATGCAAAGCCATCATGCTGCAGGCCTCAAATACTAGATGGAGCACTCAGGAATCAAAGCACTGTGTAAGAAAAGAGAAAAAACCTTCCCTTCCTGATTACCATTACCTCTGCTGGCTAATTCTTTCCCCAAGTGTAGCTTCCCTACTATCTTCTCATGTCTCAAATGGTTTTCTTTCCCTCCCTTCCCATACTTTCACTTTTCTAGCTTTTCCCTGTCCTGAAGTGCTCCTCACATCTTTTCACTCATCCTTCTATTCTCTCTCCACCCCAAATCCTCTTCAAAGTTTCATAGAGGCTTTCTTGGAGATGGGAAGCAATATTTTAATAGCGTATGGTTTGAACAGAACCATCCTTTTTGTTAAAAAATTGAGAAGCCCTAGTTCCAGTGACATACTTGTCAAACCAGACCAAGATCCAGTGCAAATTGGTGTGGCTCCCAGCAGCCAGATACCAGCTCTGACATCCTGGGGCAGAGCTGGAACTTCGGGGTTGTTCTCACTCCCTCTTGTGCAACTGGTGTTTCTCGGTTTCTGTACTCCTGACTGGGTGACAGACCTGTCCCTCAGCTCACAGGGATCTACTGGGCTACTCTGGGCACCGCCAAAGAGAGCAGCCAGCTGCTGCATTCCACTGTGAAAACTAGAAAGAAAAAATTGTCACAGAAAAAAATTCAAATTGCTTTTTAGTGGGAAATTTCTAATCTTAAATGGAAAACTAGTAAATATATCAATCTCTATTTTGAACTGCTTAGGCTCATTCCTGGCAGTATTTGCACTGGGAAGCTATCTCAAAATCAGTGTCTTGAGAAGCCTTCTGACCTCCTTTGTTCCTGCTAAATGAAATATACATGCTTTCAAACACAGAATTTTAATTTTTCACTATGGGAAAACATAGCTGGCTTCAAAATCTCGACATTTTTACTTATTTATGACTTGATACCAGCTCAGCCTGATCCCTGACATTGGATCAGTAGTAGCAGTGTTTCTCTGTGTGACAACTCTTCCATGCCCAGTATCCAGCAGCCACCTCAAATCTGATGTAACACTTGCTATGATGGCTGTTTTGCTCTTAAGTTGTCATGACATATGAAATGATCATGTTAAAGCCTGCCTAACTTGTTCAAATATTATATATGGTAAACCTGTTCTCTACCAGCAATAAATTGTACTCCTTTCCTAGCTGTCACATGGGAGATGTGTGAGTACCAGACAAATCTTTGTNCGGGGGATCTTATTCCTTAAGTATTTAAGAGAGCATTTAGGATGAGAAAGATCTTGTCAGCAATCCCACAAAGCCTTCACCTTGGTTGTGTGACAGACTTGCCCAGGGTGAGATGCTGCCATCGACCATTAGGCATGCAGTTATGGTAACTAGTCCAATTAACACTTATTTTTCCCACTGAACTAATAGTCCCAGTGTCTGAAACAAAGTGGGTAATTAAGACATTGCATCCATCAGTTGTCTGTTGTCCTATTCCCAGCACCCAGCTCTAAGGAACACCCTGCACCCATTGGCACAGTTTGCCCTCATAATGTCTTCTCCTCTACTTTTAGACCTTTGCTTCCCACAGCAGGTGCTGACATCATTCCCACCTGCAGAACATAGCAAATACTAATGAAAACAGCTTCAATTTTTTCACTGAACATCTTTTAGACTTCCTCTCTTTATTCGCAACACTATAAGATCTTAGTATTTTTCTTTAGAGGCTAAGTGTCAGTAAAGTTGTTGGATTAATGAATAAAGAATTTCTGCTTATGTTTACTTTGGTAATTCATGAAATTAAATGACTGCACCTGCAGTTGAGGTCCCAGGAGCAATCAGGTCCTAACAATAGCTATCCCTTTTTTAGTGACCTTCAGATACCTTAACCTCAATTTTGGAAAACAGATGAGATTTACCAGTGAGCCATGTGGATGTACGTTAGATGTAAACCCTGGCTGCACTTAGGGAACTTCTCTCTATTTTCAAACCAAATCTTAAATGAATTATAGCACTATTAAATAATCCACCTATTTATA
Organism: Dicrurus megarhynchus; assembly: GCA_013399195.1. NCBI lineage: Eukaryota > Metazoa > Chordata > Aves > Passeriformes > Dicruridae > Dicrurus > Dicrurus megarhynchus. The sequence continues at coordinate 897,905 of VXAD01003770.1, read as the reverse complement.
ACATAAAAATAAATGTTTCTTTCTTCCATAATTTGACAACTGACTCAGTTTATGATACTGATGTGCTAGAGATTGCAGGAGAAAGAATTAAGAAAAAAACCAACACCCAATATTTTTCAGCACCCGGTAATGCAGGCATCTGATAAAACATAGGGACCTGTGATTCATATTTGGCCTGCTTTTGACCCTTGAACTTTGTAGCGTGATGAAATTTGAACAGCAGTATTGGTGTATTTAAACAGTTGGTTCTGAAAAGCCGCATGAGACACACTTAACACTGCCTTTTTTTTAAAACCAGCTTTCTCATTTCTACCTCTTGCTCATACATTTCTCTTTTTGTTTGGGCAAATTTCTATTATCGCACTCCGAGGGGTTATTGAGTGGCACCGAGAGCCATATTCTATTCTGGAATCATTTACCAGATGTACAACCTTGGGTAGTAGGTGGAAAGTTACTTCACCTGTGTTAGAAATAGGCAGAGAAGTGAGGTACATCCCAACACAGAGGCTGGGTGATGAGGTAACTACCTATAGGCACAAGTGGGAATTTGTGGATCTGTGGTGCTATTCTGGTGTTATCAAATAGACAGGAATTACTCCACTGATATGGAATGGACCTTGTAAATCTGCTTATTTTATAAAAAAGTTCCTCATGAACAGATACAGTGGTGGGTGGTAGATTATTGCTGAGAAGCAATATCATTTATTCTTTTTCTCTGTTTAAAAACAAAGCTTTTCTTCTGTTAAAGTTTCTCAGACACTTTCTTATTTTTCTGTTTCCTCTCAGTGACAAACAGTGGTAGTTCCAGGTCTTATGTTTTTGAGTAGCTTATATTCTCAGCCCTGAAAAATAGTTAAAAGTCTGTTCCCTAGAATTTAAGGAAGGATGCTCTTGTTTTGGCAGCCATTCTCAAATGCTCATGGATGTGTTTACTTCTTCTAAAGTTAGTTGTCCTCTTGGACTTGGACTTCTTGGTCTTACGTGGTGTTTTGGCTGACAGGAGGAAGTGGAAGGTTATTTTTATAGGTGTATACTCTACTGCAATAGTCTTTGATTTTTCAGTTGAGGGTTTGAAAAATGATGGTTTGCCTTTCCTGAACTCACAAGCAGGAATGGGAGCTGGGAAAACATGGACATATTGGTCTGCTTATTTTGATTACTATGGCAGTCACTGCTGTGGTGAACCTAAGACCTTCTACGTTTTCTTCATATGCCTCGAGTGTGCAAAAGGACCTTGATCACCCAGCAGAATACAAATGGCAAATTCCTACTGATTAAGAAAAATCTAATCTTCATGTTGTAATGAAAGATATATCACATTTCATGCAGCTGGTGGGGAAAAGGTTAAGACAAGTCTGGAGGGAAAAGGGAAATACTCCAGCTGGCTGCAGACAGCAGGTATACAAAGCCTTGTCTCTCAGAAGAGAGGTGCTCTATTTAGGGGCTACAGATTTATAGCAAGAGCCTGAACAGCAGGGTTCAGTGCAGCTCAAACCAAAGGAACCTACAAAGGTTTATTAAAGGGTGGCTCTGAGATGCACAGAGAGCAGGACTTCTCTATTAAAGATAAAACCGAATGCAGGAAGGGGTGGTTGGAGTAAACCTTTCCACTGACCTTTATGGCTTGACAAGGCCGCAAGGAGCCAGATATCATCCTTTGGACGTTTTCACTGGAGTTTCCAGCTAAATATTGTCTATTCCAACAGATAAATTGGGTTAAAACTCAAGATCGTCAAGGAAGAACAATCAGAAGATTACTTTGGGGGCCAGAAGCATCAGTGAAAAGCCTGCTGTGACCTAATGAGTCAGCCCTGGTGATGCAATCGAGAAGCTCACTGACAAATATAGTTCAAAACAAAAGGAAAAATATCCTCATTTTTGTGTTTGTCTTATTTGGTTTTTTGCAAGGTATTTCTGTTGCAAGCATGGAAATCTGGGGTTTCTCCCCATGATCATTTGAGCGGCATTTTATATAGCCACTGAAAGGCTCTTCTGTCATATTTTCCTTTTTTTTTCTTTATTGATTTTTTTTCTCTTTAAGACTTTAATTCACTCTTCTTCAGTTGCTACAGTTAAGAGAAAAATTCGGTAGATCACATAGAGATAACATTCCAGCCAACACTGGGTCACTCACACTCCCACAAGAATACAAGCTTCCTGCAGACAGATAGTCCTTTCCTGCTTTTCAGGCCTTTTTGCTCAATCTTTTCTTTTTTTTTTCCTCCCTTAGTATTTGAGTCTTAATCTTTCTTTAGACTTATCCTTCATGCTGTGATCATCTCAAATGTACCAATAATTGCTGCTACTTATATGTGGTTTGATGATTCTGCGCATTCCTTGTTGAAACTATCAGTGAAACAAGACACCTAAAATATGATTCTGTAGAGTTACAGTAATATTTTGGGTGTCTGAAATCTCTCATAAATTGTTCTGTACAGAGTCAGTTTTTTAAAGGAAAAAATGACAGCAACAAGCCAACCCTAATGACATATTTCAGTGTAACGCTGTAATTTTAGCCCCTGCCATGTACAACTGCTGTTGTACAGTAAAGTATTTTGCTAGTAAATGGTGAAATAATTTCCAGTAAGACCCTTTCTCTTTATTCCATCCTTCCATCAGAAAAATTCCCGTCTTGCTGATTCCAATGTATTAAAAAGAAAATACTCATCTGAAGCACATTAGACACCATGTGAGTGCCCTGCAAAAAGTAAATAGTAAAGACGAGCTATTTTAGTTTCCCACTGTTTATTTTCAGATGTTTTTGAAAAGGCAGAAGGCAAAGGTGCTTTTTGCCTTGAAGTGGATGAAGTGTCCCAAGTGCATGATCTGTTTATTGGCATCAGTGTTTTCCCTTGTTCCTGCATGTGTGCACAGTAATGTGCAAACGTATTTAACAGCCTCTGCACTAATAAGCCTTTTCCTAGGAAGCCAAATATCTTTTGATAAGGCTTTTTTCTCTTCCCTTTTCTCTGGTGCCCTGTTTCCTGCTTGCTGGAAGTCTCCTCCTTCAGAGCCCTTCCAGCTTCTCTTTCTCATTGCAATTAATTTTCTAGTGGTTTTCTTCTGAACTGGTAGGTGCATTTCTGTGGCTCTTCCTGGCTGACCAACTTCAGGATCTGTTGTCATCAGTCATCTGCCATCTAAGACCTTGTCAGAGGATGAGGAAACCAGGAAAAGATGATCAGTGGTGACACTGATGGTGGGGTCAGTAGGACCTCAAAGCACTGCACCGGTGCAGGCAGAGGGCACTGGAGGGAGGGCAAGGATTGACACAATTTCCAGGTCCTGTGGGGCCTTCATTTCCAAACTTGGGAAACATGAGTCAGAATTGAGCTCTGGAGCACAAAGCCACAGAGCCTCCATGGCTGGCAAGTGTAGACCCGGAAACTCAGATGAATAGAGCCCTAAATGGTTTTTTGTTAGATGCTCATGCTGAACAGAAAATGATGATTCCATTAGCAAGTCCTTCTGCTGCCAAAAGAAACAGACTTGCACTTGCAGATTGCTTTCTTTCTGTGCTATCAAGCCACTGCATGGTCAGGTTCTGCAAAGCTGACACTCATCTATCAATTTAAAGTGGGTTTTTTAGGGGCACTGTATGTGTGTGTATGGGTCTGCTTGAAAGTGTCTCATTAAAATATTCTGACCTCATCAAGCATCTCAAAAAAAAAAAAACCCAAAGTGGAAAATGTCTTATTTTCTGTTTAGTTTTAATTGTTTTGAAGTTTGTCAGTAGTTTCATGTGACAATGGGGCTTTTGGAGTGTTTATTTGCCTGTGATGATTTGTCAGAAAGACTAAGTCGCTCTTACTAGGCACAATGTGAAAAATGTGCCAGTGGAGAGTGGACCTGGGAGGTTCTGATCTCATAAGGGGAAAGAACATCTCTGAGTCTGAGAAATCTCTCTGCAGTCCTAAGGTTCCTGCTGAAAGCAGTAAGAGTCCTGAATATGTAAAGGATCCAGGATCAGATGAGTAATGTTTCTAGAAACAAAAAGTCCTAAACTAAAGAATTTTTTTTCTTCGTGAGATACTTTATCCAGCATAGTAAAAACACGTATATTTATAGCCTAGATTACGCTTTGTTTCGTGGGATGAAAAAACACATTTTAGAGTTGGCCCCTTTCCTGAACAGATGTTACTGGCCTGGGTGAATAACTTGCTCAAGCATACGATTGAACAGAATTGAAAGAGAATTTTTGCCAAACTCAATTCTGACTAAAACTGAAATCTTTCACCACTTTTCTTCCCTCTGTCATACAGACTCTGCTGTTCAGTTCATCGTGATCTCTGCCTTCCAGCTGTGCCTGTTCATGGGTTATAGCAAACCCTTTGGTTTTGAACTTGCATTATTCCCATGCAAGAAGACCTGTAAGCAGTTTTAAAAAAAAAAAGTATAATTCTCCCTTGAAAAGAGGACTGTCAGGGTAACATCAGGGGCTTCAGTGTTTGTCTCTCACCGATTTCTCACATCAAATGTGTTTATTTTGCTGGTGCAAAGATGTTTATTTCTAATTGCCACTGCTTCTGGCTCCAGCTGGCTTCTTTCCTTGTTGCACATTATCACCAGAATTTAAGGTTTTACAGGTCAAATTAGACTCACAGTGACATCTGTGCCACCCATTGCTTTCAGAGAGACTACCCAGGTGTGGCTGAATGCAGTTGGATAAACCATCCTCTCTGTGCAAGAGGGGACAGACTGGATCTCCTTTTCTCAGTCTTGATGGATCTGTCATCTAAAAAGTCTCAGAAGAAAAGAAATTAATTTTTTGTCCAAGCCTACGCTGAACTGGGAGCAAGAAACAGATCTTTTAATTGCAAATTAATTACAGTTTTTATTGAGGTATCACTGAGTCTGAGAAATAGAAATGAAGGAGTTTTGTGATGAATGTGACCCTGGGTATGACAATTTTTCAGTCACCTGAGGTGTTATAACTGCCTCCCTCAATGCCTATATTAATTGGGCACTGCCTAGAAAACCCAGCTGTGTGAGGACCTAGCATTGTCAGTGTCAATGGTGCCTTTAAAACTGAGATCATCCACCTGACATATCAAAGCCCTCCAAGAAATTGGTAAGGGGGTGTGATGTCCTTGGCAAAGCCTGATTAGGTAGGATGCACATTTGCTCTTCTGGAAGACTGTGAGACTCTTGTGCATCTGGTTTCCCATACAGAGAGACAGGGAGTAGGTTAGTGGGTATTTACACAGTAAGGTATTTACACACTAAGCCCTTGAGCACACAGATGCAGGTCAGAGTATACCATGATGCAGTCATTGAGATGCTGTTAGAAGTTGGAATCTTTAAAAAAAAGTACCAATGAAATAAAAATAAGCACCTAGATTACACATGTATGATAAAATATATTAGAAATCAGCATTATCTACATAATTCAAATTAGGAATGCAGCTGGCTTTATAAATGGTTTAGCACATACTTCTTTACAAACTTGATAAATAAAAGGTTTGAGTATTGCTAACTCACTGCCCAGTGGTTATGCCTGCCTTTGACAGATTTTTAAATACTGCCCTTGGTCTTAAGCACTTCAACAGTTTTAGGATTTGCTTATATGTGCTGTAGCCACATGTTTCACCAAATATTTTCCATGGTTGAGTACCTTTTGTCCAGCTGCTGTAGGTTTGCACGCGGTGCAATGGCATCTGCTTCTTGGGGTTAGTGAGGCAGCAAGTGTGGCTGCTCTGCTCATAAAAACACTTTAGTAGAAGTATTTGAAAACACCAGCACCATTATTTTTTCCCTTTCTTGCTCTGTTAATACGTTAGGAAACACACTCTGTAAATCTCATTTTAATTCCTCTTTGGAGAACAGTTTAGTGCTTAAAGAAGCATTTGCCTGCCTACATTGCTATTAATGCATCCCATTCTTAAAAGAAAGTAAAACCTTCTTGAAATTTAAGGAATTTGAAGGATTTATATTCTTAAGATATTAAGTCTATGTATTAAAGGTATGCAAGCAGATTCTCAGACACATTCACACACTCAGTTTGCCAAAAGGATCATCTGTGTGAGTAGTTCTTTGTTTTCCTTTCTGTGATTGTACAGGTTGTTAGAGCACTCAGACTGATACTGGCAATAATTGAAAGTTCTTCACAAATGCTTTAAATCTCAGGGGCTGGATTCTTCTTTACTGACTCCAGTCTTATGCCAGAATAGCTGCTTTTGGTTCAGTACAGTACAGATTTAAACTGGGAGAGTGCAGGGGAGCAGGGGAATGGAGTCACATTTCCATATGTTCTGTTCTGATATTTAAAAAAATTACATCAGCTGTCAGATTTTGTAAGTCTTGTCTGCTTTGACCATCTGTGGTGCTGATGAGAATACATATTATGCAGGTCCCCACTGGCTGCTGCATCCTCTTTCAGGCTGTCATTTAATGTCCCTGTGTGCTGCCATTTATACTGTGAGCATCACATGTACAGAGAGATGCAAGTTTGCAGGGACACTTTTGTAAGCACGTCCTGGATGAAACATCAGAGATTACCCAGTCCACTCTCTCCAGCTCCCCTTAGTCAACTACCTAGTGACATATTATTTTCCCTGGGGGAGGAAAACAAATTTACCCTTTGAAAAAGTGTTGTACAAAGCCACATAGTTCTCCACCAAGAGAGGTCATCCATTTGCTTGTGGCTTGCCATGTTCTGGGTGCTCTGCTGGGGACTGAGGTCTGTTCCCATTGACCCTGCAGGGCCTTGACTCCTTTTCCATCGGGTTTTTTGTGGGATTCTCCCCACTGACCCCCAGCATCTGAAAGCTGGCTGTGGAGTCTAAACTAGGCAGTGAGGTTGTTTTTCATTGATGAAGAGAAATGGATACCTCTCCAGGGAACTTCATCCCATCCTAAGACACATGTCTAAATAGCTGTGATGAGCTGCCCTTTCTGAGGTTTTCTCTGTACAGCCACAGATTATACAGGGAGCAGAGTAGCTTAGACCAAAGGGCTGATAAGAGGAAAGATGACTCCATGCACAGGCAGTCACAGTGGCAGCAAAAAGCCTCTGACTCAGGATGGCAGAATTTTATACCCATAGTAAACAGCTTTCAATTGCTATATAGGCAATGAAAAAACTCTGGCTTTGATGGAAGCTGCTATAGGTCCTGGGAATTGTTACAGCTGATGGGGAGATGAGAGGTGAGAGAAAAAGAATTTGCCCACATTTGAAATTATCTGTAATTCAGTAGATTGTCAGGAAACCTCTATTTCACTTCTGGGTAGCTGAATTGTGAAGCAGAACTGATGGCAATGCACTTTAAGTGAACGTGAAATATGCAAAAATTGAGTTTAAATACAATGCAAGAATTCTGACCCCTTAAAATATGGTGCTTTCTGTACAGTGAAAGGATTTTGGTAGAAGTCAGTGCATAACAGCACTTAAAATCAGGCAAAAGATTATTAAAATGCTGCTACCTGTGTTATTGAAGTCTCTATCCCAATGTACTGTGGAGCAAATCCAATGGGATGCAATCCCTGAAGTGGGCTTTATCACTGTGCTGAGAGAGAAGCTCTTTGGTAGAGGCTGACATAGCACAATGTCCCTGCTCTAGTGGCTTTGCATTTCCACTGCAGTGGCTTCACATTTCCACCTGAAGCTTCCAAGTCTTTCATGAGGTGGGAGGATTTACATCCTGGTACGACAATCAAGGAACAGAAAGTCCAAGCTGAAGTCACAAAACAACAAGGCCACAATTCAGTCCAACCTCAGCTCATTCCATATCTGTGCTCATTTTTTTAGGATCCACCAGGAAACTGAGGGCAAAGCATTTAGTTTTTCCCCAGGTCAATAAAAAAATACTTTCCCAGCTGCAAAACTGCTCAAAGAAAATATTGTCAGGCACAAAGTCTCCAGTAAGAGTAAGTCAGGTGAGTGTCTTGAGTCAGTCTGGCCTTAGCTTGTCCCAGTATTTCTGATACTGAGAAGGCAGAAATCATACTTGTCTCACTCATTTTATTCTGATTTTTTTTCTACATTATGTACTCGCTTGAATGACGAAAACAACTTATTTTGCTGTTGTTCTTAATTTTTCTCTGTCACACAGAGCAAAATTTCAGCGTCAACACCATTAGAAAATGCGTCTCTTTTCTAGGAGATAAAGTAGTTGAGAGAATTATTTCCTAGAGCTTTGCACTTGAGCAAGTGTCCAGATTTTTTGTCAAAATATAGCTAAATATTTCCTATTAATATTTTAGCTCAATAATCTGGGCAGTCTTTAGGAAATTGTTTTCTTGGAAGTGCCAGTCCTCAAACAAAACAAGTTTGCTTTCATAGAACATTTTGGAAGATATTTCTTCGTGTCCTGCGGCAAAGTATCAACTTCTGCTGTCTGTTGATTCAAAAATTAGAGGTGTGCAGTAGTTGCTGTGGCAACGGAGTCTCGTTTTACCCCTCTGCTCATTTCCAACCTGTTACTAAATTACTAAGCACGGGAGGGATGCATCAAAGAGCACCTAGAGACACTGCTAATGTAATGAAACCGAGCCTTCATCTACTTAAAACATGTTGTGTCAGCTTGGAAATAAGACAGGTGATTTCTTTACCCCGAAAAGTTGGCATCATGTCAGCTACTTAAAGTTTTAAAGTTGTAAAAATAAGGTCTACACACACAAAAAAATTCCTTCTATGGAAGGAATGTTGTACCTGGAAATATTAAATTTGTTTGTTAGCAAATTATAAGGTATCCTTATCTCTTTGCTGGTTACAACATCTGTCAGGTGTTTTTACTATTTTTAAGTATTTCAGTCGATATTTTCTGTGTGTATGTCATATAATGGATGTGTAGACTTATAGCTTACTATTGCAAACATTGAGCAGTATGATTAGTCCTTCAGATGGGAAGAAACTGCAGATGGGAATCTGCGTTATGGAAGGCAGTACTTTGCAAGTCTAAACTTTTCTCACATAATTTTTTGCGGGGCACTTTCTAAAAAGAAAAAAAGTTAGGTTTTCGTTGTTCAAATAGAGGATTTACTTCTCTGTTGCACAAGAAAATTGTTTTAAATAATTTTACATGTAGCAACACTTACAGCACTACGGGAAACACCTAAAGCCCTTTGGGACTCAGTACCAGAGAGCAGGGATTATCAAATTTGTTGGATGCCACATCACTGTGCACAGTGCAGCCAGGGCTGCTGGCAAGCCCCAGTGCCCAGAGCCCCCTGCAACGACAGGAAGCAGAATCCCAAGAGGTATCTCCTTTGAAGCCTCACACCCTATCATACAAATTCTTTTTATACAGTTTGGTTTTAGCTAGGAATTCAGTCTCGAGAGCTTTCACTCTGCTTTGCAGAAAGGGTAAAATTAAGGAAGAAACGTATTCTTCTGGGAAAAGATGCTGTTTCCAGCATCACACTGTGAGATCGGTTTGGCTCCCTGTTTTTCAAGCAAAGCTTTCAAGGCTGAACACTTGCACCCTCGTCTCTTAGGATTAGACGGGGAAGGATAAAAATCATAAGGTTCAGGGCTACTGCTGGCCTACCCTGAGCACAGAGTGTCACCTCTGACGTGACACCTACACCAGGCACTGTGGGCATCCACAAGGCATCAACAGTGGCCTTGCCAGCTCTGCAAGACGCTTTACTCCTTTTACTTGGTGCAACGAGGAGACAGCAGAGTCTCATCTGGACACCTCTCTGTATTCTAATCCTGGCTTATAAATACTTCTGCCATATGTAACATAAGTTCCTGAATTACTTGTGTGAAGTCATGTTTGGCCATGATTTGAGAGGTTCTATGTGTAAGAATTGCCTTTTGATAGTGTTTTTCCACAGCATCTGTAGACTATTATCAAGTGGTAGGAGACCAACTAGTAAGAGCTTCCATAATGTCAGCAAAATTTCAGCTCCTAAATACAGTGGTGTTATGCTGTTTCCCAGCTTGAAAACCCAGTAAGCCTTTAAAATGACACTGTAAGATACCTTTGTCTAAAAGTAGGGTGCCAGGTAGTGCCTATAAATGTAGATGTTTGGTTTTAACCTTACATTGCAACCTTTTCCTGTGTAATTCTGGTATATGTGCACCAGCTTCTTTTGACTGTCATTTTTAATGTATAATGTTTTTACCAGGTGGGCTATAGAGCTGTGTTATCACTACAGTGAAAAAGTCCACATGGACCATGTTACAAAGTGCAGAACATACCAGATATCATTTCCATACTGGGTTTAGAGATCAGACCTAAGCATAACTTTGCTCCAGATGCAAGATATGGGCAACAGAGACATGTTTTGTTATAGGTTTTACTAATGCAGGTTTAAAATAACATGACTGAAGTTCTAAATTGATATGACAGTTGCACCTTTTCTGGATAAAAGAGCCGGCTGCAATGTTATGCCTGGTTTTAAAACCAATACACATGATCTGAACCAGATTTTTTCATCATGGTTTCGAAATTTTCTTTTCGGACAAAGGGAGTGTTTAGGAACATTTCAAAGAAATGTAAACATCCACTTAGACCAAATAACATGTGTCCAGGCCAAATTTCAGTTGGAGTGTTTATGATTTTCTGCCTCCTTCCAGGATTTCAGTGGCACTTTATTTGTATTCTCCTTAACTTCCCACACTGGTGCAGTGTAGCTGCATGTAGTTAGACTTCTAAAGTGCCTCAGCCCAGGGGCAGCCAAGGGTGGTGAAAGGCTTTCCCAGTACTTAGACGTCTGCTTTCCCATCTGGGAACACCGCTGCCAGCAGGCTAATGTTGCAGGAGCCTGCATGACTCCTTCCTCTGCTTTTAAGACTTTGAAAACTGGCACCAAGCAACTGACCAAGAGAGCAGGGGCAATACATGGTTCTACTGGAGAGACCAATTTATTCTTTCTGGTACCTGAAGATGTTTCTTCTGAACAGAGCATTAAAAAAGGAATACAAACTGAAGTTTACCTCAGCAATTGCTGTCTATGTGTTAGAAACAGCTAGACCAAAGCTACCAGGGAGGCACCACTGCTGTTGAAGGAAAGCTCATAGTTGTTAAATGTCTGTAAATATCACATCCTGTGGGATGCTCTGTAGCTTGTATGCTGCACTGTGTAAACTCCCCTGAATGCTTTTTGGCAGAATTTTGCTCCCGTGCAAACATTTTACAAACTGTGTCATGAAGCAGCTTGTTTTGCCTACAGCATCAAAGTCTTGGTGTCTCACAGCTTCCAGTGACTCATGCCTTTCTCTGCAGCTTGGTTGCCTCCCCGTAAGACAGAATAGCTGCTTAATAAGTTTGCTGAGTGTATTGATGTCCTTTTGGTTGAAAGGATCATATTAGCAAACAGTAAGATGAGAAGCCATGGATATGGATAAAAAGACAACATTAAGATAATACTAATTGCATTTAAATGGAGGAGATCAACCAAATAAAGAAAAAGGAAAAAAAACAGTGACAAATTTTGTTGCCTTGCCCTTAGTTTAACTCTTCTTGTAAAAACAATCTTTGCAAGAGAAGAGAGAACAAATGAACCTAGTCTTCCTTTGATTGCTTTTAGGTTGGCATTGATACGCTGTGATCCTTTTCTTCCCACGTAACATTAGAGGTAGAGGTCAACAATCTACCTCTTTTTAATTGAAGGACCATCAGCTTAATTTGGGAACGGAATTTTCCAATGAAAAACTTGCCCTGGAGTCCATAAAAACAAATAAGAACAGTACAGCTAACCTCAGCAGTTCATGAACATTTTATCAAAACCTAACTTGTTTTAGGCACGGTGTCACAGAGTGCATTCAAAAGACGTATTATGTATTATATAATGTTAATATTAATATTTTCCATTATAATATGATATCTGATATATTTTAATACAACAACATGTAATAATATAATTAACTGTAATAATTATATGCTGATATCTATATATTTATATAATATATATAAATTTAATGAGCAAGAAGGAAAAACATGCAGATCTAGGGAAAGTTCAATTTGTTCTCTTCTTCAGCACTGTGTAGGTTCCATTTATGTAATTACTAGATCTTAGAGTATTGCTTAGCTTTTCACTGAGAATGGGTCTCTTGAAGCATTCAATAAATTCAATTGCTCAAATGAAGGCAAGTAAAGAAGTAACATGGTGACCTTGACTCAACTGAAAATCTCGATGTTTTTCAATTTCAGCAGAAGTTGGATCCTCCTCAGTAGACCTAACTTTTGTTATGGATTCTTGGTGTGAGTCCAACTCTTTATTGTCTTATGTACAACAAAATATTGAACCAGTGTAATGGGAATCGTCTGACAACAGCAGTTCTCAAACATTTTCAAGGAAAACAACTTTACACACAAAACTAAACCATGAACCCCAAGTTTGAGTGCAGACCTCCCTGTGTGTGTCATTTTAAGCTTAATTCAAATTTAAACAAGATCTTCTTTACTCATCCTGTCTTCATTGGAATCCTTTGCTGATTCCCCCTTCAGCTCCAACAGAGGATGAATCAAGCAATCCTCACCCTGCGGGCACCCAGCAACCCCACCCTCTGACATCAGCGGCCCTGCAGCAGGAGAACGGACTGAGATCCAAGGATTTGCAATAATGTTGTTTGTGGCTTTCTTGTTCTTCCTCTTCTACTAACGACAATACAGAGGAATGTCTATTCTTAGTAAATGAAAAGCAAACAGTAACATGTCAATTAGATGTTCCTGTAAAGTGTCCAGAGTAAAAGTGTATTGCACACTTCCAAAGCACATTACCTTGTCAAGTGCCACATATGAAAAGGTCAGCACTGATCTTCTTTTCTTTTTTTTCTACATATGAATCATAGACAAAAAATAAGCTTTAAAATTTGTATTACTATTTTAATCTGCACCACTATTTATGAAGGATCTCAAAATACTTGTAACCCTCAGAAAATATTCCAGTGTGGGCTGGTACTATGACCCGCTCATGTTACAAATGAGGCACAAAGATGGCACAGCTGAAATTTGCCACAGTGACTACTGGCTGGGGCAGAGAAAGGGCACCTCAATCTCTGAGCATCTGAGTGATGGAGGGCTCTGTTATCAGACATGCTCTCATGTACCAGTGAGAGGTACAAATGTTCTGCATCTCTGAAAAATAAACATGCTATTGAGATAGCCCAGGTTTTGTACAGAAAGTAAGGAAAACCTGCAGAAAAGTGGAATTCTAAGTGCATTGTAGGACAACTGATGTGATAAAGCCAGGGGGATAGCTTTATTTTCCACACTCAGGATTTCACCAACAGATGAGTGCCCAGTTAGTTAATCAGGCTGCTGGAGCAATTCTGTGCAACTTTTTCCCCTGAAATAACTTTGGCAAAGTCGGACTCATATATAAGCTGTGCTCTCTGCCTCTGACTCACTCAGGAACATTCTTCAAAAGGCATTTTTGTGTCTTTATAATTGAATTGATTCTTAAGTTGTGCCACGGGTGTACACCTTATCAAAGAAGATCTGGCACTCCATTTGTACATAATGCCCTCTCGGAGGAGGTTTAACATGCAATGTTTGTTGTTTCTAGCAGGTCTCTCGGCAAAGAGAGAGGTCGCTACTCAGGGAGGCACTTTCCTCCTTGGAAACAAGAAAAGAAATCACCAGGAAGGAGGGAAAAATGCATCTGGGTAACAGGAGGGGATCTTGTCAATCTTCAAGCCACTAGAAAATGATCATGAAAGTCTTTTGTTAGAGAAGCCTATAATGGTACTATTGCTTGTCTATTGTGGCCACTAACAGCAAATAGCCTGTGAGGGCAGGGGAGATGTAGGATTAGACAAATTGTGAAGAGGGGCTCTGGATGCTTGAAAAGTACATTCCTGCCCATCAAGGTCAGAGGGGTCAAAACAGTGTCATCATTAATCCTCAATGAAAGTATTCCTGTAAACAAATTGACCTTTAAAAACATCTATGGCATATATGGAATAATGCTAATGATGTACTGTTGGATTTCTTCCACAAGTGGAAACAGAAAAGCAATTGTAACAGAAACAGAAATGCAAAATGTAATTGTAAGAAACTTAAATTGAGCTGGAGACCATGTTGTACAGTACTTTTTCTACTGCTAGAAATTGCATTTAGCGTGAAAAAAATATTTTTAGAAGGCTTATATAGTATCAAAATTTTTTATGCATTTTAAGAACAAGCCCAGTTGTTAAATACTTTCCAGAGGATTCATCCTTATCCACATGTATATTTCTGGGGATACCATTGGGCTGAAGCTGTATGCATCCATTGCAGGATGGCAAAAAGGGTGGATTGGATCTTTCCTACTGAAGAGGCACTGAGTACCAGCTTTCCCTTTCTAGACTAACAATTTCATTTGTCCTTCTCAACAGTGCTCTTGAGCCGGGGTCCTTGCACAATCTGTCTTCTGTCTTCAGTACTTGGTGGGGCAATTGCTTAAGTAACTTAATCAGAGTTTGCTCGTTAATAAGGAAATTGCTCTTTCATAATACACTTGAAGTGCATGAAAAGAGCTTCAAGTAGACAATGATAGACATGGATGTTACACTGAATGGCAGCTGCTAAATATATGTGTGCTGATAAATGTCTGTGAAGCAACTTCGTATGGCAAGACAAGTTAAACGTTTATTTTAAGCTTTAATTAAAAGTTACCTCACTAAAATTTTCAAAAGCATCGAAGTTACCAACTATTTTGAATTATTCTCCCTCTTTGTGCAGTCAGGGGCATGTTTTCTCTGCCATCTTGAGGAATGCACATTATTAATTCTCAGACTCACAGTACATAACAAGTGACCACAAATAAGAAAGCTGCCCTTGACAGTAGCTGTCTACTCCGCAAAGTAATATTGTTTCCAAATGCCTGAATAAAAGCACATTGACAGCAGGAGTCAACAGAGGTAGTTTTATGATTTTTATTTTTAAAGAAATACTTTAAAAGTGCCCCTGATACTTTTTTAGAATCTTTTTCAACTGTGTTTTTCTTGAACAATACTTACATCATCTTGATCTTTGCGGTCAAATCATTCTCTCAGTTGCCTGCTGTGCAGCTCTGAAAATTTGGAATGAGTTTAAAAGTTTGAAGGACTTACGTTAACTGCCAAGCTTAAACATAGAGAGATCCAGGCATTCCCTGGGTCCTCCAAAGCATACTTATTTCTGTAGGTTTCTGTAAATTTTTGGAGATACATTGTGGTCTCTACAAAAATGGGGGTATATTAGTTTGGGAAAGTCACTTAAAAGTTCTGTGGCCCTACTGTAAAATGGAGACTGTGACACATCTTCTCTTTTTCTCCTCCTGTGTGCTTGAAGTGATGATCTTTCAGGCCAAGATCTTTCTTTTATCTGGGAATGGACAAGAGGGCTCCAGTATAGATCGATACTTTGAAACAAAATGAGGATGATCCAAATCTATTGATTTTTAATCCTTTCACAGACCACTAAGCAAACAATGCAAAATGCAGCCCAAAGGGAGTATTACACGAACTTGGGCACTTACAGGGAGATTTCTAGATGCTAAATCAGTGAGTTAGTTACCCATTGCTTTTTCTGGGATATCTAAAATAAACAAAAAAACCCTATTTCACTGTTTTAGGGTAAAATTAAAGTATTCTGAAAAGCACTTTGGACTTGATTTTCATTTGCTTATTTTTTTAGGGCAGAATATTTAACATCCACATCAATAAATCCTCAACTTTGTCCTAAAAAGACAGCATAATATATTTTGGTCAAAAACTTTGTTATGGTTGAGCTGTAAGCACTCTAATGGCTGTGATAGTGATGAGAGTCAGAGGTAACAGAAAGGTTGCTGATATTTGATGTTCCTCAAGATCATATTTAGCTTTGGGAATGAATTTAAAGGTAGCAAAATCTGACTTCTGGAATTAGCAAAGCACTTTGAGCTGGGTAAGCTTGCAGTGGTCCTTGTTCTGGAGGTTCTGAAAAGACATTGCTTTGCTAAAAAGTCGTATTTGTTTTCTTTACAGTAAAAAGTGGAGCAGGGCAAGAAAGAAATGCAGTGTTGATTCTGATATCCTTTAGTGCTGGTCAGCAGTTGCTGAGAAAGGAGTTCCTTTAGGGTACAGTATCCTCCAGATCTCGTCCTGTAATGCTCCTCTGCCTCCCGTTGAGTCAATGATTTTAAACTCTTGAAAGACCACATGCTTTTGAAGTAATTAAAACCCAAATCAAACAGTGCTGGACAGCAATTCACAAAGCACTAATGCAGAGCACCAAAAGTTATTTCCAGTCACTTTTGTAAGTTTTGGAGAGTTTGAAGCTGCATTTATCTGCCAGGGGACCACCCTAGGAGGTGCCTGGAAGAAGTGAGTGAAGAGAGAATTAAAGACAGGGAACATTAAACTGAAGAGGTGGTTTCAGGAACTTCATGTCAGGAAATGAAGCACTGGTGTCACTTCTAGTCAGAACCAGAACCAGTCACTTCTACCAGAACATAGGAAACTTAAAGAAGGGGGCTGCTCTTTTCAAGTAGGCTTGTGTATGCAAGGGGTTTTCACCTCAACACAAGTACATGCACACAACTCAGTGACTTTATTTAAATGTCAGCTGCTGGACTTTCTCATCTCTCAATGTGGGCCTCATCTTAAAAGAGTCTAAGTCCTAATTGATAAAACAGGTCACCCAGGATTAAAAAATTCTTCTTCCTGGAGAAGATGGCTTGTAGCAAGGTGCTGTCAGGGCACAAGGCAAGAGCTCCATTTACTGCCTGTGCTCCTCCACCAAAGCTTGGCAGACCAGGTGCAACACTGCAAACCTGCCCTGATTCCAGCTCTAAAGGTGACCTAAACCTGACCCTGCAGCTAAAGACTCATCCACCAAACCTCACCTAAGTGCTCAGATGAAACAGTTTCCTTTCAATTCTTTGGTGTTATTAATTGTTGTTATTCCTTTAGATCTTGTGCAACAATAAAAGGGAGGCTTCAGTTCCTGGCTGCAGCAACCCCTCCCACAAATCAAAAGAATATGACTTTCATTTTGAAAAGAATGAATAAATATATCCTGAATAAGAGGGGCACAGATTCCAAACACCCTGAAGTCTTGGAAGAAACAATTGTTCTTTCTTTCGATTCATCCTCAAAGGTTCCCTATATGCGTCTCACGGAGTCTGGGTGGGTTTTAGAGCCAGGGCTTTGTCTCAGGTGAAGGTGTTGAGAGATGCCACAGGAACAATGAGACAGAAAGTATAACCAAGAGATTGGGATTTCAGCTTTCAGGAAGAGCTGGTGATTTGGGAGACCTAACTCTGAGTTATCTTTACCTGACCTGATTTTCAGTGCGTTGGATCCTCTGTACTTTCTGAAAGTCAGATCCTGTGATGGGGTCTTGAGTCAGTCACCAGAAGTCACCAAACAGGAAACTATCCCTGGTGGGGAAGAGGCCCATGGGCTGAGCAGCCAAACCCTTGTCTGCCACACAGCCTATTTTAACTTCCCTCGAGGAAGAGGGAAAACAACCCTTCTTGTTCTCCTGAGCCCTCCTAGTGAAGGCATCCCTGCTTATAGATGCCTGCACATTTCAGCTCTCCCTGAACAGCCAGGTTTCAGCACCCTAGTCAGGGCAGGGAGCTCCCCACCCAGCTGTGCAACCTGAACAGGCCTTTTTGTCTCCTCTCCCCTTTGTCAGTGAATCCCTCAGGTACCTGAAGCACTCCAGGGTTTCAGACCTGCAGAAGGAGAGCTCGGCACTTTTGCTGTCAGCTTCCTAATGCAGTACTTTCTGCAAGGCAGACAGAAGATACTGACAATTGTTTTGCCTTTGGTATTTTATTTTGGTTAAAAAAAATTAATTAAGTGTAAGATGAGAAGCTGGGGGTGAAGGTGGTGTGCCTTCATGAGGTGAAGGGCTTTATATCCCCTAGAAAGATCTAATGGCCAGTTCTGCGCCCTACTTTGTCATGCTGCAAATTCACAACAAAATTTTGCTACAGTCCCAGAAATGAGAGAGGATTTCATTAAGCTCTGTGATAATTACCTTTGGGCTCTGTGTCAATTGGTCTATCTCCCCCCAAACTAGTCTGAATAATTAAGTTTGTTCATTTGGTGAAGACTTTTCTTTTGCTTTGCACTGTAGATGTTTCTGTCTTGGTTGGTAACTCAGAGTTAACACGAATTCTTTGGTAGACAAAGTTCTTCGGTATCCAAAAATACTGACCATGCAGTTGTATCTCTGATAGCATTTTTTTCCATGGGCCAGTCTTAGAGCATTAGCACAAAAGCCAATTCCTCTTCCCCAGCTTTTTGACTTCTACTTTTGAAGTACAAATCCCCCAGACTCTGGGAAGGAACGGGTTAATATTTTGTCCCTGAGCTACCACAGGTGTTTGCCCTCATTGAGGATTACAAGGGAGCCCAGGTATGCAGGGCTCAGCTGGAGCAAATTGCTCCATCAGGAGGGTCTACAAAAGGAAGGAGGACCAAGTGGTGGGTCAGGCACTCAGGGCCATGGAGATTACTTACTGTGAGGAGCTTATTTATTTATGTAATCCCCTTTTTAGCTCAGCTATGTGAGATCTTTCTAATTTTCCACAGTGCCCTCTTTCTGTGCTCCCCCACCCACCTAACCTGAATGGGCTTTTTCAGCATCCTTCAGTGCTCCTCTGACCCATCACGCTTCTCAGACTCATTTTATCTCATCATTTCTGTTCTGTTTTACATGGTTTAATATGCCCTATTATTTCCATATTGGCAGCTTTTAAGCTAAAAGACCTACCACACTTGTAAAGACTATGAGACACAATTTATTTTTTCCTCTGTGGCCCTTTGCATGTAAAATGCAAGCCCATTCCATTTCAAGGAAAGACAGTTAAAAATTGACCTACATTTCTGTTGAACTATGTCTCATGTAGCATAGTGCTCAACTTTATGGAAAGATAGGGCTTTGCAGGATGTCACAAATTACTTTGAGAAGGAAAAGTGTAAAGAATATGCAGTCAAAAGTATAACAGGCACTTGCTCACCACTGTGTGTAGAATGCCTTGTTCCTTAGTTTAGGTGAGATTACAATTAGGGGTAGATAACTCTTTGAGAGACCTATTGTTCTTTTAGGTCTTTTCAGTTCTATACAACATAATTACAACTATTATACACTGTTTCATCTTGATTCATAGAAAAGGCAAATGTATTACATCAGTAAGAACTTTATGTTCATAATATTAAGATGTGTTTCTGCTTAGGAAATTAACTATTTTACAGTACTATCATAAATCACAAGATCTGATGGCTTAAAGAATGGGTCTAACTACCACGAATCTCAGTGTAGATAATAACTTTGGATGTTTCTAGGTCTACAGTCACTGTTGTGTCTTGAAAATATATTCTGAGCATGCTCATTTATTCTTCCCATTAATAGGCAGGAATTGAGGCATATATCTTCAAATTTATCTAGCTTTGTCTTAGTGTAATTAATGAATAACTACTGTGACATTTGGGGCCAAAGCAATTCACTGCCCTGCTTGAGGTGAAGGTGGAAATGTGCAGCAGCTCTCCCAAATCTGTTTCCTCACTTGTCTCCATTGGATGTGCATGGCTTGTCTGTCCTTGCCTGCTGAGAATGGGTTTAATAAAGCTCTGCTCTTCACACAGGGGTCACAAGGCTTAGTCAGTGCTTGCAAACTATTTCAGTCTCAAAAATAAAGAAAATGTAGTTTATAAACACTGGCCACCATTGCTACTGACAGACTGAGGCACTGTGTTGTCTTTGTACTTCTGGAATAATTCAGTGAAAGATCCAGAAGTAAAACTTTGTGGAATTTTATTTTTTTCCAGCTTGTAAAAGAGGAGAACCCCTGCATGGAGGCATACATATATATTTTTTCATTTTCTTTGTGTTTGGCTTAGGGATATGTACAAGATACAACCTTGTGCAATTTATGTAGTTTAAGGACTTTAGTTCATTGTTGTTCGAGAAATTTTTTCTTCAGATTTCTTTATTCTATTTCCTTTAATAACCCATTCATAAAAGAAGATGTGGCATTTTGTTCTGGCTCTGATTTGATTACAAAAAACATTACTAACAGAATAGCAGCCAGCATGCACTAAATCCCTTTTTAAGTACTGTATTAAAGCTTTCTCTCCTTTCTGGGCATCTTTACACTCACTTTTCCAGCAGGATCTCATTTTCCATACAGTTATATTTAAATAGCAACAAAGGCCTGACCTCCTTGATGTTCAGGTTTGAAATTTGCCTTGAACCTAATAGGACTACAACTACCTCTTTCATCTTTGGGAGTTTCCAGGTAGTTTAATGAGCCCAAGGAGCCTTCATTCCATACTGGAACCTCTTGAGGGATTTTGTAATGGAAATAACTAGTAAGCAGCACAGCAGTGGATTCCCATGAACTCCTGTGCACAGGCTGGCAAAGCTTAAGCTACTGATACTGGGGAATGGAAGGGATTTTTGCTCAGTAGCATGAGGTAATACCTGCAGAATACTCAGCTCAGTAGATCAGTGTCCCTTACTGCAGATGTGGCTCAGGACAGACACAACGAGGCTGGACTTGGCACCGCCGTGTTTATTGTATCTCCTGTGTGCTGTTAATCAGCCAATTTGACTCTGCTGGCACTCAGAGCTGTTGTTAGACCCCCCCAGATCCACCTTTTGCTGCTCCTCAGCAGTGCTGCTTGGTCCGACCTCCTGCACTGAGTCATCACTTCTGGAGGCTTTGCTTTTAGAGCAATTACAAGAGCAATTTTCTAGAGGAAAAGACTTATCAGTGAGTCACACAGAGCTCTCCTAGATCCATCATTGCTTCTTAATATGAAAATAACGGGTAAAAGGAAAAAGGCAGGAAAAAGAAAGTATTAAAGTGTGGGATGGGGATTTAAATGTATGGGAGGAGACTGTAGAAGATGTAAATTCTAACTAGGTTTATAGAAATATAAGTCAGCACTCATTTATATTTTTGAAATGTTTGATAAAACAAGAAAATACATGTACCAGTGTTCTATAAAAGACATCCATCTTTTTATGGATTATGAAAAATGTTAATGTTCTGGTACAATTATTGAATTCCTGCTGCCTTCTCTACAATCTTCACCATATACAACTCCTCCTCCTCCTCACTGAGTCTGCTATACATCACTCTCTGCTTGGCTCAAGAGGTGACTATAGGCATTAAACAGTGTAGAGGTGTTTATTATTAGTTAACTTTTCAGTCTTAGAGGAAAAGATATAACGATATGTGGCTTGAAAATGGAAACTAAAGACATTCATAATAGAATCAATTCTATTTTAAGGAGGATAATTAACCTGTGATACCTGGAGACAGTGTGGATTCTCTGCCATGGCAACTTCTTAAGTAAAGCCTTGATCTCTCTAATGTTGTAGCATGAAAGACAGGAGTTACAATGTGAGATTACTGGCTTCTGAGATAAAGGTGATCAGGCTGTCATGGACAGTTCTCTGCTCCACTTCTAGCTGAAAGAATTTACTTTTCTGTTTCCAGTTACAAATTTAAACAGCTAGTTTAACTCCATCAGTCCCAGGGCTCAGTCCTCTCTGTAGACCTCTGGCTCCATATGTTCTTTTCCATACGTAGAACAAATATGTGAGAAACAGTGTGCAAAAGGAGTTATGAGAATTCTTAATCAGAAGGAAGGAGAGGAGTGTTGTTATCTGAATTTCAAGCAGAAAGACCAGGGAGAGGAATCAAATCCTGATTACAAGAACCTGGACTTGTCTAGATAAAGTATCTATCTACATAGGGAGCACGTCGACTGTGGAGAAACTCATATTGCACAGCGTATTAAGCTCAGGTCCAAGCTGACCTGGCAATCAAATTCTAACAAGTAGACCTTCTGAAGAAAAATCTTTTGATGTAATATATTCACAGTGTGTCAGGTTGGAATTGTCTGACCTCAGGCTCCATAAAATACGTTACAGAAAGTCAAGTACTACCAATGAGAAATGGTAATTTATGGCTAAAACATTTGTTTTAAGGACTGTATTTGTGTATTATTAGTTTGTTGTCAAGTCTTGACTGTGGTTGTCCCCACTTCAGCAATGTTTTGGGTACAAAGATTCTGCCGCAAGGCTGGCAGCTTAAAGCCTTGTGAGTTTGATGCACAAGGAAATTTTCCATCTCTTTTGCCTCCATTACCCTGCAGGTCCCACAGCACTGAAACAGTTAATCCTCAGCATGTTTTCACCAAACCTGACAGCATGGCTGGAAATTTTTTATTTTGTTCAATTCTTCCTTGTCCTTATCCCCAGTCCTTTCCATCACTCTTATATCCTGGAAAAGAAATCAATCAAAATGTAGATTGAAATTCCAAGTAAAAGTCAGTGTTTCTTAAGGAAAAATAATGGTTGCTAGACAAAAGTACACCACTCATGGTCTGACAAAGAATCATGCAGTACCCTGCATGTTCACTTGTTTCTCCTCAGTGCTGTTTATAGTGAGTTATTTCCTTTCTATTTCCAATGTGTTCCAGTTGGAAATTCCTCTCTCTGAGCATTTGCTATGATGAGAGTCATATAAATCTGGAAAAAGTAAAAGAAAAAAGATGATGTGCCAGAATGGGTAACTTAATCCCACCCAATGACAGAATAAGGTGCTTGTTTCTGTATCTGAGGATTTTATGAATATGTGCCTTTTTTTTTTTTTCTTCTTTTTTTTTTTGTGAAAGTTAGGGTTTTGGAAGTGGGAAGATCTAAGGTAAAACCCTAGCTTTCCTGAAGACTATTGATCCCACGAAGAAATGTACAAATGTGTTCAAATGTATTGTAGTTGTAAATGAGATTTTAACATGTTGCTCAATTAGAACTGAAGTTCTCTACCCACAGTGTTGATTCAAAGGCCAGCCCATGGTAGCGTGGTCTTGGACTGAGGGGTTGGTGGGACAATGCTCTCTGGGAAGGGGAGGAGACACCAGTTTTATTTCTAGGCTGTCAAGAAGAATTCTCATTTTGAGGGTTGCTTTTGGGCACGTATCCATCAAGGTCTGGAGGAGGATGGCTGATGCACTCCTTCCATACACACTTTTGACACCTGTCAAAAAGTAATGGTTTCCTGTTACTGCTGACACAGCCCAGATTCAAACCACTGACCGAGAGGTGAAAGGCTCTGTATCCCGTCACCAATCTTCCTCTGCACATTTCTCCTATTGTTAATTTTTAGTATCCTTGAAAACTTACACTGCAGAACCTCACTGGCACCAGTCAATCATAAAATAAGACATGAAGTTTAAGCTCATCTATTTTGAGGGCTAAGCAGATTGTTTCAGTCTGATATTTCATCTCCATTCTCAGATATGCTGCTCTTTTTTTTTGTTACTTGTTTACAGAAATGAATGATATATCATAGCCTTCAAGTTTTATTTTCTTCTCAAAGTTTTTTAGACATACTAAAGGACACAATCCAAGAACCTAGAATGTAATTACAGATTTTGCATCTTCTGTATGACCTGTCAGAAGTCTGCTATCTCTTAAAAAGCCTTTCCAGCATGGAATTACTGTCAGTTTGATAGAAGAAACACTTTCATAGGTTTCTTTGATTGACACATTTAAAATGACATCAGTTCCTAGTTTTAAAACCTATTGTTATTAAGTCTCTGTTGCTATTTATGTTAGAAATATGTGCATGTATGTCAAAACAATACATCAACTTTGCTGATTGGCTGCACCTTGACTGTGTTGCCAAGGTAACAGAACAACTGCTTTTAATCTTCTCTGAATTGTCTTATTTGTTTGTTTCACATTCCAAGTTTCGTATTTAATTTTCCAAAAGCATAATTCGATGATTATTTTTAAAATATTTTTTCAGACCACTTGTGCATTCTGCACATATTATGAGATGTGCATGGGCATACCCTTTCTATCAAAAGTAAAAAGAGTAAATAATTAAATGGCTTATTTGAGATAAACATCTATTACTGTGTTATTGGGTACACAATCAGCTCTTCAGTGTGGTATATCTGGTATTTATTGGTTACTTCTGAAGCAGTACATAGTGATTTCATCTCCTTCACAATTTGATTATCTTAGATGGGGAGATCTTCACGTAGGACCTATGTCTTTTCTACAAATACTGCTGTTGGCACTATGAAAATATGAGTAAATACCTTTTGGGGTGCTTTCCTATTTTTACTTGGAAAAGTAACTCTTGACCCAGCTGGAAGAATACTCATTATTTGTGTGAGAGTTTCTAGACCCCCAATATAGACTGGCTGATATTTTTGCCAGAAGCACGTCCTGCTCGTATCTGAAGGGGAATTTTGATTATTTGGTATGTAACTCAGATAGGAATTATCCAAGTTTGTAATTTCTTCTTCTTTTTGCTTATGTAGCAATCCCCAAACAACTTCTCATACCCAGTGAGGTCAGGCCAAATCTGTGAGAAACTCAATAAAGCTGCTTCTGTTCAAATGCATCCCAGTTAATTCCAGCCCAAATGGTGATGTTGAGTTTTACCTGGAGTTAGGAGTTAGACACAGTCTTGCTTCTATGACATGTCAGTAAGAACCACCTTGGTGTGTCTTGGTCATTGTATTTCAGTTGTGTATATCCATACAGACAGGTAAGCACACATTTCGGGCAAGGTCATGCCTGTACTTATATACATTCACAGTGGAATTTTGAGACAAACCATGTCCAAAAGATAATGGTGGGTTTTCATCATCCTCCAAAATAACACCTGGAAAGGCACATCCCTGACAATCAGTTCAGGCTTAGGTGGGTCTGGACAAGAAGTGGTTTCTCCACACACACTTTTCCAAAGTAATTATCATGCTATGAAAGTGTTAAGCAACAGACAGATCAACTTTTCAGCAAGCTTTTCAGGTAATTTTTTTTCATAGAAAATGGTGAAATCATATTCAATCCTTCCCCTAGAAACTTGCCTAGTAAATTATTAAATAAAAAGTTACATATGTGAAGATTAGTATCCAAAGATTTGCTGATGTTTTGTCAAGGAAATTACAGTGTCCATTTCAGAGTAGGAGCAGTTATGTATCCAAGCCTTATTTCAGCAAAATGGGAGATATGGTCTGTTAGTTGATTACACTAAAGAGGTTTTAAAAGCAGTGTGTGCCTTATGGTTAAGGATGTATCATCATGCTTATTAGGACCTATTCCAGTAAAGTTCACACATTCTTTTAAGTAGCTGGCAAAAGAAGATCAGAGGGCTCTTACACCTGTAGGCGGTTTTTAATTGACGGCAAAAGAAGATCAGAGAGATCTTACACCTGTGCAAGGTTCCATTGTCCTTTGCATGTTATACTGAAATCTTCTGTAACTGTAACCTCAATAAGTTGATAAATACTGCACACAGGATCTAAAAGAGCATATGTTACAAGAAATTTTATTACTAAAGTAAAGAAAACATATTGTTGATATGACTACAATGGAGAGATTTATGTTGGGAAAGATCAACAAGTGCAAATACAGACTTGCCAGGTTCCACCTGAAGAATGAGAACAAACATTATATTTCAACAAATAGGAAGAAATGCACTTGGAACTCTCTTGGCTAATTCTTCAGGAATCAGTTTTCACAAGGATCATGGTTTGTGTTCCCAACCCACTCTTTGATGTTATCTAACCATTGTATCAACTATTTTCCTGTTATATCATTTTGAAATGGCTTCCAAGGGCTTGTATAAATGTAAATAGTTTGGCATTTTCTGAGTTCAAGTTACACCTAAAATACGTAAAACATTAGTCTTGCTTTTAATGAATAAACTGCGCTATAATAGCACTTTCAAAGAATTAGATTTTAAAAGTAGCATGTGAAAATAATGAAATTTTCTAATAATTGATTTTACAAATAGTATCACCTATCTGAACACTGTGGGAATTTGAAATTATGGCTGTGGGATGGAGCATTATTTCATGTTAATAAGGCTGTGTGCCCAGTGAATAGAGTAGTGAAACTTCATAACAAATTCTATATCCAATGACAATGATGGTAATAAGAATATCTTGAGTGGAATACAGGCTTGAATGGAAGGAACAGAACACATTCTTGGGGGAATATTTGGCAGAGCAAGAAGTCATGAACCATGTCCTGTTAAGAAAAGAGCAAAAGAGGTGTCAGGGTAAAGAACATGACAAGATCTTCTAGAGTAATCTGAAGGATATTTCACAGTCTGAAAGAAAGTCTTAGATACTTTGACACCCACAGTATTTGATGCCAATGGGCGGGTGCTCTACCCACCTAAGACTGTGAACTATTTGTGTGCTGTTAATCCTGGCCATAAAACACAAAGTGGCTCAGGTAGAATATAACTCTATTCCCACATCAGTGAATGTAATGAGCATGGAAAATGATACAAACCTAGCCCTTTCATGTTATAATATTAATCTCAACTGGCACAACATGAGTCCACTTTTACAACAAAGATTGGACAGTGAAAGGGAAGGGAACACATGTCAACTATTCTCACAACAAATCTAAATAATCTAATCTGGTGTGTGGTCCTTCTCAGAAGTTTGTCCAAGTCTGGTTACAAAATTATAGGACTGTTTTTTGAGTTTTCTTATTGTAACAAGAAAAGATTCAGTATGCTTTCTATCTAAGAAAAGGCTCAAGTTTCAGTTGTTGTTAAGGACTTTAGTCAGAAGCACACACAACATTTTTGGATATCAGAAACTCTTCAACTGAAAAAAGTCACTGCTATACTTGAGTGGTGTGATTTTTTTTCTCATCCTTTAAAAGTACCGAGCACCAATCTTTAGCGTACTGTAAGTTGGAAGAAGCACTTCTGAACACTCTTTTTGAGTACATGTTCTGTAGTTTAAAAAGCAGCCTTTTCCACCCCCTTGCTGCCTGGCTCTTTCCACTGAATACAATATTCATGAGAGACCAGATCAAAACCCTCGGAGCACAACGCCCTCTCCACACACAGCAGCTGCTCCACGGGTCCCCCGTCCACCCTCCCCGGGGTTGTGCCTCAAACCTGTTCCAGAGACACAACTTTAGGGAGTGCAGGAGAAATAGAGGCATCACATCCCTCCAACTCCCTGTGTCTCTTCTGGTGCTATCCATTCGTAACAACTGTGAATCTGAGTTTAGAGCTACAATCCCCCACGGACTCTCCCTGGACTATGAGCCCTTTGAGACATGTCACAGAGGCCACACTATGTCAGCCATAGAGTGCTGCCTCTTTAGCATGGGTGCATTGCACTTAAACTGCTCTCTAGAGCTGCTTTTAGCTCTTGTAAAATCGCAGAGTCACTCACTCTTGTGACTTTCTGGCATCACATCCTGCTGAGGAGGTGCTTTGTGACTTGCTGGCTCAGCACACCTGCACGGGCTGTGTCACCCCTGCTGCCTCGCTGTGTGGTGACACCGTGGCTCCCCGAGTCAATGCTTCATGATCTGCAGCTTGCTCAGGTGCCACTTGCAGCATCCTGGCTCCTCAACTTGCCGAGTGGTGTCTTTGTGACACATACACCCCCCTGCCCCTGCAGCATGTGGCTGCTGCTCTCAGTGGCCGGTGGGAGAGACCTGTCTCTCCTCAGCAGGATTTTAAGGCTTTATTGAGAAGCCTGGGAGGTATTTTAAAATTGATTCCAAAGTGCAGAGGACAGAAAGTGCAAAGCCAAGGGCCTGTCTTCTACTAAGTGCAATAGACTGCCTTTTTTTAACGTGGTATTTTTTTGTCTGTTACTTGCCCTGCCTCTGGGCCGTTGCTGTCCTGCTGCATTTCATTTCTACTGCTCCTTGTATGGTTTGTTCTTGAGAGTTTTCTGCCTAGCTGCTAAAATCCAACATTGCACTGCAAACTGACCTTGCAAAGTCTCTTCTGCCTATGGTAGCACAGCCACGACGGGCTGGAGCCAGTCTGGGTTCTTCCCACAGCTGGGACTCATCTTGCCATCTTTTCTTATGCCACAGAGCAGCTATTCCCTCACCTCTATCACATGCTAGTGCTGAAGCAATCAGGCTGTTACCCACCTACAGGAAACATGCCCATCTTTTGCATGAGGTGCAATGCCCTAGCAGGCAGCAGAAAGCTGCAGGAGCTGCTTGAAATCTGGTACAAAAACATAAGCTCCTGTAGGACACATCCTGCAGCCTTTTCAGAGGGATAAATGCCTTTGACTTTTTGTATGGATGAACTCAGTGTCACTATGGAGCAAAATGTCTTGCCTTTCATAGAGTACAGATGTCACTGTTCACCACCCACTCCTCAAGACAGTGATCCGCAAAAAATCAGCAGCTCTGAGCAGTCCAGCCTGGCCATGCTAAACCAAAATTCACTGTCTGTATTCTAGCCACACAAAGGTTAAAGATTCCCTCATGCTAGCATGCTGAAAAGGAAGGTGAAGTAGCAAAACACCAGGATGGCTTTTGTGGTTTATAATATATCAATTTGTACAGTAAATAGGGTCTGTGTTTAATGCTCCCCTGCAGCGATGACTATTAATAATAAAAGGCCCTGAAAGGAACTGAACTTTCATGATAAAGTATTTCTGACAGCTCACTCCTCAACACAACAACTGTTGTCCCCAGAGACTCATTCAACATTCATTTGAATCATGGAGAAAGAAGACCAGCTTGGAAGATGTTTTTCAGGAGTGCAGAGGGGGACTTTGATCCTAGCTCAGATAACAGCTGCTCTACCTGAGCGGATTTTCGGGTAGATGTATCCTTCAGCCCAGGTAAGCCTCCAGGGAGGTGTCTGGTTGACCTCAAAGCTCAGGGAAGGCACCTGATACCTGAGGGAGGGTCTTTGAATGGGCAGGAGGACCTGGCAGCACATTTTATCATTGTGTCAGTCTCGCGTTTCTGGCGAGCGCCAGCGCACACAGGAAGGGAACTCCTGAAGGGATTCAAGTCGCACCTTGAATTTTTTTTCCCATTGTAAAATAAAAAGGAGGCAAAAAGCCAAAATACTTTGATTAGATTTTGTCTGTACTATTGTGTTTTCTCACTGCCCTTGGAGAGTACAAAGCGCTTCATTTGAAATCCATGACCCTGATTTCCCAAGCTGGAGCAAAAAGCAAATACCTGATACTTGATAAACTTCTCAGAGGAAAATGAAACAGTTCATATAGTGCCTATAAGAACAACAGTGATGGGCATTATGCACATCCCTACAGTAAACAGACAATGCTAGTTGCTGCAAAATGTGTCAAGTTCTTTGGTACTTAGGCAGAAAAAAGTCCAACTGAAAATAATTTTAGCTTTGGGTAGGATAGGATAAAGATTACTGTATGTTCTTTTTATTCTCTCAACAGCATCTGTGCTGGTTCCTGTAAATTAATGTGAAAAATATTTGGGATTTCTTGACTGTAGAAGTGACAATGCACTGATTTTCCAAAACTGATTTCATTTTAATAATTCTTTTCCCGTGCCTGTCTTTGTGACACTGAGGTAAACCCAGAGTAACCCAGATAGAAATTGCACTAATTAACTTTTAAATATTTTACTGCAAGGCCATTTGGAAGCAGCCTCCTCAAAAACTGTTCCTTCATTTATGAATATTCCATTCATTCATTTTCTCACTCAGCACAAATTGTCATTCCCTCTTAACCTGAAGTGGGAAAGGCTTTAAGATATGCCTTGATTTGGAATCTCAAATTATGCCCATGATATCATGACTTTTTAAAGTAAAACCTCTTTCAGAAATAAAGACACTTGCTGAAGCAAGTATCTTGTAAGACAGGAGATCACCTCCTTGTATTGATTGTCTTCCAAACAATCAATACAAGATTTTCAAAAGTAATGAGAAAACTGCTGATCGTAGGCTCTTTGAGCATAATTAAAAGGCTAAAAACAGTGGAAACATTGTGGGAAAACAAATGAGACAAATGGTTAAAAGCAATCTGAAACTTTCCCTCAGCCACAGCCAGTACAGACAGGGATAGTCAAAAAGTTGCACCCAAAATTACCGGAGAGCTTTCAGTCTGAGAGCAGCTGGTTTGTGGCATCCAAGGCGAGGACCTTGCACAGCCCCTTTCTGCTGGAGCGTGGCAGCTCTCCGTGCCATTAGGAACAGAGGCAGGGAGGAATTATTTTAACTGTAGAGTTCATGAGATAAAGATAGTGAAGTATGGAACATGGATGGGAGCACTGCACAGGGGTGGGTTTTGGTGCTTCTGAACAAAAACCTGCTTGTGAAGAGAACGTGCACAAAGTCCGGCCCTGCAGCAGATTTTCAGTGTCTTTTCCTGCATAAAGACTAGGGACAAGCCAGCTGCAGTGCACACACACGGAGGCATCCTCTGGCTTCCTGCAGGACTGAGACGTGGCGGAGAGGCATCAAGGTAAAAGAACCCGGCTTTGGAAAGTTTTAGCTTCTGAAAGAGGCTTTGAAGATGTTTGAGGAGGAAGGATTTCTGTGGTGCTTTTGTACATAGTTTACACAGCCAACCTTTCAAACTGCTAACAGAGTCCAGAGCCTAGAAACATTCGCAGTTGCTTCAAAGTTAAGGGCTTTGTCCTGTTAAGTCATTACATTATCTGAGTATAAACCAAAGAGTTTTCAGCTCTGAATAATTTAGGTGAAAGACTTAGCCCTAGGCCAGGTGCTCTACTTAGGGAGATGGTGAAATAAATTATTCAGAAAGGGAGACAGGTAAAACAGATGGAAAAGGCCGCCAAAACAAGACACCCAGAGGGCAGCTGTTTTGCAGGTCCCTGTGAAGCCTCCCCCTCACTTACTAGGAGGGCTGTGGTAATGAGTCAAGCAGTGGTGTTGAAACTGAACTTTGCCTTGTTAATTCATGTGGTGGTCACAGGGAATGCAGGTACTGATACCTAGAAGCAATCAGCACTGTGTCCAAGCCTGTGCAACCCATGCTTTAACATTGGAGAGTACATTCACAAAGGACTAAGGACAGGGGTTCCTAAATTATTTGATTTTGAAAATGATTCTCAGTGGGAAGGGGAAAAATACACTCCTCAAAATATTTACTCAATTTAAACAATCTTTCAAACGCACAGAATCATAGAATGGCCTGGGTTGGAAAGGGCCTTGAAGCTCATCCAGTTTCATCCCCCTGCCATGGGTAGGAACACCTTCCACTAGACCAGGTTGCTCAGAGCTCCATCCAGCCAGACCTTGAACACTTTCATGGATGGGGCATCCACACCTTCTCTGGGCAACTTTTTCCAGTTACATTTTGTCTTCCCACTCATATCCATATTTCAAATTTTGATTTAACTTGTGCGATTTGGAGTAAATTTTTCAAGGCAATTTGGGATTCTTACTACTTCTGTTTATGGTCATATGTGTCAATTTTTATAGAACCCATCATTTCATCTATGATAAATAAAGCCCTTTGATATTAAAAGTACTCAAATAGTCCAGGAACTTATGCCAAAGCAATGAAAAGTTCTAAATTATCTTGCCATTTTTACTGACAAGTGAATATTTTACTGGCTTTTACTGTCAGTCAATGTTTGATTCTTTTGCTAATGACAATCACTAACTTTACTGTGGTTGGCAATGTAAGACAAGTGTCATGAATGTATACGAAAGCTGACACAATTTTTTTTAGGGAGACTAAATAAACAAATCACTTCAGTGCTGATTTTCATTCCCATAATACAGCACGTACACATACAAATAATTGTCCTGGATATGAGGGAATAAATTGCCAGTGCAAATGGCAAATTAGATGTACAATTGTCCAGCGAGATGTTTTTGTGGTTAGGAGCTTGGTACTCTGCCCAAGTCTGTCTCACTAGGGATGAGCTTTCACCAGGAAGAGAATCCCAATCCCTCTCTCTTCTGCTTCTCTGCCCCAGGAGCGAGTGGTGAAGGGTACAAGAGAGGACATAAGGTGACTATGAAGAGAAGGAAAGCAAAAGGAGGCACCTGAGCAAGGAAAAGAGGGAAACAGAGGAAAGATTTGACTAAAGGAAAGCACTGTGAGGAAAGAATAGTGGTGTGGCAAACACTGAGACATCCTCCTCCTTTAATTTCATCAGCCTAGATGCTGGTACCCTCCTGAAAAATGGCACCAAAGTTACCACATCCCCACTGTCTTCCTGGAGAATCTGATTCACTGCTGGACCTCGAAAATTTCATTTCGTCCCTATTTTCTGTATCTTTTCTTTTCTTTGTTGAGTTACCCAGTGACTGAGCCCTGTGGGGCAGAAACTCTACCTTGGCGTTTTCCGTTTATGATGTTCAGCATAATAAATCCTTGGTGTTACTGGGTTGGGTGTAAGTGTAGCACAGATAATGCAGTTACAGACATAACCCCTGCAGAGAGCACACTTGTACTTAGATCTGGATAGCAGCACGTTCCCTATGGTCTTTAGATTGCATTTCCATGCAGGAAAGTTCTAATGAAGAAAACATATTCATGTTGTTGTTATTATCGTGGCTATCATGGTAATAATTTCTTAGTTAAGGAGCTATCTAAATCTACTAGAGACCTTTGTAATGCAAAGAGCTTTGTTCAGGTGTAGTTTGTTTGCTGAAGTCATGCATTTATGATGTTGTGATAAATTGTGTGAAAATTAATAAGACACAAGATTATGGCTTCACTGAAATTCCAGGCAGAACTGTTACAAAAGTGAAATGTCTTGTTTAATCTCAAATGTCAGTAAAGGTGGCACAGAAGGGCTCAAACTTAACCTTATTAAAAAGTTAATCTTTTTCCTTTTCAACTTTGCTCCAATGTGAAAGTTCTTCTCATATAGCACTTTATGTAATTGTTTTCCAAAATAAGTGTAAGATGACCTTCCTTGGCATCCTCAGGAAGTTTCTTTTGCTGTTTTATAGGAGTTTCAAGAAAGCGTTAGATATTCTTGCTGTCTACAGGCTCCTCTGAGCTGACATTCTGCTTGTAGTTATCTGAGATATTATGTAAGACCAAGAATTTAACTTCTTTTCTAGTTAGACAAGTGAGTATGTGAGCTAAGGATGACACTTGGTCAATAAATCCTTTCACTTCCTTTGAACTTCCTTTGATCTCCAAGGAGGATTTTGCCATCCTCTTCAAAGAAAACAATATCCGCTGATGTCCATCTTTTCTGATTCCCTCATGATATCTTTCCTTCTTTGTGACCATCATTGTGGCTTCCTGACTTCTTTCATTTGGTAGCTAACTCAGATATACGTGAAGTATTTACTCTTCTTTCATGTCTCTGTTTTCTTGGCCCTCTTCTCATCTTACCACCATTTCAATTACCCTTCTTTTCTATCTCTTCCTCCTAAAAATGCAGACATTTTTCTTTTCTGTTTGTTTTTTACCATTGTTTATACTCATATCTTCATTTGATACTCTTTTCCTAAGTGATATTTTTTACTAACTTAATGATTGTCTCTAATTTGCATGTCTGTCTGTTTGTAATCTGCCTATCTGTATATTCCCCATGGCACTTTTTCTGCTGGATGAATGTTTGTTACACAGCAAGGATATCCTGTAAATACTACTTAGAAACTATTTTCAAATCATGTAATCACCTTGCAGTCCTATTTTGAATTCCCATCCTAAAGGAAAAAAAACATATATATCTAACTGCATTAGCAATGTGAGGTAAATCACCCAGTAGCTCAAGAAGGGATTGTGATTTCACCTCATTAAAAGGTTTTTCTCTTTCCTTACCAGGTTTTATAATCAGTAAATGAGAAAGATCACAACTGTCATCTACCCAGCCCTGGGGCAGTGTGAGACAAAACAAGAAAGATATTCTCTTAGCAATTGCTTCCCATGTCAATGCACATAAAGGAGTTTTCATTCAGTTTGCTGGAAAACAGCATCTTCTGCCTAGAGGAAACTAATGCAGGTAACAATTCTGGATTGGCACAGAGTGTGGAAGGAATAGGATGTACCAGGAAATAATCACCTACTTATCAATGAAGTAGAAAAACTCTAAACTTATTTTCTTCCATTTTGAATTTATATCTCAAAATATGACAATATTTGTTAAAGTAAATATTAAAAATAATATTAAAATTATGTTAAGACAAACTAAACTAATTTGTCTGAGATATATGAACAATTCAATGGCTTTGCAGGTAGAGGATTTAATAAGTGATACTGTACACACACCTGAGAAAATAATTTGGTTCACTTCATTATAAATAGTGCCTTGATGAAATAGAAAAGAATATTTCTTTAACTAAAATTAATCTAAAGGTTCTATTTAAATTTAAATTAAGTAAAAGTTCTATTAAAATTAATTAAATGCAGAAAATGGTAGTATTCCTGATGTGATAGAAAAGGCTGGTGTATGTTGTTTTCCACTCAGTGCATCATTAAAGAGGAGGCAAACTGTTATGTTCAGCTGGGCTGAACTGAAAATAATAATGGGACTGAGAAAGACGTACTTGAAAATGTGAAAAATCTGACCAGTACCTGCAGTGTTTCTCTGGAAAAGCAGATAATTTCAGGAATGACCTCACTGCAGGGTGTAGATATTGCCTACTTTTGGGAATATAAATTGACCTTTCTAGATGGTTTCATGTAGGTAAACTCCAAACTGTAGTGAAACTATCTTTAGTGTCTGATACAATTTTTACAGCACTGTTTGTTGTGAAAATGTGGCTTGTACATAACCTAGGGGCTTGATCAATTATTCTAAGATGTTTTCAAGAGCTTGAAATTATTAACCTTCAGCTATAAAAGAGAAACTCTTTATCATCGGATGCATGGCTTGATGTACTTTTTAATGTGCCTGGAAATTAAGAGAGGCTGATTTTTACGAGTCATTTCAGTAGAATATTTTTTGACTCTGCTCCATTAAAGTGAGTGAGATTCATACAGCTGAGGTCAGGTTCAGGCTGATGAGACTGGGGTATTTCACTTGCAAACTATACAATGAATTTTTAATAATGTATATAATCAACATTATCAGCAACCACTTAATGATTCAGGTGCAGGTTTACCCCAATGCACTTGCTTATTATATGTGCCCACTGAATAGCATTGAACTTCATCTTAAAAGAGTATTTTATATACACTTTATAGACAAGAGGAGAAATTACTGAAAGTCTGAACTTGCATTTTGAAATGTGAACTAAATTGTGTTTTATGGGAAGGGTACTATTCTTTTAAACCTTTTCTCTTTTCTTTTCTCCGTTTTTTTCCTCCAGAAAAGGAAATGCACTAGAAGCTGCATTTGTTAATAGCTTTCTCTTACCCATTGTGAAATATTTCAAATTTGGTAAGTAGGGAAGAGAATTACAATAAATTGCTTTTACAAGGAGGTATAATTTTTTTAAATCATTTTTCATGGACATATTTATTTTGGCTAACTCCATTGATTATGGCCTATATCTTTCTCAAAGCTTCTTTGGGTGGGTGAAAAGCTTTGTACTATGCAACTACACAATGTGATTATCAGTTATCTAATGTTCCTATTGTTTATTCACTAATATGTTCTAATATAATTGGTATGAATTTTGTGGTTTCTACTGCGACTATCAAAAATTTCAGTCTCTGCTGTCAGTAGTGGACAAGATTTGCAAAGTAAACTCCAGTGGGCAGGTGAAACGCCACAAGTTTTGAAAGCGTTTCCCTGCAATAAATGATCAAATATAAAATTCTGCCCCACATAAATCAATGGACACAATTCCTTTAACTTCTATGATCAGGATTTTGGCCTGAAACATATGGACTTAACTAGGAACTGAGATCTTTAAAAACATGGCCTCTGTTTTAAGTGGGTCTGTATCAGGGTGAAGGTGGGAGGGGCACCAGGCAAGTTACTGCACGAGTTTCAGGGGTGAAATGGTGATTTCCAGAGGACATTGGGGTGAACATCCTGTTTCGTCCAAGCAGGGCACTCCAGGACTTGCAGTGGCATTTTCCTGCTACCCTGTCCTGTGGCTCTTGACTAGAACTAATGTGTGGGACATGTGCTAGTGTTGAGGTGAGGTTTTTGTAGGCAAGCAGGCAGGCCCCGCCGGCAGGTCACAGACAGGATACACGACTGCTTGCATCTTGTTCGAGGTACACACCCCTACACTGTGCACCTCTTCTTTTTCAGCTGTGACTCTCCTCTCCTTCTTGCTCTTCGTATCCAAGGTTGCAACTAATTCTTTAACACTTTGGAACTCAAGATTAGCCCATTCAAGCCAAATACAAAAGAGTGAGATGGTGACTGAAATGATGGAGAGAGGTGTTTACAATATGGAGTAGCAGGGTTGTGTAATACTGTATAATTCCTGTGTGGTCTGCTGAGAAGTGCCAATCTGTGCAATCTGTTATGGCAAAAAGTCAGAAAAGAGGCCATAAAAACTGGCATCAAGTGAAGACATGGTACTACTTACTGCCTTAGAGTTTGTAGCCCATGACATGTAGTGCAGAAGGAAGAAATCATAAGGGTTTAGTGCCTCTTTCTATGCAAAGCCTGACAAATCAAATTCTGACCGGCCTGTTGCAAAATAAAATGTTTGCATTTCATCAAGCCATAAGGATGGAACAGTTAAATCAACATAGAGATAAATTTTATCTGGGAATCTATGGAAGAGCAAAGACAGGGAGATGGTAAAGGAGAGAAAAGACCACAGAGGCTCACTTGGATGGATTTATGCAATGTTCTCTTAAGACATGCCCATCTCCCTCTTCCAGTGGCCCCCCAGTTCTGAAAAGGGCATGTCTGGGGTGCAGGAAATCCACTGGCAGACAGTCCAGACATATATGAGGTGTGCAGAGAACCAGCTTGGTCTCTTGCCTCATGAGATTTGAAATGGGATTGGTGGTGTGTGTTTTCAAGATGTCTTCCTATTCCCTAAAGATTTCCTTATGGATATTGTCAGGGACCTTACAAAAGTGGCCTTTCTCTCACGTGAGGGTTTGAAAAGCAGAAGGCTCACGATTTTCAAATCATGCAACATAGTTTGATATAGCCCATGAAGTGAGACACAAGTCAAAGGGGGGAGGAAACACATATAAGTGAAACATTTTCAGTATTTTGCTTGAATGAAAAATACAGTGACACTTTAAATCTACTGAAATAAAAGGCAGTTAATATTTTAAATTTTGTATATATAAATGTGTATGTGGAAGCTGTTATTAACACGCACCTTACTGTAATGATTCATACAGATGTTAAGTAGGATTATGAGACAAATAAAGGCATAACCATTCTCTTAAATCATGCTGTACTGATCAAACAGTTCTGTGCAACACCCCAGCTATTTACTTACAACAAGAAAAAACATGATTAGTGCACATTAGTAGTGTGGTAAAATGGAAATAATCTCAAAGCACACATTACCCAAGCAAAGAGTACTAAGTGAAACAGAGGCAGGTTTACAATTACAACCAATTTACACTCATCTAAGAAGTTATTTAAAAATTAATATTAATTTCATCAAATAACTAATGTAAGCCTGTATTTGCTGATTCAGCAAACCTCCAAACACTGCCTAATTTTAAGCATGTAAGTTAATAGTTTTCATCCTGGGGTCCACAGATGCCTGGAAGACCCTGGTCTCTTCCTATGAGAACCAATAGAAGTAAGGAAGAAAAGTGTAACCCTTTGAAATTCACTGTTCTGCTGGTGAACAGCATGTCAAAAAACACTTAATATAAGCAATCTGCCTCCTTGTCCATCTGAAGGTTAAGCATGTGAGATTATGGAATTTGACCACTGTATGCAAACTGTACATTCATTCAACTTGTCATTATTACACATATTAATTTACTGTTATAATAGTTATTACAATCATTTAAGTGTCAGCTGTATAAATCTCTTTATTCTGTATGTTATACAGAACAAAACCAGGAAACACAGTGGAATACACATAGATTAAACAGTGAGTTGCAGATGATGGAAAATACACTATGAGTATTTGTCCCAAGTGATACCATGACACAGAAGTTAATGCAAATTCATTTCTCAATTTTAAACCTCTAAAATGTTATAGGGTGACAACTACTTTTTCTAATACAAATCATTGTACCCTGTGCCCTTACCAATTGCTGTATCCAACAAGCCCTTTGGTCAAAATGAAAACATGAACAGTCTCAACATTTTATGCTGAGCTCTTTTATAGAGCCACGTGTGTGGCAGCATTGATATAACAGGTGTCTGTGCCTTGCAAAGGGATATAAAGAGCATTTTTGCTGAGGCAACGTGGTGTATTTGTACCTGAGTTGGAGAGGTAGGGCAGGATTAGGAAATAAGGATGATATGAAACGCAAGAAAGATGATCTAGTTGATTTGGTATTAACCAGTAGCTGGAAGACCAGAGTTAAAAATAAATTTGGATAAAATTTCCTGCTAAAATTCTTTCCTGTCCTGCTACATCGTTGCCCTGTGGCCTCCAGACAGTCATGCAGACCTAGAAAATCTGAAGTCACTCAGGCTCCTACCTTCTCTTTGAAAACAATCAGATATAAGTACCTTACATATATAATGCCTCGGTGGAAAAACCTTTAATCTTTGTATTTGCTTCAACTGCCTTAGTGTACAATTGAGATGAATAGTGCCTCTCTGAAAATGTGATCATTTAGGTGGGAAGTTTTAAGATATTATGGTAAAGAGGCCACAGAAGTACCTAAAGCAGCTGCTTATCAGCAGGTAGAGCCTTCAAGCCAGCATAAAGTTTTGGCTGTTGCAGTATTTGTTTATTCTCTGCAGCAGTTTTGATTTTTATTTTGCTTCTATGAGCACTCTGTGGAGGCTATCTTTGGTCTTGGTTATCACTACAGATTCTGCTTTTGTTGTTGTGTTAGGGAAAACCCTAGTACCTTAGCCTGAAACTGTCTGGAGTTCAAGATGGGGGGGGGGGGGGATGAAATGGGGTTTTAATCGTCAAAATTGTGAATCAGATGAAGACAGGTTTTTTTTTCAACAGGACTTTATTATAATTTTAATTTTTCCTTGAAGAACTCTGTTTCTTGAAGCACTTTCTCAAAGGTAGGGCCAGAAAAGTCAATGCTCACATCTGTTTTCATTGTCCACATTTTCTGGCATAAAGATCGATCTTGAATTTTATTTTTTCCCCAAAGGAAAAACCCAACCGTGCAAAATTGATTCAGATCTCTATTGGGTACTTTTATGAAACCAATGGTAAGTTGCTGTTCTCCCAGATGGGCATGTCAGGTTTCCATCTTGATTGTGGATAAATGCTATTGGAATAGAAGATATTTATTAGTATGATCGTTATAAGCAGAGCTGAAAAATTAATGCAGAACTGGGTCTGTAGTCCTGACCAATAATTTTGCCAAAGCGAGAGGACAACTAGTCCAGAGAATCAGTAGAAAAACTCTGCCAAATATAGCCATAGGACAAGTGCAAGGGGATGGAACACTGAAGTAAAATGAAATGCTTGGTAGCTTTTAGAACAGTTGAGAACATCTCTCTGCAGTATTCATAGTGCCTACCTCATCAAAGCCTGTATTGGTAATCCAACTTAGAGAAGGAATTCCTGCTATGGAAATGTACAGGACCTTGGCTCCTGCACAGTGGATGGAGAGGATTTGTCATGGTGCCTGGCAGATGGCCTGACTTGATCTCAATTCACTTTAAATACCCTTTGATGTTGAGAATGCACTTATCCTGTGTTGACTGGTCCATTCTGATGGAACAAGGATAAACCCTCTCCCCAAAATGCCCGGGGAACAGGGTCCTGCAGGCACCACACCACTCACACCTTGACTTTAGGGGCTGATGCTCACGCAATGAACACATCCCCAGACATCATCCTGCGTGTGTGGTCACCTTCCCCAGCTCCTGGCAGGAAGGGCTGTTGTTCCCATGCTGCAAGTTGAGCCTTGGTGGGCTGTGCCTGTTATTTAAGCTCACAGCTGGTGGCTTTGAAAGAGCAGGAGTTGTACCCCAACCCACATGTCCTGTATTGTACCAAACTGGGTGTTCTTTACCATGTTCATCCTTGTAGAGAGTGAAGCAAGTATATCCAGTGGCCCCCTGGCAGGACAGGAGGGGATCATTTTGCAGACAGTAGCACACTGTATAGCAACTCCAGGGTGACAGAGCAACATCCACAAAGCCCATTTTGGTCCCCTGTCCAGAACAATGCCATCAGCAATCGTGAAGCTCAGAGTCATCTAAACTAGCTTCAATTTTGTATGTATGTTACTGGGGTTTTGCCATACTGCCTGAAGCAAACTCCTGTGAAACTAAATTACATATGGTCACGCAGATGCAGATTATGAACTGTCTACATGCTCATTATAGAGGTGTTTATATTGAGGTTGGTCTGGAAAAGCTCAGACTTGGACTGCTCAGCTTGAATTTTATCTTCAATTAATTTAGAATTATGTGTAACTACCAATCCCTACTGAGTCAATGAAGTGTCTGCATCCAGAACTGGTAAACTAGGTTTTTGGCACAGGGAAATATTTTGTCAGGGCAGAGAGGGAGATCTGACAAACAAATTTCAAGTTGTCTCAGAGACATGGAGACAGAAACACCGTTCTGTAAAAGCAGCAAGGCACTGTGTTATGGTACAGTTCTAAAAGTCATATGGCACCACCTGAATTAAGAACCTCCTTTTATTCTAAGACTCGGAAGTTCAGGCCATCCACTGTCAGGACTAGTCAGTGACGGCATGGCAAAGTGAGCTCTACCCACACACACAGTCCTTTGATCCTATGGACACAATTCTGGGATGCAGCACAAACTTCTGAGAAGTCCTCAGCAGCCTCAACCCTGTTAAAGCCCCTGGGAAGGGAGGGTGCTCAGCATGTTGCCAGCATGGACTCTGAAGTACATTTCAATTACGTGCCTATCAGGCTCACAGGTTGGATATTTAAACTCTCAGCACTCAGTCAAATAAGCCCAGTTTCCCTCTTAGCAAGACTAAGTGCTAATTCCTCAGTTAAGATTATTTCCACATTAAAATGGAATGGATCCATTCCATGTTGGCTGCATAGTACTTGTAAGAACTAAGGTCAAAATATACTTTTATAGTTTGGAAACTGTACTTTTGTCATTCACTCAATAGTCTTTGAAACTTAATGTTTGAATTTCACAACAATAATAATAGTATTGCTTTTGAATGAGAACTTAGCATAGCAATTATCAGCTGAGACAAAATGAATGTTTAAAAAATTATCACTATCTGAACCTAAACTCTTATAATGCAAGTTGCTTTATAATCTGATTGAGAAGAAATCCTCGTATTCTAATAAAGTAACTGGAGACAAAGTGAAATAAATAGCAGCAATAACAATACTTCTTGTGATTAAATATTTCACATTTCAAGGATGCCTATTCACAAAACACTTAAATAGTTCATCAGTTTGGCCAATTTCCCTTGGTTGTGAGGAATGGAATGCCTTCAGCTGAGTGGACATTCTCACTGTACATCTACTTTAGGGAGACAGTTTATCTCCAAGCTTTTGCAATTAAATTGCCTCATGTCTGTGTAAATAAATGAGTCACTTACAGTACACATTTTGGTGAAATATAGTCACTTGGAGGCTTGGGTTCTTTTTAGGTCAAAGGGAAAAACACTCCACAGAAGAGATCAGCTGAATGGGGAGACCAGGGTTATGGGAGAAACTTCCTAACTGATGAGCAGGCAAGTTGCTCTGAAGGTTGTCAATCACATTTTGCTTGCTTTGATACAAATGCACATTTACTTTTAGTCTCTTTAGGCCTTGCTAGTACTGGGCAGCAGGGCCAATGTACAGCAGAGCTCTCAGCTGCCGTGGTGGAAAATGGGAGATCTCAGCACTTCCCACAATTAGTCCCTAGACTGGGACAAGATGGTGGCCATCCTGAAACATAAGCCAGAAATTAAGATGGCACCTGACTTTCCAGGAAAATGCTTCTGTAAGTGCCTCAGTATTTAATAAAGGGTGTCTGAAGTACTCAGCTGCTCAAGCAGACACACATACATAAATATGACTCTTCTAGATTTGAGTCTACCCTTACCAAAAATAAAATAACTTAATTGATGTCTGTGGCATTACACCTGGTTTCTAGAAATGCTGAATGGGGCTCTCTGTACAGATCCATAAAGTGCTCTTTAATACATACATAATTATATTGATGTAATGTCTCTTTCCCTTTTATGATAAAGTAATACAAAACCCCCTCCTAACTCCTTACATCTTTTATTGTTTTATTTTATAAATCTAAAGAAAAAGTGGCTCATAACAGTCTTTGCAAACAAGCTGCATCTGTTTTATATTAAAGTGAAAAAAATAATAATAGAACCATTACTTTGGAATATCCAAATAACCTGAGGAAAAATAGCATCCATCTGGCCGTTGGTATAACTGTTTTTTACATCAGTTGGATGTTTCTGGGATTGCAAGATTCAACACTTATCTTTAAGTAGAGTGAGTTTCTAAAGATGTAGCATCCAGAAACTTGTGAGTAATCTGTCCTCTTAGAAGTACAATATTGTGTTACCAGATCTGCTGAGCAAAAGCACAATAAAGTTAATCCTTTGGTTCTGGAAAAGCTGTAGGTATTGCAATGGCAGATGTGCTGAAACAGAAGTGTTTACGTTTGTCAGGGCATGTGAAGCAGCAACTCCGCCAGCTCACGGGTATTTGAATTTCCTGCAAACTTTTACCTAAGGGCGATCACAGGGAAGGAAAAGAGCTCAGAAGGAGTCTCTGCACCCTGTTGGCAGACTGGCCAACCTCTTCTGGTGAATTGGTGGGCACACACCTGCATTTTCTCATTGAACTTATTCTCTGTGAATGGAGTCATTATGGCATTAAAGTGCTTTCGGTATATGGGGTACAGTATTACCAAGATCAATACTCTGCTATATTTTATATATTTTCCACGTCTTCCTTCTTACTATGCTATATGGAAAGGAAGAAAAATGTTAGGTCAAGGATTTTGTACTGTGAAGGTGTGATATGACTCTGGTTTGGCCAGAGCTTTGAGATGGAGCTGCCTTCTAGACCTTTGCCAACAGTGAGCTCCCCAGAGAAGTCTGTCAGACTTTAAACTCACAAAGCCAGGTTGTGCAGAGCACAAACAAGAAGGGTAATCTTTTGATGAGAGGAAACACAAAGTAGCTGGGTAAGAAAGAAAATCAAAATCGGTCATTTATAGCATTTTCCCTGCCTACAAAATCCTTGCTGGCAGGTCCTTGCTTCCATGCCTGGTAACAGTTGACTTGGGGACTTTGGATTGCGGTTAATTCTGTCCAGGCTGCAGAAAATCCTTCCTTCTGTCCCCTCTAATGCCTTGCTGGCTGCTGGCTGCCCTTTCCTACCATCATCGTGGGACCTGCTGACTTACAGCTCTGTGATATATCTATCTTTCCCAAAAGAAGGCACAGTTTCCCCCTTAGCAAGAAGGAGTTTTTGACTGGCCACTTTCCAGGGTCTAATTATGTTGAGTTATAAAAAAGATGGTGGTGCAGGAGGTCACAGTATCACTTAAAAGAGTTTGTGCTGGGGGCTTCAAAACATTATGTTACTGTCCCTTCCCTTGGAGGCTTTTAGTTGAAATCTCAAAGGCAATCAAAACACAAATGGAAATGGACTCCCAAAAGTGTGAAAATTTTTGACCTCACCAGCAAAGTAGCCACAAGAGACCTGGGAATAGAGCACAGCTCCACTGGTTCCCTTTCCATTTCCCATTCCCTACACAGTCAGAGATGCTCAGTTTGCTCTTTGGATGACCTGAAGTCACCTCAGTGGTCTTCTCACTAAAATATCCTAGTTCTTCATTCAATGCATTGACAGTTCTGTTCTTCCACAAAAAAAAATCATTATGAGGAATGTCAGCAAAGCAGAGGAGCAGAGGAAGCCCCAGAGCTGCAGTATAAAAAGTAAAGACCAGAAACCCCTGAACAGTACTCACTGTTGGACAGGGAATGGCAGTAGCTGGAACAAAAGAAAAAACAATGTTCCTGACCTAACAGTGTTATTTCTTCTGTTGTCACAGCTGAGAATCAGCATAGGGCTTTCTCAAGAGCCAGAATACCACTGAACTAAATCCTGTATAAATATAGATTAAGAGGCCAGTCATTGCCCTGGACCATTTTCAAAGTATATAACAGACAAGATAAGAGGAGGCACAAAGAAACAGTCAAATCTTATTGATGATGTTAATAAACAATAATCATAGAAATAACTTTAAAATTTTGGTCTGATTTTTTTTGTAGGTAATTTGTCAGAAGAGTTTACATCAGCATTTTGAAGGAGGATAATGAGATTACTTGAAGCCACCAGAGAGCTGCTCCCAGGAGATGAAGGCTAGAAAAGAACATAAACAGAGCTGAAAATCAAGCAAGTAGGTGTGGGTGGGTGCATGGGTGGATTGTGAGGGGGAGCTCATGTCTAGGGGCTCAACATGATGCAGGAGGTCAACAAAATGAGCTTGTGATTAAAGACAAAGCCTTGTATCAGCTGATAAAAGACGGAAATATAGTTGAGGGACACCTAAGAAGGAAACTGGCCAACAAAAAATATTTCTTGAAGCAGCAGGATGGATGGATGGATGGATTGATGGCAGGCAGGCAATAGGTTAAATCTGCACTCATCAAAACCAGAAAAAAAAGAAATTTCAACATCAGCACACAATATAATGAGTGCAGGACCCTTAGCTTTGTGTAATAGGAGAGAACTGGTAAATTTTCAACAGA
Source organism: Dicrurus megarhynchus (assembly GCA_013399195.1). Classification (NCBI taxonomy): domain Eukaryota; kingdom Metazoa; phylum Chordata; class Aves; order Passeriformes; family Dicruridae; genus Dicrurus; species Dicrurus megarhynchus. The sequence continues at coordinate 853,550 of VXAD01003770.1, read as the reverse complement.
GCTGAAGTGTGAGGACCTAGAGAAGCTTGGGTCAGAAATTACAACCAACTCATAAGTATGGGTGACAGGTAGGAAGAAGATTCTGTCAGGGTGGTTCAGCCTAATTCAGAAAAACTCCTTTTTGACACCATAACTGATTCCCCAAATAGGCTTTAAGGGCTCTTATTTACCATGGGCAGTATTTACTGCGCTGGGTGGTAGCAAGTTGTCCATTGCAAAGTCTGAAGAGAAAGGGAGGTAATTTGGAATAGAATGGCTACCGTGATATTTCTGGGAAGGGCTACGTTTTCAGGTCAAGTGTAAAGAGACATGAGAAAAGAATCACAGCAGAACTTGTGGAACTCCTAGAGGAGAAAAAGGCAGATGAAGAAAGTCCTTCTCAACACAAGTTGAGGAAGATAAGCCATCAGGTTGCTCATGCTCAAGTAGTAGATATCTGGCAAATAAGAATGAAAAATTATTAGGTGTTGGCTCTTACATCAACAAGAACCTGTAAGAGATTTTGCAAGACCAACTTTGGTGGAACATTAAAAAAGTCAGATTCCAAAGGGCCTGAAATAAAAGTAAAACAGAAGACCAATATAAACTCCGGGCAGTGATTTAGATTTTGTGTTCACTATGTGCATAGGAATGGAAGGGATCTTGTAGGTTACCAAGTCCATTCCTCTGCTGCTGTAAGCAACTGTACCTCATACTCTATACATTAACTAAGCTTGAAAAAACAATTCTATTTCTTTTCTTCCTAGTTTTAGTGGAAAGGTGGAACAGAACTTCAGTCTTTTGATAATCAGAAACTTTAATTTATGGGTTGAATTTATTCATTGCTCATTAGTAATCATTTGTTCTTGTGTCATCATTGTCCATTTGCTCAAGTATCTTTTCTCTTGCTTTAGTGCCTAACCTGAATGCATTTATAGAGAGCAATTATATTCACCCTCAGCATGAATGAGCTTAGAGATGAAAGGGAGAAGGAAGCAAACATGTTGCTTCAGCCTGGACCAGCTGGAAGCTCTTTGTTCAGACTCATGTAAAATGTTTTGCAGCAGCTGAATCTGGAAGCAGCATTTGTGCAGCTCACAGAAATATGATACAGATCTCACCACCTCACCTCACAGCCAGATGAGATGGGAATGGTCATAGCAATCCAGGGATGTTGTTTGAATATCCATGGGTGCTGTGGACCTGAGAACACCAAAACTACAGTCTAGCTTAGGTGGAGAAAAAACATCTGCTTTTGACCGACATAAACACCCATGGTGAGCCATTGCAAGCATTTCCCTAGTAATGTATTTCCCTAAGTATTTTCCTAGAGCTGGGAGTTAGGTATCTGTCTGTAATGGCCACACACTACCTGTGTGGCTTATTTTGAAGAGTTGTTGTCTGCTGTAGACTCTGGAGTCAGCTCAGTCACTCTAGAGTCTGTTCTTTCCTAGTATTGTTGTAAGGCTGTGTCCCAGAGCTCGTCACACTCAGCATAATCAGAAGAGAGCAGGGATTGCCAATCTTTCAGACTTTGTGTACAAATTTCTAACACAAAATAAACTGAATAATTCAGTCACAACATTCTCCACCATAGCATGTGTTCAGAAAAGTGTCTTAAAAGAGGAATCCTTAAGGGAAAGGCAATTGCAGTAAACTATTCTTTTGCTTGGTGGCATCTCACTGCCAGCATCAGCAAGCACAGCTGAACATCTATACTCTAAGGTGAACTCTGTACTCTGAAGTGTTGGACGCTTGATATGTGTGACTGTACCTCATCCCTTTGGATGTAGATCTTAACTGCCTGAGAGCAGTTTGTTGTGAACTGCTTTTTAAAACACATTTTGTATAGGAAGGGCTTTTAGATCTGAAACTGTTTATTCCTCCTACATGTGTACCATCATTCATGTGGAAAAGTATGATTTTTTTCCAATCAAAATATTCTTGGGATCCCATCAACTGCAAAAGCAATGAAAAGTTAAGGGCCTTTAACTCTGTTGAAGATGCCTCATGTATAGTAAAATCAAGAAATAGAATAAGATGCTGACCATTGTACCCGCAATAGATTAGTTCCTCTGTGGAATAATGCATCTCATCAGCTCTTTTGTTCGGGAAGGTGGTGTTTTATCTTGTCTTAAAGCTAAACCCAGCCCTGTCCTTGTAACCGACCCTTGTGCATCCTCACGTAAGGGCAGAATTCGTACAAATTTGAGCTCTTCTCACAGTTCAGTACAAACCATTCCATCTTTCCTAAGGGAGACAGAAATACAAGAGTAGTGAAGGTCAGGGTTGTGGTGAGCTACATAAGGAAACTTGTGCAATACCTGATTTAAGCATAAGATTCTTACAGGGTTTTCAGAGAGGAAGAAAAATGGTGTGGTTGTCCATGGTGTTTCTCAAAGGAGGTCTGCATTAAGGTTCTGGAGACAGGTTTGAGTTCACCTGGTCCTTTGCCCCATGCTCGTCTGATCAGGGAGGGAAGGTCCCATGGCAAGGGAGTAAAGGATGTTGCAGTAAATAACCAGAAATCAATTTTGGCAGCCTACTCAGTGAAAAGGAATGAAAAAGCGGAGGTGGCAGGAGGGGTTTTTAAGGCTTTCAGGAAGGGTGGTGGTTTGCTCCAGCAGCAAAACACAGAGAGAACTGAAACAACAAGGACAAATGCAGTGTGTGGAAAAAGCCTGTTGGGTACTTGTCTTTGCACAACAACTTCTTCATCAAGAAAACAGCTTAAACACATGAGTTGAGCAATAAAACTCCAGTTTGCTGTCAGCACCCTCACCTGTCTCCTTAAAATATCTGACACACTGGTCCAGGTGTAGATTTAATAAAAAGTAACAGGCAGCAGACTGAAATCAGAAAAATGTGGTGACCAGGCGCAGAAGGATGTACTCACGTGCTTTAGAAGCATGTCCTACAGGAAAAGTAGGACATGCTTCTAAAGGGAGAGAGAATTGGACCATATAAAAGCATTTCCCTGAATCACATTTCACCCACAGACCATCAGCTGACCCCAACAGCTAAATAAATCTCTCTGTAGGAAAATTTTAATTTCAGAGACATTTTAATATGAAAATATAAAATGTTTATCTTCAGGCTGTGTCAGGGTGTTTGGGGAGGACCAAAGCAGACAACAAAATTGGAAATCTGTGATATCAAAACTGAGTATCTTTTTATTGAGAAAGGTTTAAAAAAAAAAATTGAAAAACTCTTACTCAAACTGTAGAAACCAGTACAAACTTCAATTCCTACAAAGACCTTTATTTTCAACAGACAAAACTTGTCTGCTGTGAGAAGACTCACCAGGTTGATTCTCTTGTTATAAAAATATGAAATGCCCAACGTACCCAAGAAAAGACTGAATCTCTCAAGAGCTCCAAATCCAGACAGGAAAAAGGCAAAGCTGCCCTGAGGAGCCTGGGCACTTCTCTAATGTCAGTGACTGACTGAAGAACATCGCCAGCCTTACAGTGATGATCAGCAGGGTCAAACTCTCCAACTGGTGTGAAACTTCATCTCCTTGAGATCTGCCATGGTTTGGACAGTTCTGTCTTGGCACTGGCACTGAGAAGTCATGGTCCAGATCAGGGACTACTGTGCTAGACACTGTATAAAGATATCAAAAAAAGACATGTGGCAGCAATGCCACATTGTTGTGGGATTTCTTTTTGTTTTAATTGGAAAAAAAACCCCTGCAGTTATCCGATGCTCTAGGTCTATGTACAAAGCACGTTTAAAAATACAATAGGCATTCAAATGGGAACATTATTAATTAAAAGCCTCCATGTACTGTACAAATGAAACATTCTTCCCTCTACCTACTCAAGTCATTCATTCAGAAAAATCCTGGGAAAATAGTTAGGCTTCACAATGTGCCCCACAGGTCAATGTATTCAGACTCCAACAGACCAAGTGGGAGGAGTGAGTTCCAGAACAGCAAAGTCTTCACTGAGAACTCCCTCTCAAAGGGAGCACATTCAGAAATGAGCACGCTCACAGGAAAATGGCTCTAGCTCTTTACCCAGCTCCAATTTTAAATGAGTCCTTTAATATATGGATGTCCAACCAAGGAAGAGATGCTGACCTATGCTCCTGCCTGGAGCACAGCACTGGGTAGGACTTTGAAGCCCTGTAGGGTTTCAGACTCACAGAATGCCTGCCTTATTCTTTTTTTCCTACTGTGTATGTCCTAAAGGTATCAATTTATACTATATATTTATATTTCTACCACAACAACCCCTTTTCTCTATGCCCAGTTAGCCCATGTCCCCTTTATTTAATGATAGTGGTGTCCTTGAGAGTCAAACTGTCCCTGGGCAACTCACTGACAGGATGTTCCAGAGCGTATCCATAAGTGCTGGTCTCACAACTATTTACTTTTACAAAAGTCCCATATCAAAAGTCCTTTTTTAGTATAGGGATGGGTCAAAGTCTGTCTGCTGAAGCCAGAGCCAAATTTCCCCCATGCTTTAAAGTTTGGTGTTGTATTTCAGATCCATCCCCTAAATCAGACTGGCTTTCAGTGTTCAGATCAGAACAATCCCTATCTTATTTGCTTGCTGGCTGCAAAACAGTAGGAAGATTGTCAATACCCTGCCCAGGCTCTAATTAAAAATCCAAACTCAAATTTAATATTTCAAACATTATTTAAAATATATTAAGATAGTCAGTCTATTGCTGTTGCTCATTACTCTGTTGAAACCTAATATTAGTAACAGCATGTACAGGGGACCTGGAGCATGAATTAATAATGAGGAGCTTGTGCTGGAAAACATGCGAGAGCCTGGTTCCCTGAGCTGGCAGGCGTCCGGCAGGGACTGGTTTGCTCTTCTCTACACACTGCTCAACAAAATCATCGGGAAGGAAAGTATTTCTGATTAGTTTTCTTCCTCTGATAGCCATTTTTTCCCAAAAATTTTCCCAAAGATGACAGATCTTCAGAAATGAAGGGGGCCACACTGGGGGAAACCCTTTAGCCCAGTGGCACTGTGCTACGGATCAAACAGCAGCGCTGGTACTTGAGTATCACCCTCCAGTGGGGGAGGACCCCCTGTGCCCTCAGCCTGCCCTCCCCTGGGTCATGAAGTCTCTTCTTGAGGCTTTTGAGGTTTAATCAACTCTCTCCCTCTTTCTCCTTGTCCTAACAGAAAACAAATCTGAACAGGAACATAGAGCGTGTGGCTTGTTAGTGCTCTTGGCCCGGAGCAAAGGTACTGGAGGTGTTTGCAGGTTTTCTGCAGATAAGAGCAAGGACTTAGCAGGTCAGTGAGCTCTTCAGGTGATGCCAGAATCAGGAAAGAGGTGCAAGCTAGAAAATATCTGCACCACTTGTAGGATGCAATACACATACATTTATATCTAAGGTGCATGTGTCTACAGTATGTGCATATAAAAAATATTATAGTCATGTAAACTCTATTTTAGCCAGATCGGTGATGTAATATAGAAATTAGGTGTATTTATTCCCTTCTTATGCATGCTTTACAGGAAACTGGCTTTCACCTGTCCTCCCAGTGCCCTATGCTGGCCTCCTCTGCCCATGCACTTCTCTGCTGAGGGTGAGCCCAGAGACCTTTGTGCTTCCTCTGTGCATGGAGAAATGTCTTCAGCATTTGCAGAAAACAATCAATCATTGCTGAAGGTGTTTGTGCCTTGCGTTTTAGCTGCACCCTGGTCTTACACACCCTTTTCCTTTAAGATGAACATACTGTTAACCACAGTGCCACATTCAGTTCTGTACCTACTGCCTTGTTCTCACCCTGTAAATTAAAAGGTGTGAAGGAGAAGGAAATTTGCCAGAGTGAATGAGAGAAATTATTAAATAATTTTGTGTAATTTTTGATGCAGGAAACAATTTTCTCAGCGCACCTGTTGAGGGGAGAAACAAGGCTCCTTCAACCATCAATCTGTGGGACCTCAGATCTCAGCCTGAAAGCAAAGGTGAAACGAAATACGAAAATTGCAGTGCAGCAGAAGAGGAGTCAGCTATCTGCGGGCCTCTGCTGAAATCCCATCTTTCGGGTAGGGTTTCTTGTGCATTTTCGTGTTTTGGTCACCTGACAGCAGCTCTCTGGCCTAATTGGTTTCCTAGTTAACAGACTAAGTAATGATGTAACCAGAGTGTGTGGGAACTAGACCTGTGTGACAGATACAAATTTTCCCAGCCATACTAATTTTGCCTGCTTACCTGGTTCTGCTGCTGGTTATCTGGAAACTTGAACTACTTAAAGGATATAATGAGCCCAGCAAAGGTTGAGACATAGCTTAGTCATTTAACATAAAATTATCTCCTGCTGCAAAACGTATTAACTTGTGAAGTCCAATTATTTTTGTTACTAAACAACACTGTGTTCTAAGAGATATGGCTGTGTCTACAGCTTTTATTTACTTTTTCTGTGGTTGGCTGAAGTGAGAATTAGTTGTCTTTAGCCTAAAGGAGCAGATCAGCTCTGTTCAATTACAAGCCTGTCTCAATAACCACCTTGTACCCTTGACTGCCTGCTGTCCCCAGTCACTCTCCCACAGTGTTGCTCGTTTGTGATGCTGACTTTTGTAGCTGAATATTGTTGCTTTTGCCTGTATGACAGTACAAGGGTTTCAGAAAGGCTCCAGCTAAGATCAGGGTCCTGTTGAACTGGGCACTGTGTAAACATATAATGAGAAGCAGTCTTCTAAATGCAAAGTGGTTGCATCCCAAATATGTCTGATAGAGGTGGTGGTGGTGGTGGATAGGAAAGCTTTGCAGCCTCGGAGCTGAGCCTCTGAAACAGTAATTTAAAAAAAAATAAGCATGAGAAACAACCTCATTGAAAATAATCAGATTGGGAAAGGCAGGTGGGAGAGAAAGGGAATGCCTGGCACAGAGGAGGCCTGATCAACTTCCTTTTCCATGTGGTGGGCAAAGAATGAAGGTCTCTAGATGTCTCTCTACTGTAACATAAAGTCCCAGTAAGATCATAAAGCTCATATTGGGCAAAGGAGCAGCTTGGGAATCTGCCTGGCACTTGTCATTTCTGTGGTCCGCAGGCTGTTCCCTTGCACATCTTTCTGCAAGCACTTAAATATTTTCTTGCAAGTTGAGGCACCCAGGCTGCTGCTGGATGGGCTACACAGCCTGGGGCAAACTTTGCCATGACCATGGTGGTTATTGTTCTGCAGCAAAGTGCGACTAGTATGGCTGTGTCTGATATTCTTTAACAGAGGGGAAGAAAGCTTTATGTTTGTTAGTGTGCATCTGGCTGTTCTGTCACTTTGCACTCACAGACACACTTGATAAATGGAAGTAACTGAGAGGAGAAGGGAGACACTGGACTGTCAAGGTGATGTGAAACTGGCTTATGTTTTTCTTGAAAATAGGACTCTTAAATGTGATGACAGAAATCAGGGAAGTAGCAGGGCTTTGCATACATTGATGTGGTTAATCCAGTCAGTAGAAGTAATGTTAAAAAAAGGACACCCCACAGCATTTCAGTGCCTTTCTACCCGAAGTTTATACGATGCCTAACACGTATGCAATGGATCTGAGGCCTGACATTTATTTAAACTCTTTGGAAGCAATATCAAACATTAATGGGGATTAGTGTTAGAACTGGTGTAAACATAGCAAACAATCTGCTGTAAGTGTATGCTCACATTTCCATATGTTATGTAGGTAAGCAGAGCCACCGCAGAGGAAAGAAACCTGGAGATGTAGTTCTCAGCTAACTGCCTCTGAGGGATCAGCAGAGGCAGACACTAGGAGGGCACAACTATCTCATGATATCACTATCTACACACTCATAAAATGCTCTGTCTAGAGTTGCAATTTAGTTTTGCAAAAGGTAAGAAAGATTTAAAGAGATGCAATTCCATTGTGCAAAACCACTAAAAAACAGATTAAAATGATTTAGTACTTCCAGGTGCACTGTAATTCTTGGCAGGAAAAGCTAATTCCAGGTGTGTAACTTCAAAAAAAAAAAACAAAACCAAAAACCCAACAAAAATCCAACCCTCTTGTCAAACCTGGATAAAAACATCAAGTTAGAAAAACAGAAGCTAAACTAGGAACAAAGTCCAAAGTACAACTGTGGAAAGACAGCCTCTCCATTGAAGAAATTATTGCATATAAGTGAATCTCCCTATTACTTGAGTAAACATAGCTTGATTCTGGGCAATATTTCAAAAGAGATAAAGCTTTGGCATGCATGAGCACATAGAAAGATGACATGTTCACAGTGGGAGGTATGAGGTGGGGTTTCCAGTAGTGCCAAAATTTATCTCACGCATACATGCTTAGGGCCAGATCCAAAACTTTATTTCCAGCTGCTGAAGTAAAGAGCAAATCTTTCCACTGTCTTCAACTGGTTTTGTATTCAGCATTCACTCTCGCTAGGAGAAAGGGAGGGGAAATAAATTTGTTTCCTTATTTGTAGCCAAATCATTTACACATTTTTCCTTCTTTTAAGCCTGGGGAACTCTTGTCATTAACCTCCTCAGGGGAAGGTCCTTAATCAATAGATCAAAATATAAACTGTACCACAAAATGGAAAATACTATCGTACCAGCTAAAGTTATTTGCTTCAGCAACACATATGGTAAGGGATATTATTATTCCATAATAGAATACACATTGATTCATTTGGCACTTCTTTTTTAAAAGCGTTTTTATTTATATGATGTGTTTATGGACAAATATGCATTGAATGCTTTTTAAGTCCTATTATGGTTTGGTTTTATTTCCACATGTTCAGATGAAGTGACCATTACTGGGCCTAGAAACCTACAGCACTAATGGAAGTTCTTAGAGTCGGTGCCAGTTTTATACCCTGCAGGGGTAGTTGCCACTATATTAATATCCTGCAGGTCAAGTTATTTTTAAAAAAACCCTCAGCATATTTTGCAGGCTCTATGCAATTCAATATAGTGTCACCCTTCAGTTTTGCATCTGAATTAAGAGCCAGGGATCAGACCTCCAAGTACCAGATCACATCTCCAAGTAGGCAGGTTTTGCAGAAATCCATGGCCACACAGAATGAAATTGGGCATGGCAACCTTGTCTCCCCAAGGTCTGTGTGAAAATTCTTTAGGAATCAGCGTTCTTGCTCTGAAAGAGAAAATATGGTTGGGAATACTGGGCCCTCTGCTGCCATGATCAGGGGCTGGGTGCATGGTGCTGCGTTCAGCTGCTTTCGCTCCTGTGAATAAATGATTTTTCCTGTGCTGTAACCTCAGTTTAACACAAAGGGGGTAGAGAGACCCAATCCCTTCCCAGTCACTCCCTGACTTTCGGCACTGCTGTCACCCGTGGGAGCCCAGGCAGGGTCATGCCCGTTCTGGCACCCTGGCACTTCCGTGAGGTGAGAATGACACACAGGAATTATGGAAACCTTTCCGCCTTTGCCTTGGGACTGCTGGGCTGGGTGGCCCTGTCTTGTGGCAGAGGAGCAACAAGGTGTGACTGTGCCCAGGGCCAGGCAATGAACAGCCCAGCTGTGATTGCACAGGGCTTTCTGGGGCCTCTCCTGTTCCCACACAGAACTATGTGCACGGAGGGGAGGGGAGGGCACTTTTCTTTTCATTTCTCCTCTCGCTGCTGAGATTGCACTAAGCTGGTACAGGGATCCTTATCTCGAAGCAGAAAGGAAAGTGAAATCTCTGGCTTTGTCGCTGTTTGAATGCTCTGCGACATCTAGTTCAGAAGGCCCTGGTGTTATTGCCATGGCACTGCTGTCAATTAGAAGTGGTGGTTCTGTCCAGACTCCAGCATTAGGGCAGATGGGGTCCAAAGTGGAGTTAAGGGTGTATCAAACCTAGCATGAAACTGCTTTGGGTTTGTGACATTGTGATAAACCTGTTTTCCATTGAAAAACATTGAGGAGAGGTATAATTCTTAACTGTCATTACAGACTCCCCAGACAATTAAGGCTGCATAAATATTAAAGCTTGTTATTTACATTAGAACCATTATCTTTATAGATATCGGTGGTTGTTAAATGATTCGTAATGCATAATTCATTTAACCAGTCCTGCCCTTTTCTCTGTTTATTATTCATCTGCAAATAGACTTTGATTTTTACAAATTTGTTCATTATTCATATTATTCCAGGCTCTCTACAAAAACATATTTTAGTGGTTTCCTTTGCTTGAAACCTATTGTCTCCTACCCTATTTTTATCAATTTGCTTCTGTTGTTGTTTGCAGAGTGTAACTGAACATTTAATAACAGACCTGAAACTCCCCCTGACTTAACAAAGATTTACAGGATAGCTCTGAGGATTCATGAAGATGCTTCTGCTACTGCCACGCAGCCAGTGACAGGACACGGTCTGCAGTCATTCATACAGCAGGCTCTAGCTTTTATTCCCACTTGTTGGAAACACAACAATCCATAGAGTTCTGCAGCTCATGGCCAGGTTCTAAAGTCTGGGAAATTAACTTGTGTGTTTATGTACAAAGCAAGTGTAGCAAGGCAGATTTCCCTGCACCCCAGCATGGTGTGATTCAAGGAGAGAGCACCAGAACGGGAATTCAGATATCCAGCTCGGGTCTCCAGCCAACCATTTCCATGCAGAGTTGCCTGACCATGTGCCTCATTCTTCTCTTCTGCAGATTGGTATCAGTGCTCCTTGAGGAAGATCTCGCTCAGCAGAGACCAGAAGGAGTAAAAAATGCTCCTGGCATTTACTTTAGGCACAGATATTAACTTGTTTCCCCTGAGCTTCCAGAAAAGAGCTGTGAGAAGTTTCTCCGCTGATTTCTATTCTCGGGGCTGCTGTTTGGAAACGTCTCCAAGCTGATCCCTCACTCCCTGTTGGAGGATCTGGATAAACTCACCATTTCAAAGCTTGGGTGAAGTGCCTGAAGAAATACTGCCAGGCTTTCAGAAACAAAAAGTAGTTCAGGAAATAAAGTATAATGTGTTTGTCTTCGATCCAAATACTTTGATCTGTAAGATAAGAATAGTTAAAAAATAACAAAAAATTCTCTTTGTTTTCAATTCCATTTGTCACTATTCATCGTTAGTTTATTTTGGATGCTCTTCTGAGAAGTTGCTACCTGCACTATGAGTAAAAAGAAATCAAAACCATACAGTAAAAAATTAATTTGGTAGTAAGGAACTAATTTGTTACCTGAGTCTACAAATAAATGACTGTAGCAATTACAATAATTAAAATTGTTTAAAATGCTTGAAGAAAATGAAATTCCTAAAGATTTTTAGAAAAAAACACCGAAAGTGTACACTTCAACTTTTTTATCATTTCAGAGTAAAATTTCAGGACAAAGGAATCAAAACGAAGCCATTTTTGTTTAAGTGTAGTTTGAAATACAGTTTTCAGTTTAGTTAGAAAAAAAGAATTTTAAATTTTTTCTGATGATTGCTTTCTCCATTACAGAGTGGTCTCAATGTCTTTTATTTTACTGGAAAAAAATGAAGAGAAATTATATTTATAAATATTGAAAACTTGGAAATGGAAACAAATAAGAACATTAAATTGGACTCAGAATCTTCTCCTTTCTTTTAGTTTTTCAGCTGGAAAAATATGAAAAATTGCCCTGAATGAAACTGTCCTCTTAATTTCTAATATTTCTTCTCTTAAAAATTTAAAACATGGTTGCTTTGTCCCCTCATGATCTACACGTTCTCTGTTTTCTTTTTTTTTTTTTTCCCCATGCAATGTCCTTCCACCTTGGACTGGTGTGTTATGGAGATAAAGGGTAGTTTAAACATTTCTGGAGATCAGAACCCAAACTCCACCCAAGCACTGGAGGAGCAGCAGCACGTCAGTGCCTGGCCTTGCAGTTCTGATCTGAGTTTAGACCATCCATGATCTCTGTCCACCTCACTCAGCAGAAAAGCTATGATTTTCTTCATACCTATCTCAAATTCAGCTGATAATGAGTTACGAAGAGAACCAGAGTCCATGGACTGTAATGACCTCCAGTCCTGGTCTCCTGATGAGTGAGGAAATACAGTATTGCTCATTTCCACCAGTCCTCATTGATCTTTCTGCTTTCTGCTTTCTTCTTTCCCTTATACCATGAGTCATCCAACATTTGACGCCTGGGGACTTCATGTGTAATTTTGTTTCCCAGTCACTTTTGTCCCCTCCTCATGCAATGCATTCACACAAGCCCTGTGAGCACAGAGGAGCCCTGGCCAAAATGGCTCAGCTTCCTTCCCAGGGTGTCAGAGAGCCAGGAAGAAAGGTTTGTTCGAGGTCTTGGCTCCCTCTCCTGGCTGGCTCTGCAGCAACTTTAAATGAGATTTTAGCCCTTCAAAAATTGGTGTTTGCTTACTGCCAGTGCACACTTGAAACAGGAGAGAAGAGCGCTCTTGTGATGAGATTCTGGTTAAAAAAAAAAAAAAAAAATTAGAAAGCTGGAAGCTAATCTCACTAAAAATATATTAAGTAAAATCATCCTGGGTTTTACATAGACTATTTGAAAATGTTTTATTCCTGCCAAGATTTCTTGAATGCTACATACATAAGAGAAATGGTCTTGTTAAAATTTTGTTTGTTTTTCTGGATTACCTGTATTTTCCTTCTGACCTGCAGGCTCTAGACTTCTACTTAATAAATGTCCCAATACAAGCTGTGTGTTATCCTTAAACAGTGGTAGCATTCCCCCTACCTGCTAATTGCTTTATTTGTCCTTACTGCTTCCGTTCCCTCATCAACAAAGGCTTTAGCATAAAGGGCAATGAGGTAGAACATGACAAGGAGAGTGGGAGCCAGAAGAGTGAATACTTCTGTAATTACACAGTAGCCTGGAGTAGCTCTTCTCAAATCAATTATGTAGCCTGGATTGCCCAAAACTTTGAGGACAGAGCCTTTGCTTTAATTTGCCTATGGAGCTATGTGCTCCAATAATGGGCAAAATTCTTCCCTTGTTACCAGTTGCCTTTTATCGGAATCCACATAATTCCTTCCTTATTTATTTTTCTTTAATTACTTTATTAATAGTACATTGTATTTAGCACAGCTACAAACCAATCATTGCAAATTGCTTTGCAAACATTACCAAATGAATTTCCACCTTGTCGTGTTGAAAAAGTAGTGCCACGTCCATTTTTCAACGGGGAAAACAGGCAAAAGATTGTAATGGAAAGTGATTAGAAAAAGCAACTGGAAAATCATCCATAAAATCCTGAAAAAGTGTAGTTGCAAAGTAAATTGTCAGATAACCCAAGAATTTAACTCAGCAATCAAAACATTTATCCCAAACTCTATGCTTGCTGTGCACTCCTCAGATTTATCCTTCTTGGGACTTTATAGCAGGCATAAACCAAGATGGAATAAAGGAAAAGTATTGCCAGTGCCAGGATTTCAGTAGTTTTGGAGACTTATTTTTGCTGTTGCTGAAGAGTTTACTAAACAGAATACTGCACGTAACAGGGACAGTATGGGATTAAGGAGAATGAGCATCTCTGTTGTCAGCTGATTTCACAACTCCATGCAGGTCTCATCTTCCAAAGGCTCTAGCTCATTGTTACATAAGTCAGTGTCAGAACTCCCTTGGCATCAGGGATTGGGATTTGGCCCACATGATGGTCACTGCTTTCATGTGCTTCTCATTTCTTCCTTCCCTGTGGGACACAGAACAGAAGCTGTGTTCGAATGCCTGTGAAAGTTTGGAACTAGGCAAAACTTTGCTTTTGATCCCTATTTTCTTCATAAATGAACTACCGATATATAATGAGCAGTTAGAGTCCTGGTTGTTTTATTTAAGCAATGGCTTCAGCAGTGCTCTAATGTAGGGAAGGAAATACTTTTGATGATACTTTTAAAAGGCATTACAGCCACTGCCTGAAAGGAGAAGCTTCCAGGAGGCAGAAGGGAGGCCAGTGAAGATGTTCAGGTAACTGGTTCTTCAGTAACAGGAGTGTTTATGCAATAACAGAGGTGAAGGCCTGAAGTGAAAATTTGGCAAAATTTTTATTAACTAAAACACTGAAAAAAAGTATTTCATATTTCACAGTTTGAAGCTTCCTAGACCTTTCTAATTAACTGCAAGTAAATTTAGATTGAAAACATTTTCAGACTTGTAGCTAGAAAAGAGATGAACTCAATGCCCATTCATGAAAAGTTTGTGATCATGTGTATTTGTCAGTGGAAAAAGTTTATCTGGAAAAAAAATGTGTCTGGCTCTAGCCGTAACCTTATCTGCATAACCTGTAATAGAATAACTATAGCTATAGAAAGACTTTTGTTCTTTTTGGCATAGCTGATCAATTAGATGTGTAGGATGGAGTTACAAAAGCTCTTACAGTTTGCAGGAGTTGCTTTGCTCTTCGTGGCTGTGTGAACAGCATGGTGCTAGAAATGATGTTACAAGGAGTGAATGATATTTTGAAAACCGAGTTGTTCTTCTTTATGTCGAGTAGCTGAAGCCCTCAATTGCCACCGGTTTCCCATAGGATTTTGATGCCACAGAAATGCGCGTGAAGGGTCAGTCCTTGCTTCAGTCTGTCTTGATGGCAGAAAATAAAGGCAATGGTGTTATGACTCTTTACAGGGAGCTAATGGTCAGGCTAATTTTTATTCTGGTTTGGTTTTGGGTTTTGGGCGGGTTTTATTTTCAATCATCTTTTAAAATTCATTTTTATTTTTGATGCACTCACCATCATTATATCTTGTTTTCAGTAGGAACCCTCATTGGCCATAAGTAACTTACCCAAAATCTCTGAGGAGGTCTCTGCGAGAACAGGGAACTGAACTTTTCATATCTGTAATGACAGTCAATGCACACTTCTAGATAGGGAACAGATGTAAACCTTCATTCAAAATCCATGTCAGGTTCAAAAACACCTTTTAAAAGACAGCTGACCTACTGTAGGATTACAGTTTCAGGTGAAGCAAGCCAGAGCCAGAGCAGGTCCTTACTGAATAACCTGCTGTGTGCAAGGTGAAAGCAGCACAATTTCAAGGCTGCATCCGCTTAGAAAGTCCAAGGATCCATGGAGAGCAACTAATCGACAGGGAATGAACCAGTACCTCTTGCAAGATTTTTCTCTAGTCAAATTGGGTGCCAGTAAAACTGTCTCAAGAGGCAAGAATGAAAAGTTTAATAATTTATTTATGTATAGAAGCTGGAGTGTAGCCTTGTCACTGGAGCATCACCTCCTGCACCCGAGCATCCGGCCATGTCAAAAGGCAGCACCTTTTCTTTTCTGTAACTCATTAGATTTTACTGGAAAAATCCAAATGCATTTTCCCCGATATTAATTTGCCATGTTAGTCACTGCTGTAATGCCCAGATGGTCAAGAGAGCAGGGAATAATTGTCATTTGGAAGGAGACAGTATTACACAGTTAGATGGAAATCACCCCTGTAACGATTTATAGGAAAACAATTGGTGCAGTATGGTGTCCAGCTACCTCCCCAACTACTGCTAATGCATTTGTGAAGGCATTAACACATTAAAGTTTGAGCTCGGCTCCCCCTTATCTTAGAACAGCCACCAAATGGCATTCTTGCAGTATTAACTTTCTGTCACTTCCAGCTCAAGATGTGACCTAGAGTAAAAGGCTTCCTATCGCCCCATCAGCTCCCTTAACTACTCCCTTTCAATGCATGTTAATTGTGTGCCTTCGTTTCACAGTGCACAACTGGAAAAAAATTAGAGACTTGTCGTAATATTCTTCCAATTAAAAGAAAACATTTGCATTGTCAAAGTTTAAGCTAATAAAGGTAACTTCTGAAGTGTGCTCAGCCTTACCACACAGGCTGCAGGCAGGTGCACAAGTATTTCCTTGCTCATATATCACTACATTTGCTAAGCAAAATGAAAGCAAAAGCAAAAATGAAACAGTTCTCTATTTCTTTAAACATTTGGCTCTTTTTTGTAGCCATGTGCTGCATGCACACTGATAAAACATCCCCCATCCTGTAAAGGCTCCCTCCCACCAAAACCAAGACCAATTTCTAGAACTTACAAACTCTTGCCATCCCCCCCAGCCTGTCCTGACAGACAGGGGCTGTGTCATGATGATCAGAGGCTCGGGCAGCAGCTGGCAGCCCAGGCAGCTCTGCCTGTGCCGGGGCCACAGCTGGACAGGGAGAATTCCCCTTTCTGCTGTCCCAAGCCCGCAGGCAGAGAGCAGACAGCACCTCCACTTCGAGCTGCTGCAGGAAAGGAGTTACAGACTGCAGCCAAAGCAGCATATTTTACTTGCTGTTTATGTTGAAGGTCACTTTTTATGTGTCTAAAATTAAGAATAATAAGCATAACAGAAGTGTTGATGAGAAATAATCTATGAATACATGTCTGTGTGGCCAGTCTGACCTGTGGAGATGTGCATTTGGGTTTTTAGCTGATATACACGACTTTTTTGCTTTGCCAGCACAACCATCTCTCCACCTCTGAGCTCTTACAAGTACTTTTTCTCTGGCAGGTGGAAGGTAGCGCTCGGCAGAGAGCAACTGCAGCCCAGTGAAGATTTCCCTGTCCACAGCTGGATCCAGAGGGCTCAAAACACGAGGGGGAGAAAGGGGCTGCAAGCAGCCCGAACACTCCGGGAAAAAGCACCTTTTTCACTGGGAAAGCAGAGAAAGCTGAGAAAACTAAGCCTTCCTTCATCCAAATCTTTAACCTTTGAGGGCTGAGGGATTTTTGGTGTTGTTTTGTTGTTTTGTTTTTGTTTTTTTTTTTAAAGGAGGAAAAGGCTGAGGCTGGGGGGGATGGAGAGCAAAAATGCTGACCTTAATTAATGGAAGGCCCACTAGAGCCGAAGGAAAGGGTTTGGCTCTCAAGGCTTGGGCCTCCCCCTGAGCCTCTCCTGGGTGTAATGAGAGAGCTCAGCTTCATTACTGGCAGCTGAGGGGAAGGGTCACTGGGGCTGGATTTGCAGGGCCCTCATTGAGGGATCACTCCATGCTGAGAGAAGCTGGCCATGCTCTTGGACACCTGGTCATTAACATTGCTAATTAGCGGCCATTAATCAGGGCCCTGGGTTTTTTGTTGTGTGTCACTGGCTCAGAGGAACCAAGTGAATAAGAAGATTGTTTCATTACCTCCACAAGAGGTGGAATGAAAGCAGTTCCCATCAGCTCAAGATGAGCTGAATTAAGGGAAAGGTTAGACAACAATTTAAGATGAGCTGCCAAGGGGGAGCTGGGGGACCTGAGCTGTCCTCTGAGAGGAAAACCAGTCACCTATAATTAATGAAATCTTCCACAACCTCACTCTAATCACCGTGTGAGCTTCTCATCAAAAAAAAAAAAAAACAAACAACCCTATCTTTCACATCGGAAGAACCCTAATTTATCTGTTTATGAAGCCCTAATCTTGGCAAGCTTTCACTCCATAGGATTTTTGCACCATATATATATATGTATCTACACACAAAATGCAAGGATACATATAAGTATACACTCACATTGTGTGAGTGTGCCCCTGTGTTTGTTTTATATATTTACCTGAGTCAGCAAGGATGGTTTTCACACAGCCAACCCCACTGGCAGGGGGAGGGGGGAAAACAAAAATCTGTATTAAAAAGTATCCAGACAGTATTTAAAATATTTATCTAAATGTTTGCATTTTATATGCCCTGGCTCTGAAAGCATTAAAGAGATCTGCTGGTTTTAAGAGGCAGAATAATTAAAAACAAGTTCTGTTTCAGTAGGTTAAAAATGACATGGGAAAAATGATAGTTATTGGCATACATAGGAAAAAGTAAAGAATTTAATTAGCAACCAGATTGTTAAAATGCAGTGTTCTCCTCCCATGCTCCATTGTCTAACTTTTGTGGAACAGGTGCCTAATTTTCCTAATGGGATACATTTTAATTGACAAAGTAGTTTGATTGCTTCACACCAATTTTCAGTTCCTTGCTTACTTTTCATATAATAAACTCTTCTATTTCTACAAACTCAAATGCCCTCTAGAAAGTAATTAGAAGCAGGTTTTATCTGCCTTTTTTTATAAACCACTTTTTGATTTCTAAAACCAACTAACGAAAAGCTTGATTTGTTCTGCTGATGTGTGAGAGCCAGTAACTTTTAGTCATATGCACTAAGCATTTCAATCAAGTTGTTTGCATATCCATTCATTTCAGAAAGACTCTCAAAATGGATTACAAACATTTAATTGTAAGAGGAATAAAATAATTAAGGCAGTACAAGTGGAAGTTAAAAATATGCCTAAGGATTCACAACAGTTATTGGATCATTCTCATCATGGGGCATAAATTCCTTCTTGTAGTTTCAAAGGACTTTATTCAAGTAGGCACATTGCCTTTCCTAACAACAGAAAGTAAAACCATGTTTCTTATGTATGCGATTCTCTTTGTAGAGCTGTGAGATTGGTTAAAATGTCCATAAAACTAATCTTTGGAGCATTGCAGCTGGTCTGGAATTCTATAATATGATTTCTGGGACTTCATGGGAAAGTTGAAGGCTCAAGGGGAAATTACACAATGAACAGCTGAGAAAAAGTTGCATTCTGGCACAGAATCATGCAAATGGGGCACATTCTTCAGTTTTCTCATGACGGATTGTCTCTGAAACTACTGAGCCAAGTTGCTGAAATGCTAATGAAGGAGAAGCATCAATGAGCGGTGTCATCCTGGGGGCTTCTGAAGGGGACAGAGTAGGAGATGGAGGGAGGGGGCGAGGGGGAAGGAAGGAAGGAAGAAAAAGAGAATGAAAAGAAATGGAGCAGGAGTTTCAAATATTGCGGCTGGCCCCTTCTTAAAATTAAATGGGGGAGGTTGGGGAGAAATAGAGCTGTGATGAACTCTGGTGAACACGTCACTCTTGGCTTATAAAAATGAATAAAAGCACTTAAAAGCTAAAGAGTTTGGCTTTGACTAGGGGGAAGCGAGTGTGGGCACTGCTGACACTGGGAGCCACCCTTCTGTTTGATACATGAGATGAGTGTAGGCCCCCAGGCTCTCAGCAGATAAGCCTGGGGGAGGCACACAAATGTTTGAGGGACACCAGTGCAGGCAGCATGGGTGACAAACAGGAGGACCTGGAAGCCACGGTGCAGCAGGAAAAGTATGACATGCTTGCCATCATGGAAGCATGGTGGGATGACTCGCACAGCTGGAGGGCTGCAGTGGATGGCTATAAACTCTGCAGAAGGGACAAGCGAGGAAGGAGAGGCCCTGGGTAGCCCTGTGTGTTAGGGAGAGGTTCGACTGTCTAGAGCCTAGTGATGGTGATGATAGGGTTGGTGTTTATGGGTCAGAATCAGCCAGTGTGTGCCCAGGTGGCCAAGAAAGCCAATGGCACCTGGTTTGTACCAACAGGAGTGTGGCCATCAGGACCAGGGCAGTGACCATTCCCCGTGCTGGGCTCTGCTGAGGCCACACCTCACAAGCCCTGTGTCCAGTCCTGGGCCCCTCGCTACAAGAAAAACATTTAGAGACTGGAGCAAGTCCAGAGAAGGGCAGCAGAGCTGGGGAAGGGTCTGGAGCACAAGTCCTGTGAGGAGCAGCTGAGGGAGCTGGTGGTGTTTAGTCTGGAGAAAAGGAGACCCGGGGGGACGTTCCCACTTTCTACAACTCCCTGAAAGGAGGTTGTAGCCAGGTGGGGATTAGCATCTTCTCCAAGGAACAAGGGATAAGACAAGAAGAAATGCCTTCAAGATGCACCAGATAAGGTCTAGATTAGATATTAGGATAACATTTATTCACTGAAAGGGTTGATCAAGCACTGCCCAGGGAAGTGGTGGAGTCACCATCCCTGGAGGTATTTAGCAGACGTGTAGAGGAAGTGCTTCGGGATGTGGCTTAGAGGAGGACTCGGCAGTGCTGGGTGGTTGGACTTAATGATCTTAAAGATGTTTTTCCCACCTAATAATTTCTATGATTCTAAGGAAAACAGGATCCCATTACAAAAATGTGGGGGAATGGAGTAGGCCTTTTACTTGTCTCTAAAAATCGCTACTATTTGCAATTTTTTAAAAAGCCCTTTTATCATGGCATAGAATTTGTGCACTTCTGTTTGTAAAGCAAAACAGTTCCTTTTCCCACAGATAGGTGAGCTTTATAACCATATTGCCCAAGCTCAGCTACCAAGGCTCATTAAATATTTGGCTTACAAGTACTAGATCTTGAAGAACATTTATTTTAAAAATACCCAGCACGCTACATTTTGCAGACTTTCAAAATTGTTCTGTTTTCTCTCAGACCCCATGGTAAATGGCCAGAGGTCTCAGCAAGTTGGTACTGAGCTATTTTGAACATCTGGCTGGTGGTTACTTCCCGTCAGTGTTCCTGGAGGAGCTGCCGGGTGGTGAGCCCTTTAAAATATGGCCCTCAGCACTCCAGATGCAACACGTGTTATTCAAGCTTGTGGAAGGGCTTTGAAAAGCTGGCAGCCACAGAGGAACAAAATCCAGTCATCTGCCCTTTGTCCTCATTGCTGGTGAGAGTAGAAAATTAGTAGGTGTCGTAAGTGTTGTGCAGATGGGAGGAAACCAAACTCAGTGTTTGGGTCAGTGTGAGGCAGGGCTGTGCAGTGCATGTGTCACTGGACCAGTGCTCTAAAGCCCTGGGTTTTGACCTAATTTATAACCTCTGGCAAGTCCCTTAACCCATTTTTGTTTCCTTTCCCACTTTTTTTCCTCAATGTGTCTATTTAAATTTGCTGAAATTAATGTAACTATCTCTTCCTATGACTTTTTATGTTAACTACCAGGATGGGGCCCCAGTTTTACCTGTGGTCTTCCAGTGCTGCTCTAATACATACAGAGGTAAAACCAGTAGAGCACAATTGCACAAAAAGTGAAACCTGCCATATGAAATCTTTCAGACCAGTTTGGGAATGGCTGTATTGGGCCCACAGCAGTTAGGTGTGTTATTGTTGCATGTAATTGTGCTTTAATGGACTGCTTTAATGGTGGTTTTTACTGCTTTCAAGCCTCAGCAATACTTAGAGTCTTAGTTTCACAAGCAGCCTTTAAATTTGGTACAAGTATTTGCACATGCAAATCACTGGGTGGTGTCTGCCTGCCCACATACTGCTCTGATTTAAGTTTATGTTACATCTTGTAGCATTATTACAGAGTCCCAGAGCTCTGGGCACGGAGCAGGACTTATGCAAGCACCGGTTTCCCTGATGCCACAGCAATGCCAGGGCCAGCAGAGATCTGCAGGCAGGCTGGGGACACCAGAACTCTCCCCACAGCAGCAGGCTGAGGGTGGGGTCAGCACCCTGGTGAGAGAGTTATTGCCCACCTTTTTGAGTTGTTTGGTGGGACGGTTTTTGTAGATTTATCCTCCCAAGTGAGAGGCGGAGCCCAAAGGTATTTTTGATTGAAATAATCACAAAGACCAGAGTTGACTAGGATCTGGGTTGGCCATTTGATACTTAATGAGTGAGTGATATGGGGACAAGGGGCCAGCTATGGAGGAGACACTTAGAGCACAAGTGGCATGTGAGGAGACCTCTTTGGGTAACTGACTCTGACACCAGAAGGAGTTAAAGGAGAGGACAAGGGAGCAGCTCCTCCCTCATACAGTCCACACAGACACACGCCTATAGTGCTTTTAACCTGCAGGGAAAGGGCTGATGGCAGCACAGAGGTGTACCCATTGGAATACAGAGCCTTTCTTATTCCCACATGATATTTTGATGACTGTAATTAATGTCATTATGGATGCCATTCCTGCTTTGCAGGACTCACGCCACCCTGGCTGAGTCCAACCTCTCCACATGAAGCCCTGTCCTTCTATGCAATGGTGTCCCAAAATGAGACAGTGCTTGCCCAGGGACCCCTGCACCCTTCCCACCACTGCAGGCATCTCCCAGTAGTTAGAACATCCCACCCTGCTCCCAGCCTGAGCCCACTGCCCCTCACAGACCCTTGGCACCAAGCTGTGACTGCCAAACGAGACATTTACTCCTCCTTTTTTGCTGGCCTTTCTCAAATATCTTCCATACCCCTGCAGGTGACGAGGGACTTCTCACCTTTGGAAAATCCTGCTTGTGCTGCTGCTTCCTGTCAGTTTTCCCAAGCCGGTGCCGTAACTTCCTGATTTGCTGTGGAAGAATTGTTCTCGCAGCCCATCTGCACAACTAAAAAAGCTGGTAAGTGCTGAGATGAAAATATGAGCTGTTTTCTGTCGGGTGGCTCTACAGTTCTGTAACTGCTGGAAAGTATGTGTGCATTGGGAGGAGCAAGAGACAGAGAAGCTGGTTAGATTTTATTGCTTTGATTAAAATAAAAAATAGATCCTTCTTTAAGAGCTGGAGGTTCTCTGGTGCTTAAGAAGATTTTACAATGTTCTACTCAAGCAGCACTGAAAGAGTAAACAAATGAATTACAGCAAAGCAACCAGAATGCAGGATAGGGGATCATGGGGCAAAGAAAGCCAGTATTAAAAAAAAAAAGAAAAGTCCATACATAAATGAACATGAATGAAAAGGGGAGCCTGAAAGCACAGTTAAGGCCACAACCTAGGACTAAGGAGAAAGCTCCTATATTAGCTATTAGCACCCAAAGTTTTGATTGCATCTAATGAAAAAAAATAACATTCTTTATCTCTCAAACTGAACTTTTCCAAAGTCTGTAGATGTAAATAAGAAATTTTATTCAAAGGGTCATCTCAAATGCTATATTGTACACAGCAGTGTGATTACAGTGAACAAGAATTAGGAGATCCTAAAACACGCTGACAGCCCCTAACATGCCTTATTGTGCTCCAGTGCTCCAGCTCGTATGGTACAGTCAGGGGACCACACACAGTTCATAACAGTCATAATGGAAAATTGTACGGGCTGGTCTAGCTAGGCATAATTGGATGGGCAAGAAATTGAGTTTTCCAGCTTTCAGAGTTGTTTACTTGACCTGTTTTAATTTTAGTTGAGATGGAATAATATGTTTCTCCAGGAAATAGCCAGGAGTTGTCACTTTTTAGCCTAATAAATCTCATCTTCAGGAGTGTCTCTAAAATGTTCACATTTCTAATGGCAAAGAATGCAAGCTGTTTTGACACTATAGATTAAATTCAGAGTAGTTGTACAACTAACAGCATTTACGCTGAACCGATTGAACTGCTTGAAAGTTTTATAGGAACCAACTCAGGTTTTTTTCACAATATCACTTGACCTGCTCTCTCCCACTCTGCCAGCCTGCAATTTACTTCTTCTGACATATCCTTAATGCAAGTCCTGGTGTGCCAGTGTCACCTTGAATTATGTTTATTTTGAAAGCTCATGGACATCCCTGTTCACCCCCCCAGGGAAAAGCACTTTTGGACTGACTGCTGAGAATTAGTATTGGACTGTGTTTACTTTGCTCCAAGTCCAGCAGCTCTTTGGGCTGAAATTGAGAAGAGGCTACCAAGCCATTTTTAAAAACAAATGGGTCTTAAGCCATGCAACTTTGTAGGCAAACATACCAGAGGCCGCAGAGCTCAGAGTTGTTACGTTTCTTCAGGCAAGTATCTGTTTGTAAATGTAATAAATACGGAGGGTTTGCACCAGCACAGTGTGTTTTGGCTGGATTATTGTCATGGTGCCATTGGATTCTGACAACACTCAGCTGGCCCGCATATCTCAGCTGAAAGTTTTTGCCACACGAGTTTTGGAGTGATTGAAAAAGCCATAAAAAGGTGTGAAACTCAGCATCCTGACATATGAGCCAAGGCCCATGAGAAGAGTTGTCCCCAGAGGGCACCAATGCTTTGGGATGTTCCTCATTGCCAGAAAGAGTCTTTAACATCTTAGATAGAATGGCACAGATTAAATCAGCCTTAGACTGTTCTCATTTACATCTCAGTCTGAATTCATTTATCCAGTATCCAAAATAAAGTATTTCTTTACCTTTCCAGTTCTGTGTCAGTCTGACTTGAGGTTCCTTAAAGTCACTGTAGCCAGGCACCATTTTCCCAGTAGCACTCGTGCAGTGGGATTATTGGAGCTTTTGAGTCTTTCAACCTTTTTTTTTTTTTTTTGCAATGGTCAGTTTAGCAATAGTTTTATTTATCAAAACGTGGGACTGCAGCATAAAAGAAAGATCTCCGTAACTTACAGCTTTGCAAAAAATCACACTTGGCACAAGCCAGGAAAATAAGCCATTTTAAGGCAAACTGAAAACATTTCTAGTAATTGAATCATACCGGAATCTCCTCCCCACTCCACTCCCCTCTGTCTGAACCACACTTGTCCGTTTGGACCCTGGTGTGTTACCAGGACACTCTGGAAGAAACTTGTCTGGTCTTCCACACTGATTTGAGTTTCTCTGATTCAGTGGAAAATTTGCCTTGACTTCATGGCAGCTGGATCAAGCTTTCTGCAACTAAATAAAGGATCCCATTTTCCAGGCTTTTGTATGGTGTCTCAGCACTGCAAAATCTGTTCAGGTTATTAAAAATAATTATGTCATCAAACTGATTTTTATTCCTTTATGTTTTGGCTTGAAAAATAAAACAGAAAAAAAAAAAAGCATAAACTCATTAAGCCCTAATCTAAAACAAAAGTTTGGAGCCAAATGTCCATGTTCAGTCTTTTCATTCTGTAAATAACAGTGTCCTATTAGACAGAGATAACACATAAGGGGTACAGATGACAAACAACACATTCATAGGATCTGTATTCACTCTTAACAGAGGGGAAAAAGAAGTGTGTATTTACCAGTAATTAACATGCTAACTAGTGTTTGGTGAAATCCATAATATGATTAAAAAAATAAGAATTCCTGGATTACAGGGAAGAGCAATTACCTAAATAAAAGCAACTGAAAAGTTGTCCAGAGGTATATAATAATAATAATAAAAAAGATCCCCCTCCTCAGTGGGAAATGATTACACAGCAATCCATGCCACTTAGTCAATATCAGAAAAGGATCCCATAGACCCATAATTAGCAATGTAACAAGCAGAGCCTTGAGAAAACAAGCTGGTCCTCAAGACAATAATCTTCATTGCTAGCACCCATCCAACAGCCTGCGACTCAAGGAGTGAAAGAGGCAGGCGAGATAATAAAGGGACCTAACAGAGCCAGCAGGAAAGTTCCCCATGTGCTACTTTGAGTGGCCTTCAAGGGGGTAAAAAGAGGAGAGGTAGGAGGGGGCAAAGCAGTCGTGCCCTCCCCTCCCTAAAAAGAATGAAAAAGAAAGGAAAAGAATCCAAGTTGCTTCTGCCGAAGCTGCCTAGCGACACACAACTAATTACTGCAACCCGTCCCCTGTTTGCAGATCTTGTTATCAGTAAAAATAATAATAAAATGAGCCCCAGCAGTCTGGATATCTGCAATTACAGTGTGAATTGCATGAGAGGATTATATGAAGTGCTCTTGGCGTGGAGGGTGGGGGACCAAGGCGCTTCAACTTGAGAGCAGAAAGCAGCTGCTTTGGGGCTTTGCACCTGCTGCTCACCAGGCTGTTTTCACCTCTAGACGAAAACAGGCTTCTTTCTCCTCCTCTGTCTCCTTTCTTTTCACACAGCGCACAAATGTAAAAACAGAGAAGGATTTTTATTAAAAAAAAAAAAAAAAACAGAAGAAGAAGGAAAAATAGAGAGAAAATGAAATTGTCTTCTTAAAGAAGTTTCTCTGAAGCAACATGAGGGGCGTCTTAGGGCAGCCAAGGGGAATCTGGAGTGTGGGGCCAAAGAAACAGGCAAGCGGCTCCATTTTAATGCAGAGGCAGCAGACAGAGTGCGATCTGAGATTGGCAAAGTTTCAATGTAAATCCAGGGGGGCAAGGGGGATGGGGCTGGGATGAGAAGAAAGGACTCTTTTACTGTTTCATGCTTCTAAGTCCTGCCGATCAGCATAAGCTCAGCTCGACATTCTGGGAATAGCAATGAGGCACACACAACAATCAAAACACCCTAAATCTGTTTGATGATTCAGACACTTCGTGCATCTGCACCGACAAAATGGGACTTCAATTAAATAACTTGCAGATTTCCACAGAGGGGGGAAAAAGTCGGGGGAACATGAGGATTTTTAATTAGTAACTCTGAATACAAGCCGTTTTTTTAATTAGGTGTTTGCACTACCACTTTATTCTTAAAGGGAGATTTGTAAGCGCGTGGGATTGTTGTGAAAGAAGATCCTGGACAGTTTGTTCCTAACATTTTGTTGCAACCTGCATTTGCTCCTAAACAGCTTTTCTTTAGCACATGAAACTCAGCTACAACTCCAAGCAAGTTGTTCAAATGAAGGCTGAGATTTTTTGGGAAGTTTTAAGTGCCTACACACATCCATAAATATATATAAGTGTATACATAGTGCCCAGGGTAGGTTTCAAGGCCCTTCAAGAGTTTTCTTGTGTTTCTGTGTTTCAGATTACTCTCTGTGACTAATCTAGTTAAAAATATACGAATAACTGTACTGTAGGCATTATATACATAACTGTACCATACACAGGGTTTAAACAGAGATAGAAGAAGTTTGTCACTGAGTTGAATGAAATTCCCATATGACTTTACTGCTCTGCAGCCACCACTTTTAGAACAAGCCACTAATGATTGCAAGCTTCAGAGTCTGAAAAATGATGGGTGAAATCCCGGACCCTTTGAAGTCATTGAGTGCTTTTCATTCACTACTGGGGTCAGGATTCATGCTCAAAATCTCTTGAGTGTGTGCTGGCATGGCACAGTGATGTACAGGTCTCTCACATGCACATGCACCATGAACCTGCAAAATCTGCTGTGAAAAGGCATCCTCCCTCTGGCAGGCCATGGTTTTTGGAGCCTTAGAAGATAGATTTGGTCTTTTTAGTAGACAAACCACCTAGGACACTAGAATGAGGACACTTCTGTGGTAATTTTAAAAATTTGGCCAAAGAGGAAACTGAGGAATTAACATATTTTTGCATCTTTATCTCTCAGTTCTTGGACAATTCTTTTTCTTTCATAAAGTATTTACAATGATGTGGAAGAGATTAAAAGTTGGATTTCTCAATACCCACCCAAACCTCCCCCTCCTTTTCCTAACAGGGGTACAGCGAGATCATATAAAGAGGGACCATGATCATTTATCCTAATGCAAACAAACCTAAGTATGAGGATTTACCACAGCCTGACTTTCTTTTTTTAAAAATTTATTTCATGTGTTAATACAAAGACTATTTAGCAAAAGTAGAATGCCAGGATTTGCATATGAATAGGTACCTAAAGATCAACGAGATCAACTCATTAGGGCCTGAACATCTAAACATACGAAAGTCAAAGAGGCCAGAGCTCAAGAGCCCGGCTGCTGAGATTCCCAGTGACTAATCCAAGCAAAGCTGATAGTTTTAAACTTATTAGTATTTTTTCCTGCCTTAAGAAAAAAAAATCTTTTGCCTGAAATCAAAGCTCAGTCCAAGGAAAATAGCCTTGTGATTGTGTCTGGGACTTAATTTCTTCCTTTGCCACAACATTTCTCCATGGCATTGGGCAAGTCATTTAGGAAGGGATTCGCCTGACCCAGCAGTATCTGTCTCGAAGGGAGGGATTTTAACTACCTCATCATCCGGGCTCCCTTTGCAGTCAACGTAAAAAAAGGCACTTTCCAAAGGGCTGTTCATTCTTGCTGTAGTATGCCCTCCTAAGACAGTGTCTAAATCTCTGGCTGCAGGTGCTTATCTCATCCTCTTGCCTATGCCAAGAGTGTCTCAGAGTAGTTCAGACTGAAATGAGTATGGAGTCTGATGTGCCTCAGTTCATCATCTGTAAAATGGGATTAAGTGATTAATGCTACCTCTGTATCTCATGGGTGAGTTAGGAAGTGGAATATATTATAAACCACGAGATGTTCAGATATTAAAATAGTGAGAGTGATATGAGTGCCATAAAAAGATAAGGTCCTGATCCAGTATCTGTGGCAACCAAGGGAATCTCTCCTCTGGCCTTTTGTGGGTATTAGATCAATCAATCCCCAGTGACATTATCCATTCACTGCAGAGTAAGTGAAGGTATGGCCAGAATTTTTCCACCGGCAGAGAAGGGAGAGGGTATGGGAAAGCCCTGACCTTACTCTATGCTTGAATAGTAGGAAGAGGGAAAGCACAAACAGGCTTTCAAAGCTGCCTACAGGATTTGGACACATCAGCTTATTAATGTTAGCGGAAATTGGGCATCCACATCTCTGGAAATTTCAGCCTCTGCATTTACAACACAAAAAGAGCCCAACCACAGAGGAGATATTTCCCTAATCTTGGCACCACTGCAGATTTTTGTTTGCGCTTCCTTGGATTAGACCTTTAGCAAACGGCAGCGCTCGGATGTTGCGGGAAGGACACATTTACTCCTCACCCACTCCAAGGTGTAGCAGGCAGTGTCAGGGCAGCATATTCTCATGGCTAGATCCTGAGCCTGTCATTAAATCTGTCTTTTGACCTTGGGCAAGTCACTTAACCTCAGTTTCCTCTGACTGTAAAATGTAGATAAAATATTCCCTGCCTCACGGCAGTGTTGGGAAGATTAACAGTTAGACATTGTTCTGAGAGCCTTGAATAAGAGCTGTGAGTGCATGCAGAGCACTGTTTCTATTGGATACTGCTTTCTCTTTCTACATACAGAAGGGCTGACTTTTAAACTGGCAAGAAGCCCAGGCCCGTGACTAGTGGTGTGCCCCATTTGAATGCACAATAACTACAGTTGCATGCACAAATTGGGTATCCGTGCATGGAAACTGGACACACAGTTGTTTATAGAACAGAAGAGTTTCTCTCTCGTGTGCGCTTGGAAAACTCAAGGACTCCATTTATTAAGTAGAAAAAGCAGTGCCACCACCCGTGCAATATCAAACAGTTTCTAGGCAGCATTCTAAACAGGTTAATAAGGTATAATATCATTCCCTCCAGAGACTGTAAGGTGGGCACTTTATGTTGACCCGAGTTAAAATTTCACACTCATTTTACAACTCTTGCAGACTGTCTTGGTTTAAATGTGCCAGGCGAGACGTTTTGGGGAAGTTGAGAAGGGAAAAGATTTGCAGGTATTTTGTTTGATGTGTGTAAATCAGGACTGAAATAAATGGCATAGGTGGAGTTTACCCAGAGATAAATTGGACTTGGCTGAGAATCTGGCACTCTTTATATACGAGCCCATAAACAAACCACAGTCAGGACAGCAGACACGTTATGTGAAGCCTCAGGAGGGCTGCCTGGCCAGGGCTTGGGCTCTGCTACCCTCACTAAGGAGCCCTGCTCTGTGCTGCTTTTGGTGGCGGTGTGCTGCAGAGCTGTGGGCATCCAAGCAGCAGCAAGCTGTGATGGGAGGAATGGAGGCTGCGTACTCCCTCTGTGCACAGACTGATCTCCAGGCATTTTCCAGAACCATAACTCCAAGAAGAAAAAGAAATAAATGTCATGAATCATTATTCATGGGGGTGAGAGGAGAAGAAAGAGGGAGTGAGGGCAGAGAGCCGCTGGCCAGGACAGCGTTATTTTTTCTCACTCACAGAACTCCTTTTGCTACAAAAGCTAAACCTTCAAGCAGGAATATCTCACATTTCTGTATTCTCTGCTTTCCTTCTGGCTGTCACTGGAGGGATCTAGAAGAGATGGCAGCAGGCTTTTCCAAAGTTTCCCCATGCCATACAGCTTCAGGCACAACCCTTCTCCAAGAGCAACCTGCTTGCAGGCACCTTCCCATGCCCCAGGCCTGGTCTGTGCCGTGGCCCTGTTAGCAGCAGGAGTCAATATTCCTCTCACACCTCAACACACTGAAAGGAGACGATATTCTGGGATGGCATCAGGCCTAGTTGCCTTATTTATGGTGAAGGAGCTGGCTGTGTAGGCCTCTCTTCAGGGTGGGTGAGCAGCATCAGCTTAGGATGTCCCCATCACTACAGCTTATCTGCTTTAAGCAGTAATACACTAATTTACTACTGTGGTAGGAATGATTGAAATCTTTAGACATAATGGAGGAAGTTTAATAGGGTCTACTGAGAAACCCAGGTGTTTAGATCAGCTTAAAAATAATAACCTTCTCCCCTGCTGAGCACTTTCTTTTCACAATAAGCTCAGCTTTTATTCTTAACCATAAAGACTACCTCAGACAGGAAATTATTCACGTGATTGGTCTTTACAAGTAGCGGGGGGTTTAAACTCGGGGCTGGAGAGGTCATTAGTGGACAGCCATGTGATTAACCTTTGCTTGCCCGTTTCTTTTCACACTTTGTTAACAGCTCCCATTATTGCCCTTCTGTGTCTCAAGGAAGTCATTTATTGACAGTATTAAAAATACATAGCTACAAATTCCAAAGAGCCCATCCTTGTGTAAAACCTCCAGTAATTTCTAGCCAGATGATATAAACTGGGCAGAGCCCTTCAGTTTCTGGCCAAAGTGGATCCAGAAATAAACTTGCCCATTAACACGGGATCTGAGTTAACATGTTTGTTTTACCCATTGCAGGACCTGTTCCCGGGCCTGTCTCAGAAAGTTTTATACTGCAAAAAAAGCTAAGGTTTAGTTAAACAGTGCCATTAGCTCTTGTCTTAACATATCACAGCTTAACAGGAGTCGCACCAGACACTGAGTATCTTTGAGTGGAGATGGGCATCCAGAGGACTTTGAAACCTTGATCAAAATGATGCAGTCTGTACTTGCAGAGCTGTGTTTTGATTTTGAGATAATTCATCTGCTACTTACTTGTTTTCAAACCAAAGGAGCAGCCTTGAGTTTCTGTTCCGGACTGCGCTGCCTGTGCCCGGGGAGCTCTCGGTGCAGAGCGTGACACGGTCCCTCCCTCCGGCACACACACCCAGAGGGGCTCGTGCCCGGGGGCATCTCTTCCCACGGCCAAAGAAACCAAATGAAAACAACATCAAGGCAAAAGCAAAATGTCACGAAAGAGGCACAGAATTTCTGTGAATATAAGGCCAAGCAGCAGCAGTTTTGCACCGGTCTGGACTTTGCGAGTGTCTTGCATAAAATTAATAGTGAAGATGGCAACAACCAAACACTGAAGCAAAGGCTGGGGGCAGGGGAGAAGGGTGCCTCTTTTACTTATTTATTTTGCATTGTTGTTGCAGGGTAAGTTCAAGAGGGAGGTGAAAGGGGGGAGGTGTTCAATGGGGGCCTTTCCAAAGCAAAAGGGTCTTTTGGACAGAAAGAGAGTGTCAAGGCATTTTGACAGAAAGTGGCTGAATGTGTCTTTTCTAGTTAACTTCTGTGAACTGTTGGGCATTTCCGCACACAAAGGGGCACTTTCTTGGCAGCTGAGGAGGGAGGGCAGAAATCAGAGAGGGCAAAAGAGGAAGAAAAAGGAGAACATCAGTTTATGAACACAAAACTTACAGTAGAATTTTGTTTTAAGTAGAACATGTACAGTGAAGAAAGCCTCTGGGCAGGCATAACTTCCTCAGCTGGCGTTTATTTGGCAGAAAACCCAAGCCTCAGTGAATTTAACTGCACTTCAGGAAGCATCCACCCATGACATCACTCAGCCTGAGCTCAACCCAGCAGGGTGCTGAGCCCCTTCAGTTCCTCTTGAAGTTGCTCAGTGTTGTGTGCTCAGCACCTTGCAGGGATGAGGCTGTAGCTCAGGATGGCTGTGAAGCACGGAGAGGAAAATTCTGAGAAGATGTGTGATCCTAGAGGCAGCTCAGGCACCAGTGGCCCTGATGTATACATAATTTCTGACATCTAGGCTAGATTATCTGATGCTGACTCAGATAGCTCTGCACTACATTGCCTGTTAGATATGTCCTAAGAATTCTGCACTTCTCCATCAGTTATTCTTCTTAGACTTTAGGGTTTTAAATTAAATGGGCAAATTAAAGTACTTGACAGAAGTGAAAACAAAGGACATCTTTAGGGATTTTGAAAGCTTCCATAAAGATAAATAACAAGGAAAGCACTTTTTTCTTTAGTTTTATCTACATCTGACTATTTCTTAAACTATAACCCAAGCCAGACTAGGCCTTCCTTTATGATGGTTATACATCAGAAGTGAGACAAGATTTGGAATTCACTATGAAAGAATTACATGAAAATCTATTCCAAGGGAAAGGTGAGATCAATCAGAATGGTTTTTGCAGGTCTGTAGAAACAGCTGAGACGGAGCAATAAGGAATTAAAAAGCTGTGCAAAAGCAGCAATGACAGGAACATTTGAAACAGGAACCTCAGCAACAGCTTCTAATTGCAGAGTACATAATTTTATTTATTCAGAGGGGAACGATCAGAGTAAGGTCCCAAGGTAAAGGCAGCTTGAAGTTTAGTTGGATCCACAAGGCCCTTCTGGAGCTGACCATTTATGTCCAAAATGGTCAAAAAGTAGTTTTATAAGTCAAAACTCTATTTTGTGTTTTAACTTTCTTCTCAGAAAGAACTCCAGTTTAACCAAACTTAATTAACCTACAGTACTCTTTAAGAGCCAAGGGGAATAGAGACACAAGAGGCAGATAAGGGCTCATTAGGATGATTGTACTTTTGAGCTCTGTATTAGGAAGATGTATCTGTTCAGCTGCATAAAAGCATTTTATGAACAACATAGCAGAGGTGTTAGTGACGTTTTAACAGCGAAGAGCCTCAAACCAACAACACTTTAGTAATTTACCTGGTTACGACCTCTAATTAAAGCTGTCTCAGAGCTTCTATATATTTTCAGCTTTCTGGAGTTTATCTTGAGTCCTGACTTTAAAAATTACCTGCTGGCTAAAATTTGTCATACAAGGACTTACATAAGAGCATGTTTTAAATAATAATAATAAAACCCCACTTTGACAGCTTTATAAGTTATTACAGTGTTTCAAAAAAGAAATCTGTCAGTTCAGGTTTTCTTAGGACCCCCTGGAAATGGTGCTGTCTGTTAAACAGCAGTCACTGACATTTGGGGATTGTTTCTAAGTGTTGGGAGTGAAGCCAGGTACCTCAGCTGAGGCATGTTTCCAAAAGAAGTTATTGCAGGTGTGTTTTATTAACTCACCACCCTGTGCATTTCTTTGGCATTTTAGGTCAGAAATTTCAAGAGCTGAGTGTCCCTGGTCTACTTATTTTTTATTCTTACTGTAGTACAAAGGCAGGGTCACACTTGGACTAGGCCTTGTACCTTTGTTTTGTGTAGAGGGTTTTGTTGGTTGGTGGGTTTTTTTGGGGTTGGGTTTTTTTTTTTTACCGCACTAAAACCTGAAACTTGGCTGAACTTGAGATTCTTGAGAGCTCTCAGCTGGAGTTGTTCTGCTGTGCACTGCTCCTTCTTCTTCCACAGTGGAGGTGTCAAGGTAGGAATATAGTCTGTACTTTGTCCCAGTGTTGTGCCAAAGCCACGGGTCAGAGTCACCTTGAATTTGATCTGACTGAGAACACACATTGCATCCTTATTTTTGCCTGTCCCAGGTCTCCTGTGCTGGGTGCCAGTCACCCTCTGGCCATGAGTTCATAGTAAAGTAAGAATTCACCCTCTGCACTGTGCTCTGGACACAGCTCTTAGATGTGGTGGATAGAGGACTCCTTGGTATATGTTGTAGGACTATCTTCTGTGGTAACTCCTGGCTGTCCTCTTTCCTTGGATGAGCCCAGAGACCTCACTGGGAATTGAGTGTATTGTGGGGATGCCTTGAGCATGCTGTGAATGAATAGATTTGGCATTAGGTGAGACAAACTGATGGATTTTTTAGTCACGCAGTTGTTTTTGCCTTTAAGCTCCTGCACTTCAAATGCTTTTTACCCTCCTGCTCCATGCAGCTGTCACTGCTCCCTTAGGAAGGAGACATCCATGTGCTGATGGCAACAGAGGTGGTTGGTTGCTCGCCATCTTCCTGAGACTTAGCATCACCATCCTGATGGCAGCAACACCTTTAATTCTGAACCCCGAGGCTGCTCAGTGTCCCTGGCAGGCTTGGCATCCACTTGCTTGTCTTTCCTGTACTGTCACAGTCAGAAATCAGCAGGGGTGTCATTTACTGACAATATTTGCTTTTTGAGCCTGGTTTGGTTTCTTTTATAGACTGGACATGTCTAGGCAGGTGTAAAGGCTGCTCTTTTTCCTCATGTTGGCTAATGTGACCTCAAACATCCTGGTCTGAGCAGGGTTTTTCAAATGTTTTAAGATTTTAGAGAAGGGAAAGGTCTTTTCAGCCTGCTTTACAGACTGACTTTCAGGGTACTCCTTGGAGTTTTAAATACCAAGAGACCTCATTTAATATCTTAGCAGTAGCTCACTGCTGTACAAATCTGACCAGAACCATCACAAAACCAGTTGCTTTTCTGCCACAACTTTGTGACTAAGCTTTCCCATTGTAAGGTTGGTTTTGGTGCTTTTTATTGTTTTTTAAGTTCTGGTTTCTGTTACATCTGATACACCTGTTCTGATTTGGAAGGGTGAGTCAGGCTGGGAGTGTCCCAGCTGGGACCTGAGCTTTGCCACAAGCTGGTGTGAGAGAATTCTCTTCAGCCACATGTGTCTCCCTTATTCTTGGTGTAAAAGTGGACTGACAGTACTTAGTCCTTCCCCATTTAACTGAAAGCTTTTAGAAGGATAATCTTCTTACTGCTTTGGTGGGGTGAGTTGCTTGTTTGGTTGGGTTTTTTTGACTGATAACTCTAGTTTTTGCTATAATAACATTAAGTAATGAGAAATTAGTAAAACAACACTTCTACCCACCCTGTATATGGTACACCATATCACATTGCCAAGTATTTTTTGATGAGAAGAGCTAAACAAGCCCCTACACTTCTGCATGGGGAATGGCCACAAAGGAGCGAGGAAAGACAAAACGATTTTTTTTGACAGTCTTTTATTTTGAAATTCCAAGCTGAACGGCTTGCGTGGGCTTGCCAGCCAAGGGGAGAAGAGGTGCCAGTGAAATTTTAACACCACAGTGTTAACACGATTTTAGTCCTTTCCTTTTCTCTGTATCCATTTTTGTCCTGGAAGTCACATGTACAAGAGTATTTTGTGGCATCGCTGTCTGATGCTTACATCTTTACATGCTTGTATCTAACGTTGAATATTACTTCCATTTTTAAATATTTTCATTAAAAAACCAGCTGAGTAGGACCTCTGTGTTTCATCCTGGGTAGTACATGCCTTGGGTTCAATGGGGCATCTCCTCCCCAAGCACTGCCTACACCAACTGGCCCTGCCAGAGGCTTGGCTGCCTTTTCCACAGTGCTTTCTCAGGGTGCCTGGTACTCAGACTGCCAGCACAAAAGCTGATTCAGACCAGCTTGATGCTCAGGTATACTGAGAACTGAACCACAAGCAGATACCATCAAAACACATTTCACTTGTGACCTTTCACAGCCAATGAATTGGAGGGATTTTCCTTTGCTGTGGATCAAATTTAAAACTACTTCCCAGGAGTGAAAGGTCATCGCGTGGAGTCATGATATCCAGTTAAATACAGCTAAATAGAACTCGTTAGCATCACAATGAATGGAGTTATATATTACCTGCCCTGGAGGATGACTGGGGTGGGCGGGGTAGATCCCTCATCACCCTTAATAAAGCACCACAATAGCAGAGAAAAGGCACAAAGAGCAGAATTTGACTAAATCTGCCCTTTAAATCTGTTTCTTCTGGCCAGCAATATGAGTGGTCAGAAAAACATGGGAAATGTCACATAAAGGATGTATTCTTCTCTTGCCATGTTTGCATTCACGGGAGCTACAATTCCATCCAAGTGAGAATATACTATACACCAGCTCCCGGCGGGGCTTTGATCCCCAGATACAGCCTGCTCTGAGGAAAAAGGAAATCCAGTGATCTTGTGTCTGAAATCAGATTCCCCCAGAGGGGCAAGCTGCCCCTCTAGACACTATCTGATTGGCAGAAGGACTTCATATATAAGTGGATCCATGACATCTTTTATCCTGCCAAGCCATCTCCCTTCTGGGGAGTATTTCTTGCTCTCCAGCCCTTTCCTAATGACTGTTATTTCAGCCTTGCTGTTTCTGGTCATTCTTCATGAGGGCTGTTTTTCTTCAGTCTGA
Source organism: Dicrurus megarhynchus (assembly GCA_013399195.1). NCBI lineage: Eukaryota > Metazoa > Chordata > Aves > Passeriformes > Dicruridae > Dicrurus > Dicrurus megarhynchus. Next base: position 817,763 of record VXAD01003770.1, on the reverse strand, counting down.
GTGTAAAGCTGCATGGCTCTTTCCTCAGCACTGGCAGCAAGTCAGGGATGTGAAATGAGTGCAGGAAGCTTTGGGATCTTTGGTGAGGAGGCTGTCTCAGATGGGGAGGATCCACACACAAAACTTGGTGTCATCATCCTGTGAAGTCAATAGCTCATGGTCAATCATTTACCTTGGTGATCTGGCTTTTTTTTTTTCTCTCTCTCCCCTACTTGGCATTCTTGAGGCTTTGTATTCTGCTTCCCTGTTTTCTGGGGGAGGGAAGGATAGATGAGATCAAAGTGAAGGATCAGCTTCTTTGTTTATATTAAATAAAGGACTGTTTGAATTCTCTCAACCTTTTTTACAAGTGGCTCCTTTGCCCATATGTATTGCTTTGACTTTCCTGTACTTATTCAAGGCATGATGTTCATAACAGCCAAGCAAGTTACTGTCATTAGGAGTCAAATAGAGCTGGGCATCTATAGAGGTTCTTTTGCTGCTTAGTTCTTAAGGAATCATGGGGATCTCTGCTCTAGTGTCCAGTAAAACTGAATGTTGGGACTGCTGCAGTCAAAAAACCCACCTCAGTTAGCACATCCCTGAGGACAGGCAGGGATGTGCAGGCTTCAAGCCATGATGGATGAACTGTCACTTTGCTGTTGTAGATGATGTTGGATTTCTTCTCTGGCTGGTTAAAGCAGGACCCAAACTGCAGCAACTGTTAGAGAAATAAATCAGCTTTTGCATGTCTAGTGGCTACTGTGCCCTGTTCCCAACCTTCCCCCACTCCTGCTGCCTCTCAACATCAGGGTCAGCAATCTGCTGCGATTCAAGAACCAAGGAAGATCAAAACCAATTTTTTTCCAAGTAATTTGAGTGTGTCAGTAAGTTGGTGGATTTTGCTCCCTGATGAAACTACTGGAGAGGCCACAGGTGTGATCCAACATATAGCAGTGCCTCTGATGGCTGTTCAAGCAGTGTGGCTGCATTTGAAGCACCAGAGAAAAAGGATGCAGTTCCCAAGCCATTAAGTGGAGAAAAATTGGGCACCTTTACTCCCTTCCAAAGGAAACTCTTTTTAATTACTTGCCCCAGGTATGATATACCAGTCATACCTGCCACCAGTGTGTTCTGCCAGCTGAAGACAAGCATGTAAGACAAATGGGAAGAAATAATACAGCAAGGGGATCAGTAATGAGGCTTCACATTTATCCATACTAAACCAGGGATTAGCCATGGTGGGTGTAAATTATTTTGTTAATGTACTCAAATAAACCAAAACTCAGTGCTATCAGTGTCCCTGTCTCAGTATTTCCAGTGATTGACTGAGGGGATCTTGATGGAGGATGGTCCTGGGAGTAGTCTGGAATATTTACTCATTTATTTTTGGTTTCTTTCTTTCTTTTTTTTTGAATAAGGCTTGAATTTTAATGACTTCCAATAAACCTGCCATCCATGTACTGGAAATACCTCAAAATTTCCACCCCTGCCTAAGGCAAGCTCCACTGGAGTTAGGCAGCGCTGATTTACACCAGCTGAGGTGCCTGATTTTTTTTAAATTTTATTTTATTTTTATAGGGTTTCTTTGTCCTTGGTTATAAAACTTTTACTAGCTGGAAGAGATCACATTCCATTCAGGAGCTCACTTTATGTCCTTCAGATAGGAAATCATCACCTTGGTGCAGGCAAGTTTCAGCATTTCAGCATTGAGAAAAGGGGGAGCAGGGAAGGGGAACAGATTTAACTTCCTAACTGAAGCACTTCACACGGATGGGGAAATGCCTCCAGGAGAAGCAGGCAGAGGGAGCCTGTTCTATAGGGAACATCTGGAAATGGAGACATGCATATTGCTTTTCTTCGTCCTCCCAGAGCTGCAGGGCAATTATGGCCCAGAAGACGACTCCTGCTCTGATTGAGCTCTCCCCATCCTCTGCAGCCTCCTCCTTTCCCACAGGATTACCCTGATGACCAGGGGCATTTCCCAGGATAAGGCTGCCTGAACACGTAACACAATCCCGGGATCTGTCATCCTCTATTGGGTAATCAGCCACTTCTCTCTACCCCTATTTTTTAATGAGGAAATGATCCTTCTCTTCTGCTTTTAATGCACTGTGTCTTCTTGAATGTATGGAAAGGCTGTGTACCTCTGAGCCACTGCTGAGTGATTCTATCAGTTGGGTTTATCTTAGAATTATTCTGCACTTTTGTGGTTTCTAAGGCAACCACACTTTTTGAATGAACTGAGGAGTAAATGAAAGTATCCAAAATACGTGACAGATCAGCCTACATGATGTGCCTCTGATATACTGAGTTACATGCATGTAGCAGTTCAACTCTTTTAACATTTCAGGCTAAATCGTATCTTGAGCTCTTACAGAACCTGATTGATTTATATAAACCACAAATCTGATTCTTGCTGATATGGGACATGGTGCTTGGTATGGCCAGACAGGAGAGGACTGAGAAAGGCAAAGGTGGTCCCTAAAGACTTCAGTAGGTTCTGGCAGTTTCCATTTGAAAATAACTAATAGGAAAAATACTAAGAATGTTATCATGAGCATTGCTGTAAGTGCAATTAAGAGATAAGAGGTTTTATTTTTGTTTTCTAAATATTGAAACTCATCAGGAATCACCGTACTGGAATTCTGAACTTTCCAGTCTCCTTTTCTCTAAGGGTTTATTCTCTCTGCAGAAACAGGACTTTCTATGTCTTTTAAAGATGAGTGATTTTTCCAGTGCAGATCAGTTCAGAACTTCAGAACTCAATCTTATTTACACTGAGGATAGTAGCACCACTAACAGAACTGTAAGTAATGCAGCAGCAAGAGGATTTTCCCTATGGCTGGCAACATGTGAACATGAAATAGCATCCTGCAAGCTTGGAGAGGGATGGTTCTTGGTGTCAAGGTGCAGCTCAAGTCACCTCACTTGTACCCAGCCTTTTCTCTTGCAGAATTTATGTAATGCTTGGAAGGCTGGATGGTTTGGGGGACTTCCAAAATTACTGCTCTGAAAGCCCTGCCCATTGCACATGTCAGCCATATACAGCTGGAGGAACTGATTGACAGCTCCAAGGATGGCTGATAGGAAAAGGATTGAGTGAAATATGGCTTTCATTTTTCTTTCTTTTTCTCCCCAGAGCCTCTCATTGGACTTGTTGGGGTATTTTGAGATTTCCATGTTAGTGTAAGCCTGAACCATGTGTTTCTTCTTTCAGACCGAATAGTTAAAGGAGACTTTTTATAATGCTAGATCTACAGTACAGCAATGCAGCATAATAAGTACTTTCAATTATTGTGCACACCTCTTTGGCAAGGAAAACTTCTGATGCAGGCTTTCATCTTGCTTCATTTTTATGTGGTTCAGCCCTGGCATTTCTACATTCCTGCCCCTCCCCCCCAAAAATAAAATATTTGTTTAATAGATTTTGCACTGCTCTTGCATTTCCATTTTTAGCACATGCAGATGTGCTCTCTCTGATGGAACCTTTCATTTTGCTAAATGGGGAGAAGGATTTTTGCACACACCAACTGAGCTGCAATTAGGATTATTACAAGAAACAGATCCAAGGAAGGTTCCTGTGTAGCTTGGTCTGAGGTTCCTTGGCAGCAGACAGAGGAGATAAAAAATTGAAGATATTTCCTTTATAAAATTCTCTTTTTCTTATATGTAATCTCTTGTTGGGCCTTGATTTCCCCCGGGCCTCCCTGAGCACCCCAAGTTCTCTTCCCAGGAAAGCAGGCAGGTGTAACTGTAGGGATCCCAAGGGCCTTCTGTTGATGCCATTAGAACAGAACAGGACTCTTCAACAATGTTCTTGAGATATGCAATCAGCAGTTCTCCTCAGAGCAGCCAAACAGTACTTTGCCTTTGATTTCAGCTCTGTTCTTGATTTCAGCTAAACAAAAATTGAGGCTATGCCCACCAAAATTTTGGCATTTCAGCTGTCTTCATTCTGCCTTTGCCACTGAGTTAAAACAGAGAAAAGCAATTCAGTTTCCAAACCCAAGCATTCATTTTCCTTAATCTGAAGTCAACAGCAATTTATGAACATATTCTGTGACAACCTTGCAGGGTTTTCACAAAAAGCTGGTTAACTCTTGCTGAGTGAGCCAGTCTGCAAAATTGCAGCAATTTTGTGAGGCACCAACGTGGCAACAGTCACTGGGTGAATGCAGCTCAGCACATCCAGTTGATGTAATTTTCAGGTATCCAAAATGTCCCAATCTCAGAAATGGAAGTGTAGAGACTGATCTGCTGAATTCTGTCAGGAAGTTGTGAGAGGGACAGTGGGCTTGGACGTCATGTCTGCACCAGCAGAGCCTGGATGCTGGGGAGCTGGGTGGCACTTGCCATTAGAGAATTCACTCCAAACCCTCAGTGCTGCCCCTCACACAGGCCATGAAAACAATCCTTAATGAGGGGGCAGGAAGGGATCCCTTTAACTCCTAGAACTTGAGGAAAAACATTTTTATGTGGGAGGGTTATTTTAAAAGCCTCCAACCTGTTTTTCTAAGGGAGCAGTCACCAGCTTTCCTAAAATGTTTGGACAGCCGAAGGACTGAAAGGTCTGAAGAGCTTCTCTCTGCCAAGCAAACTCAGGAGACAGCATTTCTTTATGCAGGTTTAACAGTGGGTGGTAAACATGGAAAAATGTCTCTTCCCTCACTGCAACATGACACATCATGTATAGCTTGTCAGGAAACAATGTCTGGGTCATGTTTGCTGCCAGGTATTACTACAGGAGGAACACCTGACATGGGATATCTTTTTTTCAGGCAGTTAGTGGGTGGGGTTATCCCCACCAGTGCAGGTATTTGGGGATTAGCTGCTCATCATTCAGCAGAACTGGGAGCATCACTTAGCAGAAACTCAAACAGTGACTGCTATGTGCAGCACATGCTTCTGTGGCTTTCTTTAAGGAAGTCATGTGAACTACCCCAAATGTCCCCTGAACCATTACAACTTCTCTAGAAATGAAAGTAGATCCTCACAGAGACAGTTAGGAAACTGAGTTAGCTCAGCATCTTCTTAGAAGGCAGGGTAATTTCTAAATTTAAAGCTTTGGATTTCTGTTGATTGAAATGGTTGAGAAAGGAAGGAAACTGATAGCAGCATGGTCTTCACAGCCTGTTTTCTTGTTGGAAATCAATGGAATATCCCCCCACACCACCCATATGTGCAGCTCTAGGACTATTACAAAGAGATTTGCACCACTAGGATAATTTCCCTTTAGCTGATATATGTTACTGTATTTACATATAGTTATATAGACATGTATAACTAAGGACAGCCAGATCACTGAATTATAATACTAATAAAAATACTAAAAAAGAAAATACTAATTCTTCTACACCTGAGAGCATTCTATTCTGCAGACCTGGCCTCCTTAGCAGCCAATTGAAAGCCAGATGATAAGTTTGGGTATGGCAGGGTGGTACTCTCTCTTTTGATGATCTTTCTCTCTAGCAAAATAAAATATTTCTGCTGTTATGTGGAGCCCAGATAAAACTGATAGCATGTGCCAGTGTGAAATTTTATCAGGTGAAATGCCTTCCCTGGTGGTGCTGGTAGCACTGTCTTCCCTGCCAACCCAGAAGGCTCTGCTGTGCTTGCGTGGCAATACTTATTGCTAAAATGAATTCTGGGAGCAGAAATTGCCTGCTCCCTCTGAGAACCTCTTCATTCAACATTTGTAATGACTAAGTCTCCTCCCAAGCTCCTCCTCAAGCACCTGAATGTACCGAGCTCCACAGGTCTGGTTCTCCAGCTCCTGTATCATTTGTGTGATTCCCATCTGAACTCTTTCCCCTGTTTCCAGATATACACGTTTGGACCTCCAAACGAGACAGTTTTGCTGTTGTGATCTCGGTGTAGCTCCCCACTGAGCAGGATCACTTCCCCAGCTCTAACTCGATACCTCCCTTCTCACACCCTGAGAGGACACAGCTGCCCTTTGAGCTGCAGCTTTGCATTGAGAGCTCATGTTGAAGCTGTTATCTCCACTGACTTTTTCAGTCTCGCTCAGGGTCACGTTTTTCCAAGACAGAATCTTCCATCTTACAGCTGTAATCTGCCCTCCAGGTTCCCAGATGTATCACTTTGCATTTGGCTGTATTAAATGCAGCCACGCTGAATCACAATCGTTTGACCAGGAGATTCGGCTCACTCTGTAATAGTAACCAATCTTGGTGATGTCTGCTGAAACCTTATCAGTAAGAATTGTATATCACACGACCCAGGTTGTTGGTAAAAATCTTTAAATCAATATTTAAAAAAACACAACAACTCTGCAGTTCAGACCATGAGGGGATGCTTCCACATTTTTTCCATGCACCTTGATAAAGATATCCTGCTCATTGGTATTTCTCCCTTAAAAATGGAACCCATCACAAAGAAGGTTTCAAGCTATATGTGATTCTTCTTAACAGAAGTTTTAACTGAAAATTTCACTTACAGTTGAAAAATTCATTAATAATTTCATTAACAAACTCTCTTTGTGAGCCTGCCCCATAATCCTTCTACCCTTCCCTATAAACCCCAAAAATATCTCCCAGATGTTTTCTAACTCCTTACCTGTGTCAAAAATAGACTAATACATACACTGGTATGAATTATGTTCTTGTCACTAATTATCTGTTATTAAAATACCAAACAAACTGTTGCATGACTTTTCTGGGATTGCTCATGAACTAACCTCTGTACAGTTTGGTTTCCTAAAAAAATTTCATTTAGTCAGACCTGGACATCACTCATTCTTCACCAGCAATAATTGAAATTGTGAGTCAATTTGAACTAAATTTCCTGGCGGGACTAATATTCCAGAGATGTTACTTAGTAGTGAGTTTTGAAAACAAATTCCAACAAAAAGAGTGGAAGAAGGAGGCTCAACACAATGTCCATTATTCGGCCAAGCCTACTGGATCACAGGGCCCTCATCTGGGAGAAGACCTTGGGAAAGCTGACTCTGTGTCAGGGCACTGATGGAGCAATAGCTCAATGTGCTGCTCTTTGTCTCTTTGTCTCTCTCCACTGTTTTCCAATGTTGGACTAAGTTTAAGGTGGCACTTTTCAACCAGCTGTGTACACACTGACCAGGGTGAGTCACACACATTCTTGTTGTAAAAGTGTCTATTTTTGGTAGGTGCCATGTCCCATTCTTATTTCTAATCCAATGCCAGCATCCTATTAGAAAGTAGCATCTTAGTCCTGTTTCCCACACTTAGAACAGACATAGCTGCAGACAATTCCTGCCTTTTTCTACACATTTATTTAGCACTGCTCTGTTTCAGTCTAGTAATGATCATACATGTGACCTATAGTTTGTGTGTTCTTGATAAGCTTTACTTAGAATGCTTATATTCAGCTCTTTTGGCCACAGATATTTCAGTTCTGTTGGCTTCACTGAGCAGTAGACTACATATTTAAGATTACAGCTTTGATTTCACCTTGTCTTGTTTCCATCTGCTGTACACACACTTTATATCATGATGATGCATCTACTTGCAGTATGTACAGCTGCAATACTGACATTAATGAGGGCTCCAAGATAGCATCTTTATTATAATAAGCTGTTAATATGGCCCTAAAATGCTGCTGCTTGTGGTTCTGCCTCAATATGAAGCAGCTGGCAGCTATGTCAATTGTCATTCTGAATATATTAATGTACAAGAAAATGAGAATTTATCAATATGAAGGAATGCATAGAGACTAAAGCAGGCAAACGGGCCCAGAGCTGCAGCTGACCTGGGCAGCAGCTTGCACAGAGCAGCACCCCACGTGCACCTGATGAAACATTGTGGTTTGGATGGAAATTGAAGATATGAATTCTGCCTGGCATGTACAGTTGTCTCCACCACAGCTCCCAACTCACCAAATTCTGCTTTTTGATGATTTCTGAATAGAATTTTACTGCACAGGAATCTGAAGAATATCACAGGAAAACATAATCCCTTTTTTGCAAGAAGACATTAAAGAAAAGTAATAGTAGCCAAGCCCAGGCCCTTACATTAATTGTTAGACAACTCTGGCCTCTCTGAAATGTGCTCCTCTGAGTGCAGCATCCTCCTGCAGATACAGCTCTGCCCGAAGGCCACATATTCTGTATTAATTCTATTAATGTTAAAACTTAACATTAATTTAATTAATACATCAGCTGACTTCTGATCTTAAATTGGTATCAGGTAGAAAGCACAGAAAGTGCAGGTGTACATGTGATATTTGCCATGTGTTGTTGTCTTCTGTTTCACCTGGTCCTGGTGAGGGATTATCAATAGGGCAACTCATCCAGCAGCCTGTGAATGACAGCAGTGCATGTTCCACAGAAACGCTGATATTTGAGACAGGCCCATCTTCCCATCCCAGCCTAACAACCACTGTCCACCTGGTGACAGTTTGGAAGAAAAATGAAGGTGAAAAATCAGAGCAAGAGGAACAGAGAGGGGTAAAGCTGAAGATGATTCGGGAGGGGAAAGCAACCCCTCCATAGATTGCGTTTGCCCTTGCTCGCCTTGTGAATGGGGACTGAGTCGAGGTTACACAAAGATGTTAAAAAGATGAGACACAACACAAGAGGAAGCGGTGACAGGATGAAAGGTTTGCTGAGATCAAATGAGAGAAATGAGGACTCGAAGGGTCAGTCCTCCCTCTTGTGCTTGCAAGTTCGGGCACTGGCTGTGCAAGGAACCAGGGTTGACAAAGCAGAAGGACAGACAGAGGGCTGCAGGGCCTGATCCTTCCCTCTGCTGCTCCAGGTTTCCGTGCGTGACACCCCCAGCGACTGCGGTGCACAAAGCTGGGAGCAAAGGAGCAGCGGCTCCTCTGAACCAACTGTGCACCAGCACTTAACCCCCACGGGGGTGGGTCACAAACCTGAGATTACATCCTTGTTCCCCAAGGCCTGGGAACACTTTGGGAAGATTTTAAGAGCTCAGCATTTAACCGTTTATTTAGCAGCAAAAAAAAAGAAAGGACAGGCTCTGTCTTGGCAAACAGTTCCCTATAAAGTAGGAATGCTCATGAGCGAGGTCTTCACCGTCCCGTGGAATTCCAAATGTTTTTCACTCTCTGGTGAAAGCTGGAAAAGCAGAAAGGTGGTAATAGCCAAAAACATCCCAGGAAATAATTGGAAGCTGTGTAAAACTCCCACAGTGAAAAGGGATGTAAGCAGTCCTGCAATAAGGCCACATACAAAGCTGCACAGTGATTATGTATAACCACTGTGAGGTGAAATACATATCCTCTAGTAAATTCTTCTTTCTGCAGACCCTGGTCTAAACTGATTAAGGAGAACAACTAATGCCTCTCAAAAGTGTATCTACAACTTGAAATGGGAAGATTTTGAGGTTAAAAGCCACGGTGAATTTAATGTGACTATTCTTTTCAGCTCTGCATTCCATATACATGGTAGCCATAGAGCTGGCCCATTAGCAGTATTCCAACCATTACAGTAGTAAGGGAAGATAAAGTGTAAATGTAAGTAATATCCCTGAGTAACCTCCGTATTAGGGGTTTTTTTCTGGTCCAATAATAGCTGTACCCTTTCTTCCCATTAAATATGGAAAAATAAATTCATTATTTGCTTACACTGTGCAGTGTAACATGGTACAGAAACTTTAGAGGTGGTGCTAATGAAAACCAGAAGCACCAGTCAGCACAGAGGTGCAACTGGTCTGGTGAGCCTGGGCTCACTCACACCACCTAACACTGCACTGGCATGGTCATACTGTTAATGGGCTCTGAGCTGGTGTCCCTGCTGAGTGGAAATGGCTGGAAGGGTGCTCTGAGCACACTGGGGGATGTCTCAGAAAGCTCAGGTTTGCACTGTGTGGGCAGAGCCTTTGTAGCAGCTCCTGTAGGGTCTTGCTCCCACTGGACTTTGTGGTTAAAAACCTCAGCATCATGAAAAGTCCTTTTGTTCAGTGGGAAAGGAAAAAGAGGAATCTTACAAGAAAAAGATGATTTTTCAAAAATATATGGGGTTTTTTTTTTGTAAATGTGCTGATGGAAATTATTACTGTCATAAAATACATAGTGTATTAAGCCAGGCTGTTCAGCATGACTTCAGATCTAGCAAAGGTGATCTGCTACAGAAGTGGGGTTTTACTCATCAAAATTACTTTAATTTGAAATTAAATGCTCTTAAGAATAGATTTTGAGATTAAATATTGATCCTATTACAGAAAGTGTGTGTAAACACAATCTGTAACGCGGAATGATATCCCGTAAAAGAAGAAATCGTTTCAATTTGTTTTCACACGGTTTTCAGTTGAAGCCACACCCCTGTGGTCCAAAAACTCTGAGAACACCTCCAAAGCAACACTTAATGTGTGTGTATGTGCATTAATGAATTTCTGTTCTCAGTGAAAGAGGACTGCACGTCTCAGCACTCTGAATAAGAACAGAGCATTCAATCCCTCTCCATAGCAAATTTAGCCTTCAACAAGTTAGTTCTTCCAGGGATGGCAGTGATGCAAAACTGCTTTGCAAATGTTTTTCTGGGTTTTGTTGCTAGGTGATGACTTGGAAAACTTTGCTATTCCTGCTGAGAGGTTTAAAAAAAACAGGCCTCACATTAAAGAGTACAAAAAATAGGCCATCTTGCTCCGTAACTCCCATTTCCTAACTCCTGGAGTCTGCACCTTGTGTGCCTTCTACACTCTCACATGCCCCTCTCTCCCCCTGCCTTGGATCTGCTTGCCAGAAATTGGAGGCCCAAAAAAACACTTCTATTACAGTGTAGGAAAGGGAGAGATCGTTAATCTTTCTATGCCTGACCAAAATAAGCAATTCTGCAAGTGTGCCCTGATTTATACTGGGTTTTCCTTTCCAATTAAATTTTACCAGTTTTTAATTTTATTAATCCTGGATGAACAGATTAATTACTGATGACATGGTTGCCATCTCTTCCACACAGAAAGAAACAGGAAGGGCTTGGAGATGACTCCACAGTTGTTTGCTGAATCCTGTACCTGGTCTGGATGCAAAATCCTTTGACAGGGTGGCACATGGGTAATTGATGAGGAAAAGATGCAGAGGCGACACTCAGGGTGGGAGGTCAAAGGGTTGTTCATTGGGATATTTCCAAACTAGGCCCGTTGGTGGGGAGAAATAAGGTTTATTTATTCAATTCATTATTGATATTTGTGTCTCTAGGTGCATTTTTGATATAATTTATCCAATATTCCAGAGAAGTGGACTTGAACTAGTATATGGCTGAACACAGTATGCTCAGAAACAATTAGATACTGCTGCTCTCGTTGAAAGCTATTTCTGTAATCTAAAGTCTGGTACTATAAATTGAATATAGGAAAAAGCATTTTTTATGTATTAGGTCTGGACCAAGATATCAATAACTGTTAAAAATTATCAAAGCCAGAGGAGCAAACACCTAATTTCAGCAGCCAGAAAATAATGACCACTGACCTTTATAGCCTCAATTTGCAATCTAGCTCATTTGGAGCTTAATCATCTTTCACCAGGTTGGCCAAGTAAGAAGACCCCAAATCTCATCTCCAGCAAAGTTCTTGGCATTTGGCAACATTTGGTCTCTTAAAGTGATGGCATTTCTTGAGTGTAACTGGCACTGTACAACTCTATTGAAAGACATAAAGCCAAGAATTTCAGGCCCTAATCCTGTAAATACTTGCTTTTTCTTTTAAAATCTATTTGCGTGAAAACCTCCCTTGGCTTCGGGGACACCGCTGGCATTCATGACTTTTGGCACGTGAGAATTTCTGTATGATCGGGGTCTAAAGCCAGGAGGACCAACAAGCCCCAGGGTCTGACTCAAGTTTCCACCACCCATTTCTGGGAGGCTTTTGTTGGGTGTGGGTTTGGCTCTGCCCTGGGACTGGTATCTCTCCCTGTGCAGCTTCCACAGCAGCCCCAAGCGCTCGCAGTTGCTTTAACACTTCATCAGTTCTGGTGTGATGACAGGAGTTGTGTTCTCTCCCGTCACCAAGCAGTAATTTAGGTGAGGGGTGGGAAAGAGGCACTTGCTCCCGAGCCCAGGAAGCACAGGAGCAAGTGGCACAGACATTGTCCAAAGAGATTGCTTCATTTCTGGCTGGTTTTTTTTTCTTTAACAAACTTAAGTAATTGAGAATGTAGTCAGTGACAGGTGAATTAGCTTCTTTCCAGCCTTCATTATACAGAGTGGATGGCAACTCTACTCTCAAAGATTGAGATGCATTTATTATCTAATTACGTATTCATTGCCAGGAGAAGAATTATTCATTGCAGCACTGCTGTTCGTTGCAGAACACTTCACAAGAAGGGAGGAGGGAGCTGGATACTGTGTAGAGAGGGGACCTTTTGTGGTTGGTGGTGTTTAATACCTGCTCACTAGTGAGCTTTATATGTGGATTATAGATCTCTTCAGCTAAGGCTAAAGTTCTTCAAAGTTACCAGTTAAAATCAACTGGTTGTTTTCAGAATAGGTTGGAGTGAATTTGCTCCACATTGTGAATCTGCTGGTCCTTGGCCTTGCTGATGTCAAGGCAAATTCTCACCAGCATTTGAAATTTCATTTTGTTCTTGTCACCCATCTGCAAGAAAAATGTTGTGGATCCATCACTGGTTTTTGGACAGCTCTGAATTATCACTGGAAGCTTGCTCCAGTCTACTTGGTACATACTAATGTGCTTTAAACAAGTTTGGGTTTTGGGTTTTTTAAATATATGTCTGTTAATGGTCTGGAATCCTTTGGGAAGGGCAATGCTAATCTCTGAGGTGCAAAAATTACCCAGTAGCTTCAAAGAAAGGCAAAACCAGCTTCTTAGTCAGCATCATTCAGTCTCAGTACAAGAGTTTAGGGGAATCAGCCGCTGTGGAAGATAAAGAACACAGCAAGTGAAACGGTGTTGAGCATGCAAGAAGGGAAAGGGGACTCCAGGTCTGCTTTCAGGTATTTTGCAACAATGGTGGAAAATGTGTTAATTTAGTCAAATGAAAGCAATTTGCAGTGGTGCAGTGCCTAGTGGGAGTAGTTCACTTACACACCAGCACTGTGAAAGACATCATATAAAGGACTCTTGGAGGTCAGGGAGCACTGTCATTGGTGTCTGTGGGCATCTTTTCCCAGCCTGGTGGAGGGTTTGTGCCAGGCTGAGGTGGCACAGTGGGAATTAGTGCCATGTTTTCCACTGTCTGTTTTCGTGCGGAACCAAAGGGTTACAAAAGTATGATGTCCATGTCCATCTGAGTGTTCCCTGATAAAGACATTTTAACTTATTTGCTGATTTCACCTAAACTTGACAAAATCTCAAAGGTCTCAAAGGCCAGTAAGTTCCTACAGGTTTCAAGAGATTTTCAATTAGTCTTGAGGCAGGGGCTTACACTGTGGAAATTTAAGAGAGGGGGGAAAACCCATATAAAGACCAATTATGTCAAATACTTGTACTGAAACTTCATCCTCAGACACTAAATGCAATGATGAGAGGTAGATGTGTAGGAAACCAAACTTCATTAGCTTCTTTAACTTGCAGAACTGCTAGTTTCACTTAGGGGCTTAAACAGCCATAGAAGAAGTTTGCTTGCTGAAAGGGCAGCAGGATCTGGGACATGCGTGGGGATGGTGGATCCTGGCTCCAGCAGAACTGTTAATAGACCAGACACATTCAGAAATCTGTGCAGTGAGGTGTCCAAACCCAAATGACCTAATTGCCCTCAGATGGAGACAGTTACAGAGCATGGTGCAATTGTCCAAATACTCAGAAATTTGGACCCTTACAGCAAAGAAAAAAAGTCTGGATAGCTGAGCTAGAAGATGAGCTAATGATTGGTTTGATTTTCATTATGACTGGTTACTTGTATTAAATGCCAGGAGTAGTCCGTGAAAACTCCCTTGAAAGATGTCTCTTGGATCAAACAAATGATTTCCAGGCAATTAGTTGAAGTGAAAAAAATCTCCAGGGCAGACAGTGTAATAAGGGCTGCAGGAGTTTTGCAGGGGGAAAAAAAAACTCAAACAACAAAACAAAACAAGAAAAAGGAAAGCCTGAAACCAGTTTAAAAGTTTAACCCTTTGCTCTGGGTTTTAGCTGTGTGAGCCCAGGGTGATCTGCAGCAGAAACAGGAGCTGTCCATTTCCCACATTTGTATTTCTGACAAGCAGCCAGTAGCAGAGAGGAGCCCCTCAGTGACAGGAGTGAGCCTGGGAATCAAGGAAACATCAGTACAGGTCGAGGAGGTAATGAGTTCCCAGGGTTTCCATCAAAATGATCATCTGCAGAGCTGTACCCATTGATGGGATGTGGCAAAATCACCTTGGGAGGCCTTAACTTGGCCCAGAAGGGATTCATCCATGCTCTGCATCAGCCAGATCCAGGCCAGAAGCTTCATTAGAGTGGCAGAAAGCAGCAAGCCATGGTGGGGAGCGAGGGGAAGGAGATCAAGCCATGAGTGTGGAGAAGCAGCTGCTAGCTCTGCTCTGGGCAGCCTAGAGCAGGACCCAAAATAAAAACAGAGAAAGCCTATAGTAAAACGCTTGTCAGTGCTACTGGAGAAGGTAAAAGTACAAGTATTATACAATGTTTTGAGAGGGTGATGCCTGACTGCAGAAAAACCCCCATTTCCATTAAGGAACTAGGTCGAGGAGGTGCTGCTGGCAGCCACTGTCAGTCACAGGGAACATTGTTGCTGATACTCATATTTGCAGTCAGTATGCACTCTGGACCTATTTTCTTTTAATAGTTTCCTCATTTAAAAATTGAGGTTTCTATCACACTGAAGGTAATCACAGGTGGAAACAAATTTTTCAAGTCATTTTTTTTCAAATAGTTTCAGCAGATGAAAGAATTTGAGTGAAATCGCTGATGCCTTTGGTGTGAGCTCTGTCACTGAGCTGGTAATTGAAGGAAGAGACCATTGGCAATGTATTTCAAGGCTTAGCCTTCATACTTTGTTTTTTCCTACAACTACTCAAACAGAATTTTATTTTTCAGTTCAGAGCAGAAGCAGCCAAACTGATCATATTCCTCTATATAAAGTACAAGTGGTTTTTTTTCTTTTTTTTCCCCACTTGTCAAGAAAGGAGGAATACACTGGTTTTGTTCTGTCCTTTTCTAGGCAGTTTTTGGTTCAGCAGCCAGGAGAGGATGTGTCTCCATCTCTCCAGATGTGTACACACAGATGGAGCTCACTGGGAGCTGGAGTGAGTGTGGTGCTCCAGTCCCATGGGTCCGGGCTGGCCCGAGCACAAGCATGCCAGTGGTGTGGCACTGGGCAGACTGGTTCCTTGGAAGGCTGATTGGAAACCTGCCCTAACCAAGTGAGCAAAGAGAGTTGCTCAGGGGTGTAGATGTGGCCAAAGGAGATGAGGGGCTTCCTGTTGCCCTGGGGTGTTAAGACATGCAGGGATGTCTGGGTTTGCTGCTGAAGGATTGGATCTGCTGTTACTGAAATGGCCTCCAGAGCTGCTTAGGGATTCCTAAAGGGGAGACCCTGGTATCTTCCTAACATGGCTGGAAATGGTTTGGTCACAGAGGAAATATTTAAGTGTAAAGGTGATCTGTGTTTAGGTGGTGCTTAGAATGCTAGGGGCAGCTATCAACAGGTAAAAAAAGACAGTGTTGAGAGCAAAAAGAAATTATTTGTTGCTGTGGACATACTTAAAGGGGTTCCTACCATGTGAGTGAGAGGAGATGGGAAAGAGGGAAAAAATCTGGAGAGATTTACATGGCACTAGAATTGCTTTGCTTTTTCATGTGACTGGCAAGGCTGTGCTGGGAGATCATGGCACTGCCTTAGGCTCCATGGAGTGGTGAGGGAAGCCAGGATGGAAGCCTTGCAAGGGGTTGATCTGCCCACAGATCCAAGTTCATTTTCTCACGATACCATGAGCCCAAACAGTTCCCACCCATTGGCTGGTCCTGCTCCCCATGTCCCCTTCCCAACCAGCAGAACCGCTGTCTGTGGGTCCGTGTTGTGAGCCGGCTGAGGCATCCGATCTTCCCAGAAAATAACCTGGCACAAGTAGAACATTTTTTTTCAGCTGCATGGGCTTGTGATCCACTTCAGTGTTGTGGCAACACTTCCAAGGGGGAGTGGAGGCCGTGACAAGCAGCAGGGCATGGGAATATCTTAGTTCAATATTGCCATCAGGAGCCTGCCCATAAATGTCACTGAAATTCAGAGAAAGCGAGCACCACTTTTCTTACAGGGTCACCATGAGAAATTGTGTAAACTTCTTTCAGAAATGGTGTTAAAACAATCGTGGCTTCCAACTCAAACACCCCAAAACCAAAGAAGTGATATCTGCAGGGCCCACAGGAAAGGGGTGCAGTGGGTGTCGTTTGGTGGTGTCTGGGATGCTGTAGGCAGCACTGAAGCAAAAGTTTTCAAATAGGCTTCAAAATATAAGTAATTTTTCTGTTTTTCTCCTGTGTTCTGACTCATTAGGGATTGTATTTTCTACCTAAACAAGAATCCTTTTTAAAATGTAATGACTACAGAAGTTAGGGCTTTAAGCAAAATAGAAATGTATTGAGACTGACACTAGGAGTGTGGGAGTTGATAGCTCCAACACTTTTACTTGTAACTACTGTCAGGATTTTGAAATTCAGTTGAGTGGAGAGGTGTCATGAGGCAGCCAGTTTAGAAACATTTGAAATTGGGTAGTTCTGCTTCAGCCCTAATTGCAAAAGGAAAGAAAAGCATGTTTAAAACAACAATCTCCTCTTTTCTCCGGGTCCTAGTGAGCAAAAATGAGGCTTTAAGGAAGACTTTGTTGCAGAACTTCCACTCCCAGCACTGAAGGATTATAGCCCCACTTTTTTTTCCTTTTTTTTCTTTACATTATGAGAGAAAGGCAAGTTCACTGTAAGTTGAAAAGCAAATAACCAGGCTAGGAATTTCTACGTACAAAGCAGATGGACACACATGGCCCTTTTTGGAATACTTGGGTATGTCTCCTTAGCCACCACAGCTTGTTTTTGTACTATATATTGCTCCACACAGGCCATTGTTGCCATGCACCTGTCTGTAATTTTGGAGGTTCATCTACCTCCAGCAAACTATATTTAAAATCCTCAGTGCTGATTAGAGGGAAGGAAAAAGTTCAGGGGAAGGGATTTCCTAGTTCACAAATAAGAATGTGCAGTGGAGCACTCACTAAGTAAACAGAAAACATGGGCAGCTGAGAGAAATCAATTTAGCTGAACAAACAATGTTCCATGTAATGAACTACTAATTATCCTTTTATGCCATGTCAGTCTGAGTGATTACAGAGCTGTGCAGTTTAATTTGACGTTTGAGCATTGCCTTGCTCCATTAGCCTCATATAAAGCTACGACAAGTTGAGAGGAATTAAAAAAAAAATGGTGGTGGGCTGGGGGGGGAGTGGGCTGCATTTATCCAGAACTAAGTAAGCACCTGTAGCAGTCGTGGGGAAAAGAGCTTCTTCATTTCTTCTTCTTTTGGCTTTTTAAATTCTTGGTTGTGGTGAGAGGGGCAGCACTTGGGAGGTGAGAAGGAGGATGGCTGGTGCTCATAGAAAACTCCTTCAGTGTGTTGATAATGTCCCCGTGCTTTAGACCCCACTTTAAACTATCATCGAGGGCTTGAATAAATAAATTGCATAGATCAGACAGCATACAGATCAAGGGAAAAGTGAATGGTAAACAATACAGTGTGGGAGCAAATATATTTTCCTGGATACTTTCCTTTTACTGGAGATTTGAACACAGTAGGTAAATCAAATCCCTAAGTGCTTGGGAAATCTTGTGGTTAATCTAGGACTGAAGGACATGTATTATAAATACTGCTTTATTATCACACTGTTTGTCCAACTACCTGTACTGATAACAGGATTAGAGGGAATTAACATATGGAGAAAGCTAAAGACAGTTTGTTGGGATATATATTAGGGCTATTAACTCTAAGAGTACCAGTGAAGTACCTGTAGTCTGATATAGAGCTACACATTTTGGAATAGATTTTTCTTTCATGAAAGGTAAGCCAAATCAAACATCACCAAAGTTCTAGGAGAAATTTCCCTGGGAAAGGTGCAGATGCAGGGGGGACCATGCCCCATGTCTAGGTAATACATCAACATGTGAAACAGTGTCATGAGGGATAAATGTGACCCCAGTGTCCAATGCCAGTATTTATGGGGTTGCATTAATTTAAGCACAAATTGAAAAGCAAATGTTTAAAAACCATTTGGTGTAACTGCCTGACATCTCTGCTATGCACACTACTGAAACATGTGCCATGAGACCTGCCAGGCTCACTCTTCCCTCACTGTGACATAGATGAGGACTCCCAGGTTGGAATAATATTTTTTAAAAAGCCTCTCCAAAATTTTGAAATTTTTTTTACATTTTATTTTAAATCTTAAGGGGAATTAATAGAAACT